>JBBPBQ010020324.1:38256345-38289445 GCA_037974755.1 Cicer yamashitae | reverse complement strand
AAAAAAAAAACTCAAAAAACCTGCAACACCATAGATGGGATCAAGGACCTAAAAACCCAATAATAGAAAGAGCATACAAGATTATAGGGTAACATAGAATGACGACTAAGGATTAAAAAGTAAAAATAAACACAAAAACTTAATAACCACTTGAATGCCAAATAGCCTATCCATAGTAAGGGATATACATCACAATTGATAGGGTTATATTAACAAAAAGAATTAAATCAATATCTAAGAACTCTAACATTCAAGAAAAAGATAAAACCTCACCAAAAAAGTTATGGACCATATAATTAGTCCAATCCTCTTTCACCTCAGTTAACTTGTCTTTAGAGTAGGTAATACAGTTGTATTCAATAAAGTACTTAAAATAAAAAAGAAGATAATATCCACATTCATCAGTGTTATCTTGGCCGGGATATAAACATAAACATGTACATCAATAACGTGTACACTACATAATTATTTGAAGATAACATTAAAAATACCTTTTTTTTTCATGTGATGATATTGTATTTAGACTTTGTCACTATAGGTCGTATCTCCCTTATGAGCGCGATAATATTTTAAAACTCTATCAAAATTAAATTAACTTCAAATGAATATTAATTATAAAGCATTGTGCACATAAGCACTAAGAAAAGTTTAAATAAAAACATAAATACTTACATGATAAACATAAAAACCATGTTTAGGTGATTTTGAGGCTCACCATTCAACGAATCCAAATAGTATAGTATCTCAGTCATGGGATTAAAGACAATCAAGATGCAATGTCTACACCTACACTCATTGTTTAAATATTGTAGATTTATCTAAATTTTATTTTCAATATATTATCATTGTAAATAATATTTTCAAAAGAAACCCCACCCTACATTGTAAGGTGCAAGTACTAGTTTAACCTTCTCCTTGATTTTCATGAATATGTGGGATATTTATTTTTCTCTATCTTCTTCATAGTTTGCAGACGTTAAATGTGAAGATAAGTAGCAAAACTTATTTCTTAATCCACGTGCGCAGATGAAATTTTCATACAAATACGTTAAAGTAAAAAATAAAAATTCAGATTACTAATAAAAAGAATTTGTTGATCAAAGTAGATAACATGTTGGCTACTTCATGTTGTTTGAGGTACCTAACATACACACATATATATAGCAGAGGCTTTTAACCGTTCATGGCAAAAAAATTCTTTTATAACACCAACATCAATATTCTTCGTAAATTCTTCACCATATATATCATGCTCCATTGTTACCATTATTAAATCTGTAGGGCCACATGTGTTTCAACATATAACTTAAGGAACATTAAATTTGGAGAAAATTTGAAACATCAACTATAGAGGGGAGTCTTGAATTTTTTATTTTCCACGATCCTTGTTTGGTAATGCAACATACTTTGTGCTTCTTTGGATATTCTTATCTAACTGTTTGGATTTTGCAAAGTTATTTTTATCGATCTGTTTAGATTTTGTTGGGATATAAATAGTTACGTTACTATACATTAGTCATTAAATAATAAAATAACAATTAATAGTAATTAAGAATCAAGATTGGTAATAAGAATATTACCTTTTGGATTTCAACAAGAACAATTCTTCTAGGTTTTCTGGTCATGCAACAATTGTACCTGAAGGTGCAAACACAAGAAAGGGGGCGGGGTTGAATTGTGTTTGCCAAAGTTGATAGCATTTTGATAATTTATAAATAAATAAAAAAACTAGTTCGGTTTTGGTGACTTGGAGTGGAAGCAATTGGATTCAAGGGAAGCAAGCAATGAAAGCATAAATAATTTGACACGTAGATTGATCCTATTTCACCACTAACTTGGCTACATTCAGTCCCCTAATTCAGAAGGCTTTGATCCACTAATTCAAATACCTTGAATTACAAAGCACCTGACCCTCCAAGTCAGTCTTCCTAAACAGCCTAACATATCCAGACTTTTGAGGAACTAACCACCTTAACTCTACAAGCCAAGTCTTCTCCTAACAACCTGACAATCCCAGATTGAAGAATGAACTAAACCACTATCGAGTTGGATACAAAAGATTGGAACTTTAGTTGTTGCCTCTAAAAAAACTGATAATAATAATAACTCACACACTTTAAGAAAAGAACACTCAGATAATATTTCTCATTCGAACAAGTGTTTCTCTCTTTGAACTCTAAGACTACTCTTTTATGTTTTTCGATGATTTTCTTCTTCAGCCTTGAGTATCTATTTATAGTTAAAATTTGGGCTTCAATTTAGTCCTTGTTTAATTCTGAATTGTATTTTGTTCACATTGATTTTGTTAGTATTTTGTTCAGATTGCATTTGTAAATTCTTCAGATTAATTATGCTCATATTTTGTTGTAGATAAATCTTGATCAAATCTTCTCCAAATCTTGACCATATCTTCTTTAATACTCTTTGAAGTCAAATATATTGTTTTTATAAAATACTTTTGTTATCATAAAAACTCGAAGTATAAAATGAACTTGGTTCCAACAGTACTTATTTCCTCTCTAACCACATAGATATCCCCACTTTCTACAGAAATAGGCAAAGGACCAGCTAACTCAACAACAACATCGATTATAACTTTGATGTTTTCCAATGACAATATTTTATAGTGCACGATATCTCCTGGAGTGTTATATATACTTTCTCACGAGCAACCATACATTTATTTGCAGATGATAAATACACATTACAAAAGGAGACACCCTTAACCATTAATGAATGAATATAAACATTAATTTAATTATTAACCAAAACAAAAAATTAAAACATTGTAGTTAATAAAGACAACAATTACTTTGGGAATGGTGGGAAATGTAATGTTGCAAGAATAATTAGCACTAAGGAAGTCTGAGTCAATTTTTTGTTTCTCTGTCATTTCCTTTTCAAGCTTCATAATTCTCAACTTAAATTCTTTAAGTTCATTTTTCGCTTCCTCTTGTTTGGCGCATTTTTTACGTTGAAAATAGTCCTTCTAAGATACCCCAAATTCTAAGCCCCTAACACGACTAGGGTAATCTTTGATATTTAGAGCCTTAGATAGTATCTTCGTACAACCAAAGTCTTCCTCCTCTTTAGGTAAAGATTGGGCTAAGAGCTTCTATCTTTGGCACTTGAGACTTGCACAGATTGAGCTACGAGCATGACGCCTCTATTTGCATTGTACTTTGGATGACCATGATCTCTTGTATGAAATATGCACTTATTAATTACATAACCAAAATAAGAAAAAACATATACACTTGGACCAGCTAGCCATCTCAATCTTACTAAACTTGAATTAGGATTTTCAGCTCATTCTAAAAAAATGTGATCTTTTAGCCATGATGTAAATGTTCAACTATGTTATCTTGTTATCCAATTGTTATTGCAACTACGATTCAAACCTTTAAGTTTTTTCTTGTGCATTTCAACATATGGCTCAACATCATCGACATTGTGTAGAACGTACAAATGTGCTTTTGACCAATCCATTTCCTAGTTGTTCTTCCTGAACTGCATGACTTTGGAAGTCCTATTGATTCCACATTGGAGAGGCAGTCAGTTTTAGAACCAAGTCCAAAGTTGGTTTGAAGAATAATGACTCTTAATTGTTTTCATGATAACATAACTTATTTTGTGTGAACAATTTATTGTGCTAATATTTTATTTAAGTGTGCAAACTTCACGAGAATTAAACATTTTGACGTTGCATCCTCTAATGAATAGGAAAGCTAAACAAAGCAGTTTCAACAATACTCTATTACATCTTTTGAAGTATAACTAATTATAAAAAGATTGCTCTCAACGCACCTCTGCTGAATCTTCTGATACAAGTTCACTCTTGTGATTCAGCGCCTGATAATCTTGACATCTAGTTTGATATTTGATAAAGTCAACACTCTAATTAAAGTCAACGCTCTGATAAGAAGTCTACGCTCCAACAAGCTCTACTCATCATAGAATAATTATCCTCTCACTGAAGAAGCGCGTAACATCCTCTAATAGTGTCATCCACTGGTCATTCAGCCTTTTCTGTCAAGGTACGTTGAATCAATCACAAAGACAGATTTAGACAAGCATTTAGTGATGATTCCAAATATGTGAAGATTTGATATGTGCTATCAATTCACATGTTGATTTCATGCAATCATAACAACGATCATATACCGTAATGGACTAATTGATACTCTATAAAAGGATTTGTGATCGTCTCTAAGACAACAACAATAACAACAAAAAACAAGAGAAGTATTTATGTCCTTACAAACACTTGAAAATATCTTGTATTAGCTCTAAGTGCTGAGAAACCTAAGAAATCATAAGAGAGCAAAAATTTGTGTAAACACTATTGTATGAGAATTAATTACAAACTCAATCTAAATAGTTTGTAACTTAGTCCAGTAGCGGATGTCGTCCTCAACAGCTTGATTGTACTAAGCTAGAAGGTCGAGAAGACTTGAACATAGTCAGTTGACTAGAAGTTGTCTAGTGAATGTGTGATTCCATTGGTGAATAGTAAATTAAATCCTTCTGTGTGAAAGGACTAGACGTAGCTACCATGTTGGTGGTGAACCAAGATAAATTGGCTTCTGTTTCTTCCGTTATCTCTTTACTTATTGTTTTAATCATTCTTGTTTTCATCATCACAATTTTTAAATTAAGTATTTTGAAACAAAACACAATTCAAACCTCCAATTTCTTGTGTTTTTCTCTTAACAATCAGTACATAACTCAACAGCTTCTTCAACTATATATCGTTCAACAATACAACCCTCTAGTCGACTACAATTTTTCTCGTACCCTTTTAACATCTTCTTGTAACGCTCAATTGGGAAAATCCACCTCATTAAAAACTGGTCTACAATATTGTGTTTCTTTTATAAGGTGAATTGTAAGATAGACCATTATGTCAAAAAATGGGTGGAAAATACCTCTCAAGTTCACATAAGGTGGCAACAATTTCCTTTTATAGCGTCGGCAACTTCATAGGGTCAATAATTTTTCAACAAATAGCTTTGAAAAAGAAACATATTTTAGTTATGGTTTATTGCACCTTTTCAGAAAAAAAATGGAATATATACCAATTGGTAGAAAATTCTCCATTAAGACATGACAATTGTGAGACCTTAAACCTTTTAACTTAAGATCATTCATTGATATCAAACTCCTAATGTTTGAAGAGTAACCCTCTGAAACTTTAACTTTGTTAATAAAATTACAAAATATCATTTTCCCTCTCTTAACCGTTCCGAATTTAGTTCTTAATCTCATACTTACCAAGTCTAACTTTGCATTGATGACATCCCTAGACTTTCCTAACACATTTAGTAATGTACCAATGACACTATCGCAAATATTTTTTTCAATATGCATCACATCAAGGAAATGTCTTATAATGACTTCCCATATGGCAATTCAAAGAAAATTGATAATTTTTCAGTCGCTTGTGACGAGTTCCTCGACAAAAGGCTTTCAAAATTTATTTCTCAAAAGAAGGTGCTCTATCCTCTTCAAATTTACCAATAAATACTTTCCTCCACTTTCGATAATGATATTTGAGTTTAAGAATCTACGATGTCCAAGAAAAACATTTTTCTTACAATACTCCAACCCATATGATTTGTGCTATCTTCACATATGGGGCATGCACATTTTCCTATGATACTATAGCCCGATAGATTATCATAAGCAAAAAAATCATTAATCGTACCAAATACCATTTCTCTCAATTTGAAGAATTCTTTTCTATACCCATCATATACTTCTACACTTGTCTCACATATAAACTTTAAGTCTTCAATTAATGGAGCCAAGTATATGCCTATATCATTTTCCAGTTGCTAGGGCCAAGAAATTAGCATATACAACATGTGTTTCATATATAACCAGGGAGGTAGGTTATAAATCAACATAATCATCCGCCAAGTACTGTGAGAACTACTTTGGATACCGTGCGGGTTTATTCCATTAGTAGATAATGCAAGACGTAGAGTTCTTGGTTATTGGCCAAAATAGGGTAATCATTATACATTGTCCAACATGTATAACATTAATCAACTCCATAACAGACTAAATGGTCGTTCAACTCACTCGCACTAACATCTTTTCCATAACAACAACCTAAGAAGGGGCCCATGACTTTACTAGGGTCTTCTACATGAGCAACAACAAACCTAACAAACTCTTCCACTCGATCTTCATATTCTTTTGACAATCGATTAATAAACATCCATCTCTGATCCATAGTTATGTGATCTTATTATAGTTAGATATTAAAAATAGTTCCCTGTAATATTAAAAAAAAATTAAAAGAATCCTAGCCGTGAAACTTAAAATAAAAAAGGCAAATCAAAATAATCATAGATGTGAACTTTAAAAAAATCATATAAATATATAAATTTAAGAAAAAGGAAATTCAAAATAATCCAAACACAAGAAACATATATAATTTTTTTAACTATAAAGTGTTCCTTCCTTCCTAAGAGTATTAGGACAACATGTTATCTAACATAATATCCTATAAAAATACCCTGCAGTTCTGCAATTAGTCCCATTTGTCACTGCCCTTGTTGACGAAATCCAACTCCTACTCCCATCGGCCTTGCCTCCAAACACCCATCTCTCCCACAATAGCGTTTGAATCACTCCTTCACTTGCTTTCATTATATGCTACTATTTTTAGTTAAATTTATGATAGCAATGCAAATTTTGGTTGAAATAATTACAAGACATTGAAAGGAATGGATTTTAAGATACCTTGTCAAAGGAACCAATTCACTGATAAAAATATGCAGACAATGACAAAAAAAGTCATCACAAGGAAACACCACCACAATTTAGATGAACACAGTGACAAAGAAGAATGTGTGGCGTTTAATTATTAACAAAAGTGAACAATGGGAGACACCACTTTTTGACTTAATAATAATAATAATAATAATAATAATAATAATAATAATAATAATAATAATAATAATAATAATAATAATAATAATAGCATTAAACTATAAAACATGCATGTGAAAGAAACCTGAGATTGTCCAACAACATGAACAAATATAGGAGTAAGCAAATGAAAAGAAACCTGAGATTCTCACAGTAGTGAGTTGTCCAGGAACATGAACTCACAATAGTGAGTTTTCCAACAACACAAATGATTGATGACAGTGGAGGTGAAGAGGTTGACATATGCGATGGAGGCGATCGACTTTGAATGTGAAACCGATGGAGGCAATGGAGTTTGAATGTGAATAGTGGAGGCGATCGAGTTTGAATGGGAACGGTGGAGGAAATCGAGTTTGGGTTGAAACAACAATCGAGTTTGAGTTTGGCAATCGAGTTTGGATTGGATCAACAATTAAGTTCGAGTTTGGAAATCGAGTTTGAGTTCATTGGGTTTTTTATTGAGACGATTGTGTTATTTGTTTTGAGAAAAAACAAGAGTTTAATTGATAGAATAGGCCTTCAATTAGAGCGAAGAGAGATAAAAATAGCTAATACACGTTAATTTAATAGCACTGACACAAAGAGAACTATGAAAAATATAAGTGTAACTTTTAATAGCGCTATAAATATTGAAAACAACAACGTTTAAGTGTTAGGTGCATTAATTTTAGTAGCGCTTACACAAAGAGCGCTATGAAAAATATATGTGTAACCTTTAATAGCGTTATGTTATAAGCGCTATAAATAGTGAAAAATTACATCGTTTATTAAAAACGGTATAAAATTTGTTCGTATAATATTTAATAGCGCTTATAATATAAGCGCTATATTGTGTGCGCTATGAAATGTTAATTTTGGCATAGTGAAAATAATGTGATGAATTCCTTTATAAACACATGAGTTTATAAAACCCTTTTTAATTAAAAACTTTGAAATTAATAGGATTTGAATCTTAAAAACAAAGATATGGAAAGAAGAACACACATGAATTTATATTGGTTCAAAATCAATTTGTGTAGCTACGTCCAGTCTCTTCAACTTGAAGAAGTTTTCAATAAATCAAACTTATTTTTCATTTTTCCACTAGAGTATACTTCTGTCTAATTGGTTTTACTTTAGTAATTTTCTCAAGCTTCTAACTTAGTACAAACAAGTTTTTGAGGTGACAACCACTACTGTTAGGGGCGGATCCAGGGTTGGACAGCTGTCAGGGATGGATCTAGGGTTGGACAGCTGGAGGGGCTCATCATATAAGTAAATTTTTTATCTAACAAATATATATTTATCAAATTTATTAAAAAATATTCATACTTAAATTTCCACACATTATTTATACCAGTGATCTATCAAAATTACCAACGTCTCTCCTGCATGTCACGAAATAATTTATAATTGAATTTATACTATACATTTTAGCAATTCTACACTAAGTCAAAAATAACATTTTACAGCGCTTTTTTTAAGCCCTTTAGAGCGCTTTTTTTAAGCCCTTTACAGCGTTTTTAAGCGCTGTAGTATCTAGCGCTGTTAAAAGATACAACAGCGCTATTTAAAATAAAAAAGCGCTGTAATATATAGCGCTCAACCCTTCTCTTAGAGTAATTTTACAGCGCTTTTCATAAAAAAGCGCTAAAATAGGTGCATATAAAGCGCGTTTGTTATACTAGTTTTACAGCGCTTTTTTCAAAAAGCGCTGTAAATCTAATCTAAAATGCGCTGCTTGTTGTACTAGTTTTACAACGCTTTTTATAAAAGCGCTGTAAATCTATTCTAAAACGCGCTGCTTGTTGTACTAGTTTTACAGCGCTTTTTCAAACAAGCGCTGTAATAGGTGCATTCTTATACTAGTTTTCTATTCTAAAAAGCGCTGCTTGTTGTATTAGTTTTACAGCGTTTTTTTCAAAAAAGCGCTGTAATAGATGCATTTTTATACTAGTTTTACAACGCTTTTTTCAAAAGAACGTTGTAATAGGTGCATTTTTGTACTAGTTTTAATAAAAAGTGCTGTAAACCGGATTGGCATTTTTTAATGGCATTTTAAAAAAAAAAAAACTGGTTTGTTTAAACATGTCTTTTATGGCATTTTTTTAAGAAAGCGTTGTCTTTGAATTTATTTCCAAAATCATATTCATCAAGCACATTCATAGCAACAACAATTTCATTTAAACAGCAATTTCATATTCACATCAAGTACTATATTTTTTACATATTCACAACAATTATATATTCACAATATCAATTACATATGAACAACAACAATCAGTTCACAACACCCAATGTACAATATATAATAGTTTATTTTCTCAACCTCACACACACTTTGAATTAACTATGAATTATATGTCAGCTTTACAATAATGCCAATTTCCCAGCAATTTCCCAGCAATAATACCAATTTCACAATCGGCATGCCAATTTCCCAGCAATTTCTTATTTTACCCTACTGTAACAAAAAATAAAATAAACTATAATTAAAATAATGATCAGTTCACACAAAAATATACAATATATAATAGTTTACAATGTGAAACTCACCTATTAACAAATTATATAACTTTCAGTTCGATCACATACTAACACCAGTCTTCCTTTATTTCAGTTAGATCACTTTTAGAGTATGTTGAATTGGAATTGTCAAAGTACTATGCAATATAATATTTGAACAAAATAAGTTAGAATCAAATATATACATAGTTTATATATGAAAATCAAAATATAATGAAAATAGCGTTCCGTTTCTGGAATTATATTTTGATTCATATCAACAATCTCCTTCATGAATCGCAATATATAGTATCCGTAGTTTATGTTGTTAGTTTGACGAGGGCACTATAAAATAAAACATATACGCCAATAAATATTTATGCATTGATTGTAAATGAAATTTTAAAGGCATACAATTAATTTCTATAACAAAAATTTCAAACATTTATTGGAATTCATGTGATGTTGTTTGACTTATGCTTCGACACTGTAGCACCCCTTTGAGCGCGGAAAACTTGTAAAGCACTATCAAATAAATGTGATTATTATTCAATTACCAAACACATTATTTATATATGTAAGAAATAAATGAATATTACTTACGTATCGAAGATATTCTTTATATCCGAGTGATTGTTATAATGACCGTGCAGTGGATCTAAATAGTATATAATTTCAAAGGTGGCATTGATGGCAAACAACACCCTATGTTGCCTACAACAACAAAATTTTGGTTGGCAAATTTATTTACACAACTGATAAAGTATCATAAATTAAAAAAGATATAGATAAAGAATATATAATTACCCTGAATTATATGGCACAAGAAACAGCTTATCCTTCTCTTTATTTCCCAAAAGTATATCAACGACATATTTCTTTACGTTAACTGGATCAAGTTTAAACATGGACAACTTATGGGGAGATAAGAATGAAAATCTATCTGACAATTTACGCATGCACACCAGCTTTTCATACAAAAACCTTCAATGAAAATGTCAAATTAGATTAATTACCAATAAATGTGGCAGTGATACAATTAGAAGTTATTTTTATCTTAAATAAAGTATTTTACATTACCTAATGTATATGCTGATGACAGTAGCACTCAGCTCCTTATGATTGAGAAGTTCATATATGTGCTCTTTATCAAGTAATTCTTCATACTCATCTCCGAAAATACCTTTCTCCATGTATATGATACGTGAATCATTGCTGTCCATATTCATTTTTGCTTGTATGTCAAGACACGACCAAAATCGAGAAAGGCGTGGATGACTTATTTTAGGAGCAGCAACTGATTTTCCATGATCTAGTTTTTGAATTTTGCCAGATTTTCCACAATCCAGTTTTTGAATTTTGCCAAATTTATTTTTACCACGAACCTGCATTTGTGATGCTCTTTTAAATTAATATTACCACAAAAGCGGGGTATGCACGTTTAGCTACCAAAGCGCTCCCTTCTTCATTTGATATGTAGTGTTTATATATTTTTGGAGCTTCAACATTCAAATCTCCATCGCAATCTCTTAAGTAGCAATTTGACAAATGAGATCTAAATCCCCTGTGTATTTTTCCGGAAACTCTAAGTACATAATTTTTTCTCACCTCATCAACATTAAAAGCCGACTGCAAACCAAATAAAGATAGAGTTTGAGTAAAAGTATTTCAATGGAAAAAATTATAAGTAACAAAAAAATGGAGTAAAAAAGTTACTTGTATATCATTCCACAATATATCTTTAGCATCCTTCAAAGCTTTATCTCTCCAATCGTCAATTGTTATTGGGATATTTTGACGAACAACTACACCAATGTAACTTACCATCATTGAACTGTTGGGCTCAATTGGCTGGCCACTTTCATTCCATCCCACCTAATAAACTCATATAGTAAGTACATGCTTTCAAAAAAGATAAAAAATAAATTCTAAACAAAATATAATATACCTCAAATTTAATTCCATTACTTCTTGCTTTGATGACCTTTTGCATAATAGTTGCACCACGTTTAACTTCGTTTTCATAACTCTTAGTATTGACAACTTCATCATTTTGACGATCTAAATCATTATTGGAATCCATTTATCTACACATTTCACACATTATAATTATAAGTTCAGTATAACTTCAACAAGTTCAACATGCAGTAGTCTAAGTAGCAATATAAGTTCAACATGCAGTTTAGTGACAACAACAAATTAATAAATACAATACCTGAACAGTGCGCAGAAATACGTAGGGTTACGACTTCGCTTAAGTAGGAACAACGAGAATAGTGTGCAGAAATACGTATGGAGAGGGTTCGCAATAGGGTTCGTAGGGATAATATAGTGAATAGGGTTCGTATGGAGAGGGTTTGTAGGGAGAAGAGGGACAATAGGGTTGGTATGGAGTGTAACGAAGATGGAGGTTTCGCAATGAGGAGGTTTCGCAATGCCAAAATTTCGTAGGGAAGAGTACGTAATGAAGAGGAAAATGAAGCGGTTTCTTATTATCGCGTTAGTTTATAAAACCCTATTACAACGCTTTTTTGAATAAGCGCTGTAAAAGATCTCCTTATTTTATTTTTTAAAAGCCATTTACAGCGCTTGTCCAAAAAGTGCTGTAAAAGACCTCCATATTTTATTTTTTAAAAGCCTTTTACAGCGCTTGTCCAAAAACGCTTTAAAAGACCTCCTTATTTTATTTTTTTAAAAGCGTTTTACAGCGCTTATAGAACAAGCGCTTTAAAAGACCTCTATATTTTATTTTTTAAAAGCCTTTTACAATGCTTATGGACAAAAGCGCTGTAAAATTACTAGTTTATGTTCAGTTCAATTCAATTCAAGTTAAATATGCTAAATTACAATTTCAGTTTCTGTAAAATGCTAAATAATTAGTAAAATACCTATATTTGGATTTTTTTTCTAAATAATTAGTTAAATACCTATATATCAATGCTAAATTACATGATCAGCTCAAATTGGGATCAGTTCAAGTTCAACGAAAATGCCCAGTCAAACAAAGCTTTTTCAAGTTCAAGTTCAAGTTCAGTTCAAGTTCAATATAAGCAGAAAATCAGTTCTGGCAGGTCAAACATTAAATTACATGAACTTAGTATAAATACTAAGTTCAAGCTAAATATAAGTAGAAAATCAGTATAAGTAGAAAATCAAATACAATTTAATCTATATACTAAAATGCTTAGTTCTAGCAGATCAAACACTTAAATTACATGAACTCAGTTCATATTACATGGCTTATATAAAACACTTAAACACCTTAAGATGCCCTTCTTCTTTTCCTGGTGGGATTCACATTTGTTTGTTCCTTAACGATATGAAACGATGGATTAATCCAAATTCCCTCATCATGATCATCTCTAAGATATAAACCATCATCAGTTGAATCAATTTCATGTGGTTGTGATGTCGCAAAGAAAAGATCATTACCAACATCTTCATCGTTATTGTTATCATCATTTATTTTATTGGTCGATAGGACAATGGACCATATATCATCAGCACGATCAGTGACATAAAACACTTGTTGAGCTTGCGACGCTAAAATAAAAGGCTCATCTTTGTATCCCACCCTATTAAAATCGACAAGCAAGAACCCTGACTCATCAATTCGAACGCCATTATTATTATTATCCACCCACTTGCAACCAAATATGGGAACACGAAACATTGTGTAATCTAACTCCCATATGTGCTCGATAACCCCAAAATATGATAGATTTGCATATATTGGGTTTTTGTCTTTTGCACTTGAGATATGCATTGCTTCAGCTACGAGAGTGACTCTGCTATTTTGCATAGTGGTTTGATCATCTTGTTCTTTGGTATAAAATGTGTAGCCGTTAATTATATAACCGGTGTAAGAAAAGACATGTAAACTCAGACCATTTGCTAGCCACCTCAATCTCTGTGAAATTGAACCGGGGTCTATATCAAACTTTGAGTTAATGTGATTTTTTAGCCATGTTATGAAACTTCGATTGTGCTCTTGTGTTATCCAATTTTGATTCCTATTCATGTTCAAACTAGATAACTGATCCATGTGTATTGTAACATACGATTCAACCTCATCATCATTGTGCAGAACATACAATTATGCCTGCTCCCATTCTGTCCTTGATATAGTCATTACTCTCTTTCCAATTATCCCTTCTCCTGATATTCTTCCCGAATGACGAGATATGGGAAGCCATATAGATTCAACATTGGACAGATATTCAATACAAAATTCAGCAGCTTCTTCGACAATGTATTGTTCAGCAATACAACCTTCTGGTCGACTTCTACTTTTTACGTACCCTTTTAATATTTTCATATATCGTTCTATCGGATACATCCATCTCATATAAGCTATCCCACAAAGTTGTGTCTCCTTAACAAGATGAACAGTAAGGTGAACCATTATATCAAAAAACGAGGGTGGGAAATACATTTCAAGCTCACACAAAGTAACAACAATTTCCCTCTACAATGTCGGTAATTTCTGAGAATCGATCACTTTACTACAAATTTCCCTGAAGAAGAAACATAATTTAGTTATGGCTCGTCGAACTTTTTCAGGTAAAATGGAACGTTATTGGTAGCAAATGCTCCATTAGAACATGACAATCATGGGTCTTCAACCCTTTTAACTTGAGGTCTTTCATACAAACTAAATTTTTAATGTTTGAAGAGTATCCTTCTGGAGCTTTAACTTCGTGTAGAAATTTACATAAAACAATTTTTTCCTTTCTAAATAGAGTATGAGCGGCTGGAGGTAGATATGTGCGATTTCCTTTCTTTACGGGACCCAATTCATTTCTTATTCCCATATCGACCAAGTCCAATCTTGCATTGATGTCATCCTTAGACTTTCCTGGAACATTGAGTAACGTACCAATAACACTATCAAATACATTTTTTTCAATATGCATCACATCCAGGAAATGTCTTATATACAATGACTTCCAAAATGGCAATTCAAAGAAAATTGACTTTTTCTTCCACCCAGTTTTGACAAGCTCTCCTGCAAAAGGTTTGCCAAATTTATTGGTCAAACCTTGTAATTTTTCAAATATTTGATATCCAGTCGGTGCTAAAGGAGCAATATCTTCCTCTGATTTTCCATTGAATGCATTTCTCCACCCACGATACTGATGACTATAAGGTAAAAATCTACGATGTCCAAGAAATACGTTCTTCTTACAATGTTTCAACCGCATCCAATTTGTACTCTCTTCACATATAGGACATGCACACTGACCTTTAATGCTATATCCTGATAAATTACCATATGCTGGAAAATCATTAATTGTGCCGAACAACATAGCCCTTAAATTGAAACATTCTTTCTTATACCCATCATAAACTTCCACACCTGTCTCCCACATATTTTTTAAATCTTCAATTAAAGGAGTCAAGTATACGTCGATATCATTCCCCGGTTGTTTGGGTCCAGAAATTAATAGAGACAACATCATAAACTTACGCTTCATACATAACCATGGAGGTAGGTTATAAATCAACAAAATCACAGGCCATGTGCTGTGTGAGATGCTTTGAAGACCATGTGAATTCATTCCATCAGTAGAAAGTGCAAGTCGTAGATTTCTTGACTCTCTTCCGAACTCAGGATACTCATGATCAATTTTTGCCCATTGTGGAGAATCTGCAGTAGATTATTTCTTCTTATATCGAGAGACATTGCATTTCGGACACGCCTTTAGTAATTCATATTCGTTTTGAAATAAAATGCAATCGTTAGGATACACATGAATCCTTTCATAAATCATGCCAATAGAGCACAAAATTCGTTTAGCCTCGTAGGTTCGACTGGGAAGTTCATTATCATCTAGCAACATATTTTTTAGAAGTGTTAATAATTATGTGAAGCTTTTATCAAACCATCCATTAATCGCGTTTTAGTTGTACAACTTTAATATCGCCAACAGCCTTGTGAATTTAGTACAACCATTATATAATGGTTTATCTGCATCACTCAACAAACTCTCAAACATTTTAGGACAATCCCGAAGATCTTCTTCAACTGCTTTTGCAATCTCCTCAACTCGGTCCCGCTCATATGTATCTGTGTCGAAATCATTTGAAGTATATGTCGAACCATCCTTAAAATTAGTGTCCCCTTTTTTTTTTCTCACCATGTCTTATCCAACATGTATAGCTTTGATCAATTTCATGCCATACTAAATGTCCTCCCAATTGATATTCTCTAACGCCTTTTCCAAAACAACATTTTAAACAAGGACAAATGATTCGATTTGGGTCTTTTTCATTCTTCACTGCAAACTCAACAAACTCCTTCACTCCATTTCCATACTCTTTTGACAATCAATTGACAGACATCCATTTCCGGTCCATTTTATATGACCTATATGAATGCAGTGTTACACAAATAATAAGCTACTGATAACATTATACCAATCTATAGTATATATAGTCTAATATTGGAAAATGGAAACCAAGGTCCAAGTCTGATTTCAAAACAGAACAAATTGAAGTACAAATTTCAAAAAAGAACAGATTTTATATGATTTATTAGGTAACAATTTATCAGTTTTAGTGACAACAACAAATTAATAATTACTGTACCTGAGACAACAGAGGAGCAGTAGATGAGGACGCACAGTAGAGGAGAAGAGGGTTCGCAGAGTAGAGGAGGGTTTGTAGGGTTAGGGAGACAGCGTATTAAATTTGTTTTTATTTATTTAAAGTGAATAATTTTTATCAAATACGCACCATTTTACAGCGCTTGTATAAAAAGCGCTCTAAAAGATCTTATTTAAAGTGAATTATTTGAAAGCGCTCTAAAAGCGCCGTAAACATTATGTGAGAGCGCTATATTTTACATCCAAAGCGCTATAAACATTATGTGCAAGCGCTATGTGACCTTATATGACCCTACAATAGCGTTTTTGCCAAAGCGCTTGTCAGAAAAGCGCTGTTGTATCCTCAGTTAATTTTAAAATATTATACAACAACGTTTTTATTTAATAAGCGCTATAGAAAACGCTCTATAAAATGCAATTTTTGATGTGGTGCTACTTTTAATATATACTCATAAAAAATCTTCACTATATATCAATGTGGTGGTTTAAAACTATTCTTTTTTCTTTCTTTTGGTGATAAGGTTTAAAACTATTCTATCTATTCTTAAAAAAAAAAAATCATTCTTTGTAAAACTACAATATTTTTATTAGATATTGTTTTTATTTGTTGCAACTTCCACTAATTTTTTTCACCAAGAAAACTGTCAATAACTTCCCCGTCACACTTATATCTCGTAAGCAGTTGTGTT
Organism: Cicer yamashitae; assembly: GCA_037974755.1. Lineage (NCBI taxonomy): Eukaryota > Viridiplantae > Streptophyta > Magnoliopsida > Fabales > Fabaceae > Cicer > Cicer yamashitae. The sequence continues at coordinate 38,272,722 of JBBPBQ010020324.1, read as the reverse complement.
AGAGAGAAAATTATGGAAACAAAAGTAAAACAACGTATTAATATAATACATGTATTAAAACTCAGTAAAATATAAGTGTTATACTTAGAGAGAGAAAAATTTGGTCAAATTACAAAGTGAAATAGTTTTTATAAAATTACAAACTCTTCTTCAAAAGAAATGATTTAAAATTCAAATGTTCATAGGTTTTTTAAATATTACTCTTTAAAATTTCTTTTTGAGTCGATATCTTTTCTCAGCTCGTATCGTCACCACACACAATTCTTTATCTCCCTAAGATGCACTTGAATTAACAAGTAAATATTCTACGCACCATCTTATTATCCAAAATTTTATATAACAAATAAATATTATTGAAATTGATTAGAAAGATAAAAAATTTTATATAACAAATAAATATTATTGAAATTGATTAGAAAGATGAAATATTTTACGTTAGCCAAAATAATGTCATTTTAAGTAAAAAAATCCATTTCTCTGGAAAAAAATATGATAATTTATCCATTGAATAAAGTGTTTCCAAATTTATGTTCAAAGAATACTTTAGAAAATGCTATTGTCGTTGATCAAGTGATTGAACTCAAATGATCAATGGATTTTAGTCAACGATTCAACAAGTTTAAATTTTAGCTAAAAGGATTTTTGACCATATTTTATTTATCTCTCAACCGAATTATAGGTTATTAAGGCATCATTCCCTTACAAACCAAGAGGGTTAAAAAAAACTATTGTTGCTGAACATGGATGCTTGAGGAATGGTAGTTGGCATTGGTCTTGGCTTTGGAGAGAGATATTCTAGATGAAAATGAATGGTTGCATATTGGTGAACTCAAATAAGCAATATATGATTAAAGATGTTGGATACCGGATAAACATAATGGATTCACCGTCAAGTCTTGTTTGTTAAATTATTACTACTTGCTGCATTACAAAGATTGTGACTAAATAATGTTCCTTCTGAAGCAATTATTTTTTGGTTGGCGTTTACTACAAGATGATGGTATTCAAAGAAGAGAGGCTTTGCATCATAAAGGAATTATTACAGACCCAATTGGTATCTCTTGCCCTTTTTGCATTTTAAATGTAGAAAACTCTTCCAATTTATTCTTTTGTTGTTCACTGATAAGGAAAATATGGGAGGGAATTTATTCTTGGCTGGGGTTGGATTTAATAACATCATAAAGAATTTCATGCTTTTTGAAGAATTTATTATGAATGAAAAGAATTTTTTCATTAAATGAAAAAAAAAGGTAAAGTTATAAGGTATTTGTATTAGCAAGGTTAACAAACTAATTCAAGCAATTGTTAGAATTTGAGACTTTTTTGACAGTTGTATTATGTTTATTTTATTTTATGTTGTAGTTGTCATGGTTAGGTGAAAGACTCATATTTTCTGAAGTGTTGGATTTGTGGTAAGTTGAGCGAACAAAAAGCAATGATAGTTACTATTCATTGTAGATTTTTATTTTAGTCAAACAAGCAAGCATGTAGCTTTGTTTATATAATTGTGTTGTACTTTTTATTCATGTAATGTAGTAAGAACTCTTTTTTCTACAAGTTTTATATTGCTGATTTTTTTTTCTTCGTCTGGGTTTTTTCTTTTCTCCATATTTTACAGCAACTTGTGTTTTTCTTACATGGTATCTAGAGCTTCAACGATCTTAAGGGATCTTTGAGAAAACAAAATCAATGAAAAACTTTGGGAGTGAGAAAAAAATCAGCAAGAAAACCTTCACAAAAAACTTTTAAACATCATAAAGGACTTTCAACAATGGCTCTTTACCTCCACCTCCTGTGTTTAAATGGGAAAACTGTCATTTGTGGGATGCAAAAATGAAAACTTATTAGAGAGCTCAAAGTTTATGGGATGTGGGTGGAGAATGGCAGCAACCCACCACCTCTTCCAAACAACCCAACATTAGCTCATATATGAAATAACAACGAGGAAGTGGCAAAAGAAGGAAGAGCACTTGTCATAATACATGCAACACTACATGATGATTTATTTATCAAGATCTTGAAATTGCAAAAGAAGCTTGAGACAAATTGAAGGAGGAGTTCCAAGGGAGTGAAAGAACAAAGAAGATGAAACTGTTGAACTTGAAAAGAGAGTTTGAAGCACTAAAAATGAAAGAAAAAGAAATTGTTAGAGAATTTTCGGATAGAATTTCGAAGATTGTTACACAAATCAAATTGTTGGGAGAGGCGCTCAACATTGAACTTGTTAATGCTTTTCAAGATACTGAGCAAAGAAGATCTTTGAGGATGGAAGAAAATGTTGAAGTTACTCTTATGGCTAGCGCCAAAGGCAAAAACCAAAACTGCAATAGTTTTGGGAAAAAGCCTTTTGGTGAGAAACAAGGAAAACGAAAAAAAGGAAGAGGTCAACAACAAAGGGGAAGACTGGAAAAAGAAGTTTCCACCTTGCGAAGATTACAAAAAAGAAACTCATTTAGAGAAGTATTGTTGGTACGGGTCAGGAATTGTTGGGAGAGGCGCTCAGCATTGAACTTGTTAATGCTTTTCAAGATACTGAGCAAAGAAGATCTTTGAGGATGGAAGAAAATGTTGAAGTTACTCTTATGGCTAGCGCCAAAGGCAAAAACCAAAACTGCAATAGTTTTGGGAGAAAACCTTTTGGTGAGAAACAAGGAATACGAAAAAAGGAAGAGGTCAACAACAAAGGGGAAGACTGGAAAAAGAAGTTTCCACCTTGCGAAGATTACAAAAAGGAAACTCATTTAGAGAAGTATTGTTGGTACGGGTCAGGAGTTTAATGTAGAGTTTGCAATAAACTTGGTCATGTGGAGAAAGTTTGCAAAAATAAAGCAAACCAGCAGGGGCAGCAAGCCCAAGTTGTTGAGCACCACCAAGAGATTGAAGAGCAATTATTTATGGTTTGTTCCTATTCAACCAGCAATAGAAAGGAAGCATGGCTAATAGATAGTGGATGCACCAACCATATCATTCATAATTTCAACATTTTTAAGGAACTCAACAAATGCTTCTACTCGAAAGTTACCATTGGCAATGGAGAACATGTTGACGTCAACGACAAAGGAGTTGTAGCTGTTGAAACTTCCTCAGGTATCAAATATATTTCTGATGTTTAATTTGTACCTAAAATAAATCAAAGTCTTCTGAGTGTGGGGAAAATAATGGGAAAGAACTATTCATTGCATTTTCAAGATATGAGATGCACTATTATTGATCTTTATGGGTCTAAGTTAATGTCTGTTGAAATGATAGGTAAAAATTTTCCAGTAGAATGGAAGCAAACATCCATGTATGCTTTTCTAAGTACAATTGATGATTCCTCTTTGTGGCATAAAAGGTTGGGTCACTTTAATTAATTCACCTTAAAGCAAATGAGTTCTAATGATTTGGTTGAAAATTTACAAATAATTAATGATTTTGTTGACATGTGTGATGTATGCCAATTTGGGAAACGAACTATATTGTCATTTCCTATTGTATCAACCTAGAGAGCTTCTAAGAAATTGCAGCTCATACACAGTGATGCGTGTAGTCCTATGCCAACAACGTCTTTAAATGGCAACAGGTATTTTCTGCTATTTATAGATGATTTTACAAGGATGAGTTGGGTATTTTTTCTAATACATAACTTGTATGAATTTGATGCATTTCAGAGGTTCAAACTTATGATTGAAAAATAGGTTGATTGTCAAATTAAAAATCTCATATCTTATAATAGAATTGAGTATACAACAGGAGAATTTAATCTTTTTGTGAGCAAGCTGGAATCCAACAATAGTTTACTATTCCTTACACTTCTCAACAATATGGAGTGAGTGAAAGGAAGAACGGAACAATCATGGAGATGGCTCGGTGTTTGCTTTTTGAGAAAGGTGATCCTAAATGTTTTTGGGTTGAGGCTGTAAGCATCTCAGTGTACTTGCTAAATTTGTTGCTTACCAAAGCTTTGAAGGGAAAGCACCTTTTGAAGCATAGTATAAAAGGGATCCTTCTATGGAACATTTAAAAACATTTGGTTGTGTGTGTGTCATGTTCATGTTCCAAATGTGAAAAGAGATAAGTTGGAATAAAGTCTAAAGTTGGTATATTTTTGGGGTATAATAGTAACTCTAAAGGGTACTCAATTTTCAATTTAAAGACAAAAATATTCTGGTCAGCAAAGATGTGAAGTTTGACAAGTTCCTTAAATGGAATTGCGAGAAATGTCAAGATGAAAGTTCATGTAAAGGGTTTCTACAAAAAAACAATTTAGAAGAGTAAAATTCAAAAGATGAAGATTATGACAGTGATCCTAATTTTCCAACTCGAGGTAGTAGAACCTTGGATGACATTTATGCTATGTGCTGACGTTGTTGGTACTGAGAGCTGGAAAGCTACCATGCAAAAGGAGATGAAGATGATTAAGAAAATTAATACTTGGCAGTTTGTAGACAAACTAAAACATCAAAAGGTAATGGGTTTTAAGTGGGTTTATACAACCAAACTCAACCCAAATGGTTCTGTAAATAAACTTAAGGATAGATTGGTAGTAAAAGATTATTTTCAGCAACATGACATTGATTTTTTAGATACTTTTGCACCTAATGCAAGACATGATACAATTAAATTGTTGATTGCCTTGGTGGAAAAATTGGATGGAAAATTTATCATTTTGATGTTAAATCAATATTCTTAAATGGGCTGCTTAATGAAGACATTTACGCTGACCAGTTTTAAGGTTTTAAGGTTGAAGGAAGTGAAGATAAATTTCACAAGCTTCACAAAGCTCTCTACGGTCTAAAACATACTCGAAGGGTCTGGTATAATAGAATTGATGGTTATCTTCTGCAAAAATGTTTTAAATGAAGTGAAAATTATGATACTTTGTATGTGAAGAGGCTGAAGAATGAAGTGCAGCTCAAAGTGTCCTTGTATACTAATGATTTTTTAGTTATAAGAAATGAAACCAATTTTCTAAATCAATTCATGCAAGATATGGAGAATGAATATGAGATGACATATTTGGTGGAAATAAAATATTTTCTTGGGATGGAGATCCTTCAGTCAACTGTTGAAATCTTCATTTCACAAAAGAAATATTCTTTGGAGGTATTAAAAAAATGAATAATGCTAGCAACACACTTTTTAACACACATTTTCCAACACACTAAATTTGATTGGTTAAAATTCACTTGGGTCCCGCCAAATTCATTTGGAACCCACATGATTTAGTGGGATCTATATGAATTTTTAACAATTAAAGAGAGTATTTTAAAAAAAAATGTGTGTTAGAGAGTGTGTTGCGAGCACTTCTCTAAAAAAAATTCATATGGAGAGATGCAAGTTTGTTTCGATGCCATTGGTTGTGAATGAAAAATTATCAAAAGATAATGGTGATAATATTGCAAATGCTTCTATTTATAAAAGCATAATTGGAAGTCTTTTGTATCTTTCAACAACCAGACCAAATATAATGTTCGCTGCTAGCTTACTTTCTAGGTTTATGCATTCTCCAAGCCAACTTCACCTTTTTGCAGCAAAGAGAGTTTTAAGGTACTTAAAAGGTACAACGGATTATGAATTTTTTGAAAAATGAAAGTGGAGACCTCCAAGGTTATACAGACAATGATTGGGCAGGAAGTGTAGATGATACCAAGAGTACCTCTGATTATGTTTTCTCATGTGATAGTTTTTTTTTTCTTGACAAGAAGTAACATTAAAGATCAAAATACATGGAAGAGAAGTTGTCAAAGTGCTATTAGGTGTAATATTGAATTTAAAAGAAAGTATAAATAGAACATTGTGAAGGATAAGAGATTGTGTGAGATTAACATTACCACTAAAATATGGAATAGAAGTGATAAAATGATCAATGGCTCTAAAATCTATTACCCAAATGGGAGAAAAATTATTTGAGTGATATTACGTAAATCAGTGTGAATGTTGTGATTTTCTATGAGGACAGAAACTTGATTATTGGGATTAGAAGTTGTGGAAGGTAGTAAAACCATCAGACCTTGAATACGCTCTTTGGTCAAGGTACCTGGAGGAAGAAGACTTGATGGGTTGAGATTCAATTTGATTAATAATCTTCTTAGTGTGGTAACCAAGAGGACATCCATGAAGAAAATAACACTTTTAATGGTGTGATTTGTTTTCCTGCAAATAGGGTACATCTTGGAGTAAGAGGGTTTTCTACCAAAAATTTTGTTATTAGGTTTGGGTTTGCCTTGCACGGGTTTGACACATTAGAATCAATATCTAATGTAATAGGATCAAGTAATAACCTAATTTGTAATTGTCTCTCTTGTTGAAGAATTGTGAAAAAACCTTGGTTAAAGAAGGGAGGGGATCTAACATAAGAATTAAGACCTAACATTGACATACTTGTCATTCAATCCTTGAAGAATGTATAAACACCAAATCATAATTGTGATATTCATTCACAATAGTAAAGGTATTACAACATCCATTAGAGGCTGAGGTGCACAATGTAATTAGGCGAAAATTAAAGAATTCATAAGAGATTTTCTTGAAGAAAGTAAGTGGTTACAAAAGAATCACTTTGTCTCAAAGAACAAATATCGGATGTAATTTGAGAAATTCAAACAAAATCACCTTGAGAAAACTGTAGTTTGAGCTCAAGCTAAATGGAGGATGCATCATCGATTCAAAAGATGCTACTCAAAACATTTGGTACGGCCGACTACAAGTTAGTTAAGAGATGAGGAAGGGAATGTGTATGAATTGTTGGAGCAGATAAAATATAATATGTGGCTTGGTTTTGGTTTTTGGGAAAATAGTAGAAATTCGTCTCATGTAATTTCTAAATGGTGGTTAAACCCTCTAAGCTATTAAAGGCATGTGAAGTTTTTGTTGTAAGGGTTGGAATACAAAAAATATTTTTTTTCTTATAAGATAAAAAGCTCACTGTTATGTTACGACTTGTAAAACCCTCTACAAATCTATTAAAATTATAAAATCATCTTTCTATTGTTTTATAAAAAATATTTAGAATAAAAATAAACTTTTCGTAATTTTCAAATTTTTAAAAACAGAAAACTTCAAAATATCAAATTTTTGAAAAACTGAATAATTAGGAAGAAATTACGATTTAATTGTCAAAAAATTATTGTTACCGTCGGTGAGAACAACGCAAATTTGGATGCTACTATTCCATAGCTCAACATATTTTCTGAGTTTTTATTAAAACGACGACAATAGTGTGGGATAACTGCACTAATATGTTTATTTTTCCAAATATCTGTAAGTGCGAAAAGTTTGGAATTCCAATTATTTTTATTTTCGAAATTTTCAAAATATGTTTATGTTACTAAATATTTTGTATAAATAAAATGGAGAGAAAAATTGATATTTAATATAAATGTTGGCATGTAATGTCTAATTGTTGAGGTGGCTAATAAATTCTTAGAGCATCTACAAATTACAACGGTGAACTCAATATGGGTTCATTAAATAGGGTTCACAGATAAAATTCTACAACTTTAATTTCTACATTAATATTTTAATTATATTTAATTTTATTATAATTTAAAGTATTAATTTAAATATTTTAATTAATATTATTATATATTATTTTAATTTTAATTTAAAATAAAATTGAATTTAAAATTTTTATAACAATAATAAAAATTAAATGTTAAAATGCATGGCATAAATAATTAAAAATAATAAAAGTAAATAATAATAGGGTAATAGTCATAAATTTATTATTATTAATAAAATAATAAAAAAGATAACGGATATAAATTTATTATTATTAATAAATTAATAAAAAAGGTAACGGTTATATGAAAGTACCGTCCCTTCCTGAGAGTACCGTGATTACAGCTTGGCACAACTCCAACGGTGAACTCTAAAAAAAAACTCACTTTTACGTCGTTACACACTTGCGGACGAACTCATTTTACTCCCGTTGGAGATGCTCTTATATATTTGTCTGGTGTACGGGTTTTGTTATTTCAAATATAATTGTAAGAGTTTGTTGAATTTTGGTAGGGTTCTATAACTTCATAGGAGATTGGTAGAATTATTTTTACTATGATATTTGGTCCCACTTTAATATTATTATTTGCTTATCAGAAAGAAAAAAAATTCCTATGAAGTAAAGTATAAAAAACAATTAAATTAAAATTTTAATGCCAGCATGCTTTAATTAAATTTTTAGTGTATCTTATTTGGGCTTCAAAGACGAAAAAGCGGATTTGTTATTTTAAAATTATTTGGATATATTAGTTTATTAATTTCAAGTAAAATAATGTATTAAAAAATTTAGTCAATTCAATTTGTGTTTTTTTTTTTTTTATAATTTATAATGAATCAAAATAGATGGAGGAACTTAATAATAACAATTGAAATACTACTAATAAATTGAAAAAAAAATTTAAAGGAATAAAATAGCACATAGTTCAAATTACTAAGACTAAAATTGTAAAGTGATTTCTTCTCTTGCTTCTAATGTTTTCAAAAATCTTTAATACAAGTCCGAATTGATTAATCCCAAGATATAAAATCCGTCTAAAAGAAGCCACCAAATTGTAACTATAATTAGCTTTTTACAAAACTAAATTTTCAAATTATGAGCCCAAGTAATGATTTCACATAAACTGTAATTTAGAAGCTAGGCTTTTCATTCCTCATAGCCCGTGACATTATTTTATGTTCTAGTTCAATATTCTTTTAATCAGTTCATTCAATTTTTGTTTCCAATTTTCTGATCACTGGAATATCAACAAAAAGATGTATGTATATCAACACAGAAACTACATAACATGACAATATCAAAAGCAAAACTATTTTCCTTTCATATATATGAAAGTTGTGTATAATATCTATAAACTAAAATATAGCTATAAAATATAAACCATAAGATAGTTCTATCTATAATCAACTTTCCAACAATTTTTCTTCCAAGCTAGCTGTCAATCGGCTCAGAATTTGAAATCGAAGAGCGAGAGTCGTGACTTGAGGAGAACCTTTAGAATTTGGTACTGTCCATATGCTCCCTTGCATTGACTAGACCAAAAACAGTACAAAATCAATGCAGAGAAATTTTTTATACAGAAAACAGAACCTGCTAATTTAATAGTTTCTATTACAAATATAGCATACTAGTTAATCATTGACATTTCATGGATCTTCAACAAATTTGAAAATCTAGTAAAATGAATAATCAAATTAGCCAACAAATCTATTAATGAAATCTATCTAGATTATAGACAAATTATATCTAGATTATGTATTTAATCGAAATTTCGCGTCATACAACTACGTAAATAAAATCTAAATCGCAAGTGTTTTTTCTAAAACATTTCAATTTTATAAGATCAGACTTGAAGATTTTGAAATGCATTTCAAAATTTTGTGCCATGACAGAACAAATGCTACAGTGAAGCAATGCAGAAAATAGCTTTCAACCAATTTTTTTTTGAAGTATTATAATTTATATATAACATTTCAATAAAGATGAAAATCATTGTCTAAATGAAATTATGAGCCATACACAACAAATGTTATATATATATCATACTCACCTGGATTATCTTCTTGCAAATGTCAAAGCTCAATCTTTCCTCGAACCTTTCGTTGAACGCCTGATCATCGATAAGCTTCATACCTGCAAGCTGCCCTGAAGAAACTGATGTCTCAAATTCAGAATCATTGCTATTGATTCCAATCTCAAATCTAATATACACATCACTGCTAGACGAGCTCGGTTTCCATGTCGCCCGACCTTGATCGCTCCTTCCTTGACTTCCACTCTCAGCGAAAACTCGAAACACAAGAGTCCTTCCACCATGGTTACTATCAATTAGTTTCCCAACCATATGCAAAATCACTTGATAAACCCTTTTTTCATCACCTATAACATAGTAAGGCAATGTCTTATCAACATCAACCTTAAAACCAAAACCTTTACATAAACTCATACACTTAGCAAGACAAGCTGCTTCTCTTATCATTCCATGAAAATCAAAAGATTTCATCTCCAAAGGAAATCTTACATTTCCACTATCCTTACCCGAGTCGTCCATAGCATCGTTCATCAAGTTCGATAAAACTTTTGTCGTCCTTACCATCGAATTCACTATAAGTTTTTGCTCTCTCTTCAAATTTTTGTCTTGCATCATTGAAAGAAAACCCATGATGGAATGCATAGGCTTTCCCATTCCATTACTCATGACTTTTTGAAACGCTGCTCTCGCCTCACTCGCCATTATAGCCTTCCTTTTTTCATTCTGTAATAGACGATTTTGGTCCTCTAATTTCTCTCTCATGAGCTGCGATTCCTCGAGAATCGCAGCATGAGAAAGAGCAACAGCTACCTGATCAGCAACCACCTCAACTATCTCCAACTCCTGATTACTCCAAATTCTCGCATCTCTACTATGCATTACCAAAACAAGTATCGCGTAACACACCTCACGAGGCGTGTCACCATCGAAATTGCTAACCCGAAGCATTGGCATTCGGATCGCAGCAACTGCACCTGCATCACAAGAAATCCCACTACTCGCACTAGCAAGCCTCGAATAACAATTAATCACATTAACTCCATCATTTCCCTTAACTCGAACAACATCAGGATCATTCATCGATATCGAAGAGCATAAAGTCCTTCCATTCAATTCATGAGTGAGATTCATCTCATTTTTATCATCATTAGGCATCCAAACCGCGCAGTTCTGCAATCCTAGAGTCTCCGAAAGTTCAACCAAAGTATTATACAAAATCTTATGTCTATCAAGCGATTTTCGAATCTCTTGAGTAAGCATTCTAACATGCATACCAGCTTCATTTTTCTTCATTATCATACCAACTTCTCTTCCAAGCTCCTTAGTCTTAATCTTCAACAAAAACTCTCTAAGCTTAACTTTCAAAAGTAAAGGAATGAAAGTCATAAGAGTTATTGTAGTTGCACATGAAACCATAGCAGTAAGCACTTTTAAGGCAGTGAGTGTAACCATGAGTTGAAAAGTGTGGGGCCCATAAGTCCAACTATTCAACAAATGTGTCATTCCACAAAGTACAATGAAAGCAATGAATTGAAAAAGGACCCATTTGAATGGAATATTTGAACAAGTGATGAAATAAATAAGCTCAATTGGGATTGAGAAGTATGCAACAGCAATGAAGAAATCACCAATTTTTTGACATTCTAGAATGTTCTCAATTGTCAACCAACTTGTTTCATCATCACAGTTGTTGCATTTGGAATATCCATTTCTTGTTGTTGCAGATACACACAATAGGAGAAGGAACATTAAGAATCCAGATGATGTTGATTTTAACATTTTTGATTCAATCTTTCAACTTCATTGATATTATTATGTCCCTGTCATTGTCATAACAGTTAAACAAAATAAATATTCAAATTCAGTTAGATCCAAATCATAGAAAACAGAACAGTGTGAGATTCCAAACAGATAAATAAATAATAATTCAGAAATATAATTAAAAAACTTCAGAAGCAAATAGGAAAAGCACAAGAAACCTATAAATCTTTACACAAATCAAATTACCAAAATATTTATCTCTTGTAATCTAAAGTTTTATAACCTTATTTCAATCCACACACCCTCTTCTCGATGAGGGTCATATGAATCAGTGAATAACACAGTGCTACATTTTCATCAACTATATTCAGTATATAAAAATAAAATAAAAAATATTTGGTATGAAAACCCACCCTCCCAACACAAACATACAAATCATTGGGGAAAAAATAGAACATAGTCCAAAAAGATTCACTATCAATAAAAAAAATTAAAAAAATAAATTAGGTACCAGCAATGCAGACCAATTTTAAAAGATATATATTTTCAGAAACACACACCCCACAATTTTTTTATAATAAACAAATAAATGAAACCAAACCCAGATGGTAATCACATATTTTCTAATCTTAATCAGATCTTAATATTGTTATACTTATACTATTGACATACCAAAACTTAGTTAAAGACACATTGCACTTAGCCATCAACCCAATCTTCCCAACTTTTCTTCTGCATCAAACCAAACACTTATCTGCCACCCCACCCATTACTTTATACATTAAACAAGTGCAAGTGCAACCCCTTCATTGGAAAGAACAAAAAGAAACCAATTTTAACGTGTATCCCTATTACAAAATTTATCATTGGATTGATAGTTATTATGCCATAGATCAGGGTCGACTTAAACATTTTGAGATTATTTCTAATCTTAAAAATTGGTCCTCTAATAAAAATAAAAATAAATTGCAATTTTAATAATTAAAAAAATGTTAAAATAAATATTATTTCCTATATAATTTCAAATTTTTATTTTTAGTTTCTATAAAAAATTCTCAACTTTTTAGTTTTTAAAAAAATTTCTTCACTTTTAATGTCAATTTTGAAAAGTTTATTTTTATAAAAAATGTAATTTTAGTCCCTCTAAAATCAAAATAAAGATTAAAAGTGAATACATTTTTTTAGAGACTAAACTTAAAAAGTTTGAAATTTTATAGAAATTATATTAAAAATATATTTAACACAAAAAAAATATTCACGTTCATTTAATTATATTATAAAAAGTAAAATAAAAATTAGGACCCTCATTTAATGTTTGGGCCGCAGGCGCTAACATAGATCATGTATATACATTTTAATATTAATCTTAAATTATTTCATATATTATGTACTTCAAAATTAAGTCTCATAATTAAAGGAATTATTTTATATATATCTCATTTATATGTTAAATAATTTTAAATTAATGTTAAAATTTATAGACATAATTATATCATAGCAATTTTCAATTTAATGGTAAATTTTATAATACTTAGAACCACAAATCTAAATCATTTAGACACCTTATAAAAATGTACATTATTTAATTTTTAATAATAATAATAATAATAATAAATAATTCTTTCATCTCTATTTTTTTTTCATTTGTGAGTATGTGCTTAAATAATACTTTTGTGATTGTAACCATACAAGTATTATTTTATTAAATTTGAGACCAGATTGTAAAATGATGTTAACCTTATATATAGAGCGTACCTGACTTTATGAGCAGAAATTCAGCAACCTCGTACAATGTAACCCAGTGAAACAGGAAGTGGAGTGAGCGATCCTTTATGCGGAAAAAATGGTAGCTTTAATAATCTACAGAAAAAGAACAAAATTTAGAGACACTCTGAAACAGAAAGGGAAAAAAAAAAGTTTTATATTAGTTAAGGTATTTATATGCATGATTTTAAATTGCAACTGTTAAATCTTTATAAAACATTATTCATTCATATATGTTGTGATTGAATGTTTTAAATAAAGGTATATAGACTACTTTTTTTTAATGAAAGGAATTAGATTTCAATTGATAGAAATAACATTTCAAGTTTATTGGCTCTCAAAATTACCCTTATGCACTCTAATAAATTTATTATAAAAAAAGCTTGAGAATTAAACCAACACCAAAAACAAACAACGATAAATTAGAAGTCACTGAAAACAACAAACAATATTTATTAACGTTGTATCAAGAACTATGACATGATTGCAATTAACTGCAATTTAAAAAGTTGATGGTATGGGCAATGTGTTGTGGTTTTTTGGAAATAAATGAAAAAATGCAAACCAGAAACATGAAAATTGAGCAATAGTGTCGTTGTTTCTCGATGAGGAATACTTGTAATGAAATGAAATGACTCAGAATGAGTTTATATAAAGGTGTTAGTGGGTGATGAGAGAGAAAGAAAGTTTAAGAGAGAGAAAGAAAGAAAACAAAATGGGTCCACATTTTTATGTGAGTAGTTTTTGGACCTAAAATATCTTTTTAATAAAATTTCTTTTTCTTGAAAATCGAATAGATATATAAAAAGAAAATAATATCTATTTATATAGGTCTACTTAATTTAATATTAATTTTATAATATAATTAATGTTAAGAATATCTAATATTCAATATTAAATATGGTTAAAAAAAAAGAAATAATATTCAATATTTAATGTTATACTACTATTATAATTCAAGCAAATATATTATTTACTATTAAACAATTAACATATACTATATATGTCATAAAAATTAAGAAATAATATATTTTTATTTATCATGAAATTATAGGGTCTAATTAGTTTTTTTAATTTATTTTGAGGACAGTTGGGGTCCAATTAATATCAGTTTTAAAATCTCATGCTAACGGTATTCTTCAATTTTTTAACTATTGATATTTAAAATTACTGCATATGCATTAAAAAAGAGTTAAAAAATAACGGCGGTCAGTTAAGAATAAATTATTCAAAAAAATACGAATTTGAATTTTGACTTAAATAATCATTGATCAGATTTTATTTGTACCTCGATCAAATTTTATATTATTAGAGCTACTTTCCATTAGAAAATATCGGGATAAGACCCAAAAAAATGTATAAATTAAAAAAATAATAAATTAATTAATAGATAAGTTGAATTAAAATATATTTATTTATTTAATCTCCTAATATTTTTCATTAATTGCATTTTAGATTTCAATTTCCAAGTTTTCTCTCCAATATGTTTTAAAACATAGTTTTCTTTCCAATAATAATACTGTCCAAAAAATGTTAATAACATATCAACATTGCCTCTTTTCTTTAATGTAAGTTTTTCTTTTTTACATAAAAAAATCTTCTTTGTTTAAAAATTGTCCCTAAATGCAGTATTCATTTAAAATTACATGTTAGGATTATTATTGCAACATTCTCTATTTAATACGCACAGTAAAATTTATTTTTTTTATTGGATAAAATCTATATGGATTCCTCCAATTCTTTGAAAATGGGTTTCACATAGAGCGGTAGAACCCACATGAGTTTTATTAAATAAGAGAGTAAGTGAAATATTCTTAGAACTTTTATTTATAAGATAGTACGTTAGAGTTAAAAACACACACATATAAAAAAGCATTTTGGGGTCCTTAAGCCTGACAAATACCAATATTGTTAAAGTGATCAGATATAGAAATTTAAAGTGAATAATGTGTTAATTACACATTTCACTTTTACCTAGTTGGTCAATGGAATACCATATTTGAGAAGTCGAAATGAAAATATAAAAATTGACCTTGTTTGGAAATTTAAAGTGATATGTGACAAATATTTGTTTTGTGTAGTATAGCTTTTCTCGCATTTTCATCAAATAGATATTAAAAAGACACAATCATTTACACATTTATCTTTTATCTAATTGATCCTAAATAAATCATCTTTTAAATAATTGACTATGATTAACATTCATCTTGTGTGATTTGTATAACAAATTCTAATGAATGTATCATACACATAAGTTATGATTAACATTCATCTTGTGTGATTTGTATAACAAATTCTAATGAATGTATCATACACATAAGTTATGTTTTACTATAGAAACATCCTCCTCAAATAGTGGATACATGTATAGTTTATTTAATTTATCAGATTACTAATTATTTGTTAATTAATTTATAGTTTATTTGTTAAGTATTATTTTTCTAGAATTCTCTCTTATAAAGAATATAAAATATATATTCAAGAGACACACAAATAATCAAATATATATTTTTTTCATAACTAATTGAATTGTTAATGACCATGTTTTAGTTAATTTATTACTAACAAATATTTGTCTCATATATGACTTGTATTATAATTAAATTATAAATAGTGTATTAAAATTTTCTTTAATTTTCTTTAAAAAATATTCAAGAGATACGCTAAATATCAAATGCATATTTATCTCTTAGCTAATTGATCAGTAAATGACCACCACTAAACTAATTAATTTGCGATTAATATTTGTCTAGTGTATAATTTATACAATAAATTATAAATAATTTTATTGTACAAATCATATAGTTTATCTATGACTATAAAGTTGTCCTATATATGATTATACATAAAACTAGTAAAACACTCGTGCTAACGCCCAAGTTCGCGTTGCGATGATTGTTTACCGTTGAAGTCTGGACGATATAAGTTTACACAATTTAATATAACAATTAAGAATTAAGTAAATTTAAGTAAAAACAGTATAATTTATAAAATAATTAGTTATAGAATTGAGATATGGCAACAGAAAATTTGGTACAATAGGACTATTAATATAATTGAATTATGGAACACAAATAAATATGCATACATAAAGATATCATAGAACAAATAGACACAGAAACATATATCTTTACACCAACTTAATTACATCATCATAATACAGTACAATTGATAGTATTTTAGAATGTAGCAAGAGAATCGTGCTAAAAAAATAGAAATTTTAACTAATTTTTGCTGTGTATTTTTTATAATAAACTCGAATTAACATATTATAATTATTTTATTTTTATTTAAAAGATATAAAAAAAATTAAATTTTAAAAATTGATTAGTAATATATA
>JBBPBQ010020324.1:38065290-38256030 GCA_037974755.1 Cicer yamashitae | reverse complement strand
AAAAAAAAACTAATTTTATAGTATTTGTCACAATTTTTTTTTCCGTATGTACTTTTTATTTATAAGATATATAAAAAAATATTAAATTTAACTAATTGGTTAGTGATAAATATTTGCTCCGTGTATAGATATTATATGCTTCAACAACTTCTTTAGTATTTCATTTTTAGAAACATTCATGTGAAAAAATCAAAGTGTGAAAAAATTAGTCATTGGATTATAAACTTTTTTCATTTTTTTATGCCAATGATATTAAAAAAAAATTAATTTTAACTAATTCTCTCATGTATGGTTTAGATAATACACTTAAATTAATATATTATAATTATTCTTATTTTTATTTAAAAGATATTAAAAAGAAAACTAAATTTAACAAATTGATTAGTGGCAAACATTTGTATGGTGTATGAATTGTACCCTCAAACGTTTTCTTTTGTGACCCGTTTCCATAAAAATTAATGTAAAAAAATCAAAGTGTGAAAAAATTATAGTCATTGTTTTTATATGTTTTTTTTTTTTCAATTTTATGTGGATGATATTAAAAATACATGAACTTTATCTAATTCTCCTAACTATAGTTTTGATAATAAACTCAAATTAGTATTAAGAGGATAGTCTGGGAAGGTGATGGTGCTGAGGTTGAAAATTCAGTATTAAGAGGATAAGAGTTTGATATAGCCTAAATGCCTTTCAGCTAGGGTTGCCTCAAACATTTCATCTAAGGTGTCTGTATTGAATCAGAACTAGAGCAAGCAATGAAGGTTTGAGGGATAGATTTTGTTAAGGGTACATAGGGGATAGGAGTAGGAGTTTGGTGTTTAGTAAGGGGTTCATATGGTGTTGCAGTAGCTTCAGGTTCAGTTATTTCATTACCACTACCACTACTACTACCAAAATTAATAGGAGAGTGAATAAGCTTAGTAGAGAGATTTACCTTTTGTCGCTTCCTCAAGATGAGGCTAGCTACATCCTCATTGGTGTTTTCATTATCTTCTCCTTCCTTCAACACAAAAGATACCCTGATTGCCCTTTCCCTTCTCTTGGCAAAGGGAAGCAGACCGAAGGCATCTCTTGACCAGAGTGATACATCCTTAAATATTCTTGAATGACTTCTTTACTATCTTCAAAAATTGTTACAAATGAATCTCCAACCAAGAAAGGTGTGTCTTGAGTTCCACTAGACTGTCCTATGAGCCGTTTAACTTCATTGCTTGGTTTTATGCAGTCCTTGGCAACAATGAGTTGCATTTAATGACATTTTGGATGTTGAACACGGGTGTAGAGGAAGATACCAAGTGCTCATCTTTAACAACTCCTCATATTTCTTCTAGAGCCTTAAATAGGGGAGTCCTCATTAGAATAGCTGTTATGAGTCTCGAGTAAGGGATAGTCTTGATTTTGCCTGACTTGGAGTTGATGATACAAGTCCTTATGTGCTCAAGTACCAATTTTGGAAAATTTGTCTTGATCTTCTAGGAGATGTTCCACAACATAGGACTTTAAATGAACTGACTTAAAGTTGACCTTGGGGTCTTCGAATAGTTCCTTGTTGATGTTAGAGGACCCAAATCTTGATTCATATCCAATTTCAATTAGCATGCCTCCATCCATTCATTTAGTGATAGCAACAATGGTTGGATGAGTAACTTTGATTGGAAGCCCTAAAACCACACTTGATACTTCTCCATCTTTGTTCGCTCGACGAACCTCCATAACTCTTCAACTAGAATGTCTAGAGCATACGATTGATCTAGGTTGAAATACTCAGTCCATCCAATACTAGCAAAATCTTCAATGAAGTCAAACTTGTTCTCAATGAGATTTGCAAAATCAATTTGAAGTTCATTTAGAGTATCAAGTTGATCTATATTACATGCCATAATAGGTGCATAAGAAAAGGTACTGAGGACAGAAGAAGATACAGAACTCGAAGCCATAAAAGAATTTAGGAGAATTTCAGTGAGGTTCTAAGGTTTGAAAAGATATGAAAAGTGTGGAAAAGAATACGTGAGAGTAGTGAGTGACTTGAGTGTTGGTGTTTTTGATAAAAAGTTTTTATTTCTAAAAGTAAATAACAATAAATGTCTTGCACGCGCTAATACGTAAAGATCACATGTGTTAGAAAATCATAGAACTCAAACAATTTTCAAGAAAATTATTCATATCTAACATAAATTGAATTTTAAGCGATTAGAGGCAAAGGCAAAATTCAATACATGAGAGGAAGCACATATATGTTTAACCGACAATTTTGTTTTACCAAAAGCATAGGCACACAGGGATTTTAACATCACTCCTTTTTAAATTGATGGTTTAAAATTTTCTTTATGAAGTTAAATTTGTCTTCAGCAAGAGGTTTTGTAAAAATGACTGCTTATTAATGATCAGTGTCATAGAAATTAATGTTTAAAATACCCTTCTTGACGTAGTCACTTATGAAGTAATGTTTTGCCCTTGAGTGTAAAATCGAATTTTTGGTTATACATACAACAGAAGTATTATCACAGAAGATAGAAATGTTACTATCATTAATTTTGAAGTCTTCTAGTTGATGTTTCACCCACAACAATTGAGTACTGGAGCTGGATGCTGAAATATATTATGCTTCAGCTGTAGAAAAAGCAATGGTTCCTTGTCTCTTACTTGACCAATAGATCATATTTTTACCGAGGAATTTGCAGCTACCATTGATGTTTTTCCTTTCTACTTTGATTCCAGCATAGTTAGCATCATAGAAACCTACTAAGCTATACTCAGATGATGGTTGATAACACATACCAAGATTAGTAGTGCCTCTCAGATATATAAAGATTTTTTTAACAACAGTTAAATGGGATTCTTTAGGGTCAGACTGAAATCTTGCACACACATACACTAAACAAAAAGTCAAGTCTAGATGCAGTTAAGTAGACAAGAGAGCCAATCATCCCTCTGTATACCTTTTGATCCCTTTTTTTTTACCTGATTCATCCATATCAAGAGAACATATGGGATGTACTGGTGCAAGCATGGGCTTCAATTTGTAATAACCCATTTAATTAAAATATGTTAATAATAAAGGGGTAGTCAAAGTATTAATACATTAGTTTAGAAATAAAGAATTTTAAATTAAAATAGGAATGGACAAAAAGGTAATATGGGGAATGTCCAAGGGGTAAAAAAGGAAATTTTCCTTTCTTTGTCCTCATTTTTATTCATCCAGAAAAAATATTCAATCATTCTCTCATTTTTCCCTTCTCCTTCCCGTAACCAGTCTAAAAGATAACCCCATTGTTACTGTTCACTTTTTCATCCAAATCCTCCAATTTTCCTTATTTTCTAAATCATCTAAGACTAACAGCTCACTAAAGTCCCTCAAATTTGTCCAACAGTCTTGCATGTGGGATTATGCCTCTCCATCTTTAAGAATCGACTCAGATCAATGAATCAAGGAAAGCACAACCCAGACAAAAAGAATTCGAACTGAAGCAAGGAACCCAAATTAAAGATGAAATAAGAACTGATTTGACCCATAACCTTCTTCTTCTTAGTGCAAATTTATGTGAGTTCTTTACATTAAATTATTTTAGCATGTGGGGTTATGGGTAAAGTTAATTGAAAATTCTTCATTTAGTAGTGAAACTGTTTCTGGGTAAAAAGGGGTTAGAAAAATTTAGAGAAAGTGAGGAAGTGGAACTTTAAGAATGTAGGTGTTTGTGAAATTTGTTGAGGTAAAAACCTTTTTGATGTATGTTTTAATGACAACAAATATTATGAGATAAATGATTAAGTTTTATGAATAGTGATCTACTAATGATTGCACTTGAGTTTTATTTAAGGAACGTGAATTGCATAAGTGAACAAGCAAGAAGCCATTCACATTATCAAAGTGCATAAGTATCTACTCAATAATGAAAGAATCTCAAAAAGAATATATCATATATCAATCATTCTAGAGAATGATTATTACATCTTCAAGACAACATCTTCATGAAGAAGGTGATCAAATACATTCATACAACAATCAATGATCACACCATGTTATAAATCAAAGTAAATCATTTCTTAACTAAATTGGAAATTGATAACAAGATCATTCTGGTTTATAACAAGATTATTCTGGTCTATTAAAAGATCATTATGGTTTATCAAAGGATCATTCTGTAAAAACAAAGATCATTCTGGTTTATTAAAAACATAAGTTTAAAAAAACGAAGACCATTCTAGTTTATTAAAAACAGAAATATTAAAAAATGAAGATCATTCTATTTTATTAAAAACTGAATTCTGGAAAAACGAATATCATTCTGGTTAATTAAAAACAGATGTTTGGAAACACGAAGATCATTCTAGTTTATTAAAAACAGAAGTCTGGAAAAACGAAGATCATTCTAGTTTATTATCAAAATCATTCTGGTTATTTTATTTATGGGCAAAAGTAAAATGAATCATTTTCGATAGTCCAGACCTTAAGATAAACACATGTGTAGACTACTCAAAACAATACTCAAGCCCAAAAAGTTTATCTAAAGGCCCAAAGAAGCAAAGAACATCAAGATCAATCTCTAGATTGATGAGCTATGAGCAAGGACTACTAGGACAACAAGGAAACTGTTGCTTCACCTTTTTACATAAAGTACATCATGCTTTTGAGACAAAGGAATGACACTGGATAACTACTAAACCACTAATCCACGTTTTCCATCCAACACAAAACCAAGAACGTTATGGTTTTCCAAAAAAACATTATAGTTATTCTCTTTTAAAGATAGAATTAAAACAGATCATTTTCCACAGTCCAAACCACAATTTAAAGAGTATCAAGACTGCTTAAATCAATGGCGAAGCCCAGAACTCGAGCTAAATGCCGATAGGAGGAAAACAGCCAAAAAATTGATCACCAAGTTGATGAGTTGTGAGCAAGGACGCAAGTACATTGTACTTACAATATTCTGTAGTAAGGTCTGCATAATTATGATTTGAAACAGTACCAACTAAAATTTCATAGCTCATTCACTCACTCATTCACGTTTTCCATCAGACCCAAAAGCAAGAACATTCTTCGTTTGCCAAGAACGTTTTAGACAACAATATAAACACATGTTTAATTGCCTTAAAATATATCTAACACTTGGGAAGTGGGTCCAATGAATATATTCAGTTTAAATTGAATATTCAAAGCCTTTTATCATTTATAAATTAAAGATCAATTGAAAGATGAAGGCAAGAGTTCAATTTACAAATCTACCAACACTTGTTCAAGTAATAACAAGTCAAAAACTCTTCAAGCTAACTCTAGCTCTCTTCACTATATTTGTGTATTATCATTTACTGAGTTTGTCTTTATTTATCTCAAACAAGTGTTGAGAAGTTTCAAGATCCCAAACACTTTTATCATACACATCATTTGTAACTGAAGTCCATCTTTTATGTTAGATTGAGTGTGTTTGTAAAAATCCTTTCAAGGTTGAAAGGTGATTGTAAAAATCCTTTCTTGGTTGAAATGTGAAGATTGTAATTGATAAAGGTTTGATCAAGATAAAATGTGTGAAGGATAACATTCTGGTTCTGAAGCACATAGTGAAAATCTTACGGTTGTGAGGACTAGATTACCTCAAATTAGGTGAACCAGTATACTTTTTGCGTGTGATCTTTTTATCCCTTATCATTAATTATTTACACACACAAATCATACTTCATTATAAACTAATTTGTTTTATTTTCTTCTAACATATCCAGAACATTCTGGACATTCTGTTTCAACCAAGATTGATATTGAATTAATTTAAATCAAGCACATGAATCAAAATTTTAAAAGGGTCACAATTCAAATCCCCCTTTTCTTGTGAATGACATTGCTACTTCATTTGGAAGGGATCTAAAGTTGAGCACCTAACAAGTGTTAGAGGAAAAGATTCAAGAAGAAAAAGTAATGTCAGAAGCCAACATGTGCTTAATAGAAAACTTAGAAAATAATGAGGTAACCATCTTTGAACTCTGTCTTTTATGCGAACAAATGGAAAAAAGAATTCGATAATCTTTTATGTGATTCAAACTTTCTTGCTCAAAAGTGTGGTTTATTAAAAGAACAACTCTGTAAAGAAAAAGAGAAAGCTCAAGCTATGAATGACGAACTCAGAAAGGTCATCCAAAGCCTGCAGCAATCTCATTTAGACATGTTTGAGCAATAAAAGATTCTCATTGAGATAACCATAAAAAGTTATGTTCCAGAATGTTTTGAAACTAAGGAACAAAATACCTCTTTAAAAGTAGAAGTTCATGAATTGAAAAATGATTTAACCAACTTGGTAAAAACCACTGAAACTTTTCAAAAGAACATGATATCTGAAGAAGAGATATTTGACAAAAATGATTTACGTTTTAAAACTTCTCAGAAAGAAAACCTTTATGAAAACTTTTTTGTGTCAAAAAATAAGGATGAGAAAGGTAATAAAATATGCTCTTACTGGAACAAAAATTGGCTATCTTGATTCCATATGTTTTTACAAAAAAAAGGGATAAAAAATTCAAAGCAAAACGATTTCCAAAAAATGAAAAACGTTTTGGTCTCATAACAGAACATTCTCCAAGAACAAAAGAGAAGTGTTCTTACTGTTCAAAGGTTTGTCATGCTGAACCAAACTGTTATCATAAGAAAAAATCTTCTAGAAGAAGATATACTAACCATCAAGGAACCAAACAAATATGGGTACCAAAATCATTACTAACTTGTGATGCGTGAACATCATCCAACAAACAAGAAAGAACATTGATACATGGACAAAGCATGCTCAATACACATAAATGGAAAAGTATGGTGCGTCATCTCATTACAAATATTTGGAGGGTCTATAACTTTTGGAAACATTAACAAATCAAAGGTACATGTATCATTAGTTGAAATAATTTTTCATGGATTAGGGATGTTTGATATGTGAAAGATAACTTTGTAAAATTGTTTTTAAAATTATTTTTTAAACCCCACATGGCTGAGGTAAAACAAACATGCTCATGTTTCATTTTAAAGAAAAATCCTTATGTTTTATACTTAGATAAATTTTCAAGCAAATCATGTTTTTAAGTCTTTTGAAAAAGAATTGTCAATTCTATAAGAAATGATCAAGGGAAATTTGAAACATCATTCTTCAAATCATTCTTCGATGAACATGATATTTCACATGATTTTCTTGTCAAAGAACTTTCCAACAATATGGAGCTGTTTTTTTAAAAAAAAATTAATTATAAGAAATGGCTAGAACAATTTTAAATGAATCAACTGTTGACAAATAATTTTGGGGAGAAGTCATAAAAATTGTTTGCCACGTTTTTTAATCTTGGCTCTATTAGAAAATATCTTTAACATACCTTCACATGAATTTTTGAAAAATAGAAATCAAAACATATCATACATTCACATTTTTTAATGTCATTACTATGTTTTGCATGATAAAGAAAGTACGAGCATGTTTGTTTTAAAATGTCATCAAAGTATATTTTCTGAATATTCTACATTATATAAATATTATAGAATATAAAATCTCAAGGCCCAAACTATAGATGAAATTATGCATGTTATGTTTAATGAATATGTTGATTTTTAATTGGAAAGATAGGATGGTGAAGAAAAATAACTACAATGTTAAATTTGGATAAATCACAAAGTTGATAATGTTCAAATATCATCCATGAAAACTCCAAAGTCTGATCATGGAGTGGCAAAACAAAAAAAATCTAAGAGAATGATCAATTTAAGCAAAAAGGTTCATGCCTTCATTCTGGAAGCACTACCAAAACATTCTCCACAAGAGCAAAACGTTCTCCACAAGAGCAAAATATTCTTGACAGTGAATATCTTTCATCCAATCAAAACTAATGATTCCTATCACGATAATATGATTGAAGAACATTAACAACTTCTAAATGAGTTTGAACCATTTGCTTTTGGCACTCATACACCTACCTCACTGCTTACCTTTCCTCCAAAACATCTCATTGAGATCAAATTATTGGAAGACACAATGGTGAAATAAGAACTTGATTGATATTCCAAAATATTCAAAGATTTATTGTCGTTGAACAAGATCGCTAAAGGAGGTACACTCAATCCCAATTCTTACGATATTTGCATCACGATAAGTATGAATATTTCTTTTTTAATGATATTATGTGATTGATTGGTTGCTCTTAAAATTAAGAATGCGTACTATTTTTTATGCAAGTATGACTTTAAAGTTTAAATTGATTACATCACTCTTTGTCATTACTTGTACATGCATATGTCTAATTTCTATCCTTAATTCAACATATTTACACTCTTTGTTCTTACACTTTTCATGATGGTATAAAAAAGTGTGCAAATCTAGTTTGATGTTCAAAATTATTATCATTTTTATAAAGACATTTAAAATAAATTAGTGTCTTTAATGATTAGACAAAAAGCTGTTTTGTCAAGTATAATTCATTGAATTATTTGTTCACACTTTGCACAATAACATCTTTCAAATTATCATGTTAAATGAATTAACATCATTTTGTAAAAATTCACCTCTTTATGTTCTTGAAAGCATTCTCTATCATGTTCTCCAATTGTTTTGCATATATTGAGTAGCCTATACATTTCTTGATGCTTGAGTATAATATTTTGAATATGGCTTTTAAAAAAAAATTGAAGACTTTAAATATATATCCTTGTTTAGAATTTATTTTTGAAGGATTTCAACAAGAGAATATATGTTTGGTCTTCATGAAAATGATTTGTGTCACTTTTGCTTTAAAACTCAAAACTAATCCAAAAAGATTATGGCATGAAGTCAAAAATTGATGTGAGCATTTTGAGGCATATTAATAAATGTATTTGCAAAGGAGTCTTATTTGTTGCATATTTCTTTTGTGAAAACTGATCTCAAGTGTTCAAATATATTTTAAGCATGATAGATAGAAATAGCAACAATCAAAAACTCTCATACACACTAATGAAAGTAACCTTGAACATGTGCCTTATTGTTAATTTGTGTGTTTTCAAAAACTTTGTGAAAAAGCTTTTTTTGTATGTGAGCAAACCTCTTGGTATATTTTTGATCCATTTAAAAAAATAGTTTTTGAAAAATACAAACATTATTAGCATAAGAATGTTTTGTAAAGAGAGAAATTATATTTGACATGATGTCACATTCATCTTATTTTGCTTCCCTGTATGCGTTCATTCTCTCTAGTTCTAAAAAATGAAAAATTGATCAATTTCTAACAACAAGCTTGATCATGTTCAAATTGAAAGGTTGTCTCTTGTGAAAGAGGACAAAGAGCAAAAAGACATCTTGGTTGTGTTATGGAACTTTGAAATATTAAAGAATATTAATTTCATAATATTCAGGGGGAGTTTTTAGAAAATATTATTTTTCTTAAAACTGAAGTCAACTCATTGTTTTATCAAAAAATGAGAAGAATATATATTCATTGACTGTTTTTTCGAGTGTGGTAAAATGCTTGCATATAATTATGTCATATTGCTTTTGGTATCATTATCCATATCTTGATTGCAATATTGACTAAAATGATTATTGATCATCATACATGCTATGTTCCTTGATGTTAAATGCAAACTTGACAATTTTGATATGTGAATGCATTGATCAACCACATGATTTATATGTGTAGTATACTCATGCTATTGCTCCCTACATTTGTACTTAATTTTTTTTATTCCCAAACCTTTTTGATAGATGTCAAAAGGGGGAGAGAAATATATGATGGATGTAGGTTGGAAGTAATTAATGAAGAATGTTAAGAATTAATCTCTTGCATATGTGTAGG
Organism: Cicer yamashitae; assembly: GCA_037974755.1. Classification (NCBI taxonomy): domain Eukaryota; kingdom Viridiplantae; phylum Streptophyta; class Magnoliopsida; order Fabales; family Fabaceae; genus Cicer; species Cicer yamashitae. The sequence continues at coordinate 38,246,241 of JBBPBQ010020324.1, read as the reverse complement.
GGGAGTTTTAATTAGAATGTTACGAATTAAACTCTTGCACGTGTTTAGGGGGAGTTTATTTACATATCTATGAACATTCTTGCATTTTATTTATATCCATCCGTAAAACTTAAGTTTTATTCAAAAAGTTTGTCATCATCAAAATGATGGAGATTGTTGAGGTAAAAACCATTTTGATATATGTTTTAATGACAACAAACCTTATGAAAATAAATGATTAAGTTTTATAAATGGTGATCTACTAATGATTGCACTTGAGTTTTATTTAAGGAACATGAATTGTATAAGTGAACAAGCAAGAAGCCATTCACATCATCAAAGTGCATAAGTATCTACTAAATAATGAAAGAATCTCAAAAAGAATATATTATATATCAAACATTCAAGAGAATGATTATTACATCTTCAAGAAAGCATCTTCATGAAGAAGATGATCAAATACATTCATACAACAATCAATGATCACACCATGTTATAAATCAAAGCAAATTATGTCTTAACTAAATTGGAAATTGATGACAAGATCATTCAAGATCATTCTGGTTTATTAAAAGATCATTCTAGTTTATCAAGATCATTCTAGTTTATCAAAGGATCATTCTTGTTTTTCAAAGGATCATTCTGGAAAAATGAAGATCATTATGGTTTATTAAAAACAGAAATATGAAAAAACGAAGATAATTCTATTTATTAAAAACAGAAGTCTGGAAAAACGAAGATCATTCTGGTTTATTATCAACATCATTCTGGGTTTTTCATTTATGGGCAAAAGTAAAATGAATCATTTTCAATAGTCCAGACCTTAAGATAAACACATGTCAAGACTACTCAAAACTATATTCAAGCCCAAAAAGTCTAGCTAAAGGCCCAAATAAGGAAGCAACATCAAGATCAATCTCTAGATTGATGAGCTATGACCAAGGACAACTAGGACAACAAGGACACTGATGCTACATCTTTGTACAGAAAGTAAATCATGCTTATCAAATCAATGGTGAAGTAGATCATTATGGTTATTCTCTTTTAAAGACCGAATTAAAACAGATCATTTTCCACAATCCAAACCACAATTTAAAGAGTATCAAGACATCTCAAATCAATGGTGAAGCCCATAACTTGAACTAAATGCCCAAAGGAGGAAAACAACCTCAAGATTAATCTCGAAATTGATGAGTTGTGAGAAAGGACACAAGTACATTGTACTTACAATATTCTGTAGAAAGCTCTACATAATTCTGATTTGAAACAGTACCAACTAACATTTCACAGCTCATTCACTCACTCATTCCCGTTTTCCTTCAGACCCAAAAGCAAGAACGTTCTTCAACTGTCTAGAACGTTCTGGACAACAATATAAACACATGTTTAATTGCTTTAAAATATATCTAACACTTGGTAAGTGTGTCCAACGACTATATTCAGTTTAAACTGAATATTCAAAGCCTTTTATCATATATAAATTGAAGATCAATTGAAAAATGAAGGCAAGAGTTCAATTTACAAATCTACCAACCTTTGTTCAAGTAATAACAAGTCAAAAACTCTTCAAGCAAACTGTAGCTCTCTTCACTATATTTGTATATCATCATTTATTGAGTTTGTCTTTGTTTATCTCAAACAAGTGTTGAGAATTTTCAAGATTCCAAACACTTTTATCATACACATCATTTGTAACTCAAGTCTATCTTTTATGTTAGGTTGAAAGGTGAAGATTGTAATTGATCAAGGTGTGATCAAGAGAAAAGGTGTGAAGGAGAACATTCTGGTTCTGAAGCACACAGTGAAAATTTCACGGTTATGAGGACTAGACTAGCCTGAGGTGGGTGAACCAATATACTTTTTGTGTGTGATCTTTCTATCCTTTATCTTTAATTATTTGCACACATAAATTACACTTCATTATAAACTATTTTGTTTTATTTACTTCTAACATATCCAGAACATTCTGGACAGTCTTTTTCACCTAAGATTGATCTTGAGTTAATTGAAATTAAGCACAAGAATCAAAATTTTAAAAGGGTCACAATTCAAACCCCTTTTCTTGTGATTGACATTGCTACTTCAAAATATGCACCTGAAACTGTGTTTAATTATCATGCATGTTGTTATTTTAATTGTGTGATGATTATGCTGATAAGTTACTTAGGAATCTAGGAAAAATACGATTAAGGACTACTTAGATGTGTAGGTTACAATGGGAATTGATATGTATTCCCCAATGCCTTCTCTCTTTCTGGCCTCTGACGTTCTTATTAATTGTTAACTCTGATTCCTAACTCATGATTTTGGGTATTCTGTTTCTGATGGTTAACTTACGTTTCTGGGCATGTTCCCTCTGATGCCATTTCTCAACTCTGAGTATTTTTACCCCTGATTTCTCTTTCTATTTTTGCCTCTATTAGCTACTTTATGATTTCAGGTATTTTTCCTCTGGTAACTTACTTATGTTTTGCCTCTGGTGAAATGCTTCTGTTTTGCCTATAATAATACTCTTCTACTTTGCCTTTGTTTTTTCTTCTTCTACCTTGCTTCTGATTTTATCCTTTCATTTTGCCTCTGTTGTTTTCCGTTCTATTTTTCCTCTGATCATGGTGCCTTTGATCCAAGTTCCTCTGATGTTGCCTTTGGTCATGTATCCTCTGATTATGCCTCTGGTCACGTATCCTCTTATTCTACCTCTGATCACTTATCCTCTGACTTTACCTCCGATCACATAACCTCTGATTCTGCCTTTGGTCACCTATCCTTTGACTTTTCCCCTGGTCACGTATCGTTTAATTTTGCCTCTAGTCACCTATCCTTTAACTCTGGTTATGTTTCCTCTAATCAGAGTTTGCATTTGATAATGTTGCCTCCGACCAATGCGCACCTGGTCATGATGCTTCTGGTCATGATGATTCTGGTCAGAGCTTGACTTTGGCCATGATGCCTCTAATAAGTTACTCCATAATGAGTTGCCTCTGGTCAAGAGTTCTGCCTCTAGTTCTAGCTCTAGATCAACGACTTAGGATTTGACTCCCACTTGATTTTCAATATATTGTTAAGTTATTTATAAGTGTTATGTGTGAATGATACATTGCGTACATAACATAACAAATGGAGTACATGCATAACATCTCAAGTGCATTGCATTCTTTTTAATCAAGTCATGCATAGCCTTATTCAAGTTAGGACATTTAGGTTGTTCCAGGCATGGAATTACAAGTAAAGGAGAACAATCAAGACATTGGTTGGGGTTTGGCCAAACCACCTATATCAATCAGGTCTCAATTATCTTGGTGACCCACATTATATCTATATATATAATTGGGTAACTTTTCCTTATTCCAAGGAAAATATTTGAGGACATACATATATTTTTCAGAATTATTAAGAAAGAAAGAATGTTTTAAGTTAAGCTTTTATGAAAATTGAAGCTGAGAGCTTTAGCATAGATGCATAATGTTTTCATGTTTAATGCATATTTATGAAAGAAATATTTTAAAATTTCCCCTCCTTTTATTTTCAGAGCTCACTAAGATATTTTTATCTCATCCCATTTATTTTTATTTAGCAGCTGGAGAAACATGAGAGATATGGATATAGCATCAGAAGATCAGTTATAGACTTGTGGAATTAAAATTTGATGTTTTTATTTTATAATGTAATCACACAATTGTAGTTTATTTTCAAGATGTAATATTATATGAATCTATTGAACAAGTTGTAAACTATATTCGTGAATGTAGTTTTCAGTTATATTGGTGATTCTAACTTATAATTCATTAAAATTTACCTCTGTTTTATTAAGGTGTATGGATCCAATTGCCATATTATAGACAATTGGTAATGGGTATTACAACATTCATCCATCTTAAATATCTTAAGAAGTTCTCTAGTATATTTGGTCTAACAAAAGAGTACTCCATCTGAGTTTTGATGAATTTGGATTCCAAGAAATAACTTTAGTTCTCCCATTATGCTCATCTTCTACATTAACTAAGAAAAGTCTTGACAAAGCTTACCATTAGTAGCACCAAATATTATATCATCAACATACACTTGGATAATGAGAAGATCATTCTTAGATGATTTTCTAAATAAAGCAGTGTCGAGATGGCCTCTTTCAAAATCATTTTTTAATAGAAAGTTGCTTAGTCTGTCATACTAAGCTCTTGGAGTATGTTTCAGACCACAAAGAGATTTCCTTTGTTTGAAAACATAGTATGGTAATTCATTATCCACAAAGCCTAAAGGTTGTTTAACACACACTTCTTCATTTATATAACCATTTAGGAATGCACTTTTCACGTCCATTTGATATAGAGTCATTTTATTAAAAACTGCAAATGAAAGTAAAATCCTAATTGCTTCTAATCTTGCCACATAAGAAAAAGTTTTAGTGTAATCAATACCTTTATGCTAACTAAAGCCTTGAGCTACAAGTCTAGCTTTATTTTTTACTACTTCACCTTTCTTATTTAACTTGTTTATAAAGACCCACTTGGTTTCGATCGGCTTATTCTCTTTGGATTTGGATACAAGATCCCATACGCCATTTCTCTTAAATTTATTTAGTTATTCTTACATGACCATAATCAATCTATCATCTGATAGAGCTTCGTCTATTCTGGTAGGCTTGATTTCAGACAAGAGCCCAAACATTGATGATTCTTTTATAAGCAGACCTGGTCATCATAGGATCACTTAAGTTTCCAATTATCAAACAGTTTGGAAGTGATGATTTAAATTTCCATCCCAATTTAGGTTCCTGATAACTTTGACTTGTAGATGGTTCGTCGTTACTTGTCCTTGTATTGTCAAGTACATCTTCTAGTTCTGTAGATGGAAGTTTTGTTGTTTCATCTATTTTCTTTGATATTTGTAAATCTGCAAAATCTTCATCGAGCTTTGAATTTTTATAGTCAAGCTTTTTGTCGTCAAATCTAACATGGATTGATTCCTAACAATCCATGTCTTTTTACTATATACTCTATAGACTTCAGACATTTTAGAGTATCCTAAAAAGATACACTTTTGAGATCATGAATCAAACTTGCCAATATTCTCTTTGGTGTTCAAAATATAACATATGCAACCAAATTGATTAAAATAAGAAATGTTGGGTTTATTCCTTTCCACAGTTCATAAGGTGTCTTATTAAGAATATATCTTATATCGATTCTATTCTGAATATAACATGCAGTGTTCATTTCCTCTCCCAATAAGGGCTTGGCAACATTCATTTCATGAATCATGGTGCATGCCATTTCCTGAAGAGATCTATTTTTCCTTTCTACAACACCATTTTTCTAGGGTGTTCTAGGAGAAAAAAAATTGTGTAGAATTCCATTCTCTTCATATACGTTTTCTAAAGTTTTATTTTCAAATTCACCACCATGATCACTACGAATAGTTGTAATACATAAACCTTTTTCGTTTTGCACTTATTTGCAAAAAGTAGTAAAAACTATATGTCACTCATCCTTGTGTTTAAGGAATTTTACCCATGTCTACTTGGAATACTCATCAACAATAATGAATCCATACTTTATACCATTAACAAAGGCAGTTCTTATTGGACCAAATAAATCAAGGTGTAAAAGTTGGAGTAGTTTAGAAGTGGAAACAACATTCTTTGAAGCAAATGATGATTTAGTCTGTTTCCCTTTTTCACATGCCTCACAATGAACATCTGATTCAAATTTTAGATTTTGCAAACCTTTGACTAGGTCAAGTCTTTTCAAGTTTGAGATTAATCTCAAGTTGGCATGTCCTAACCTTTTATACCAAATTAGTTTTTCTTCTTTCACTAACATGAGACACTTTACTTCTTGTTTTCTAAATCTGACAAATTTATTTTGTAAATATTATTTTTCCTTTAACTAGTGAATAATATTGATCCATTTGTTTGACTGATTGCCTACATGACTTTTGATTGAAGACAACATCATAACCAATGTGACTTAATTAACTTATGCCTAATAAGTCATGCATTAGTCCTTTTACAAGCATAACATTTTTAATGGAAGGAATGGAACCATTACCTACTGTGCCACATCATATGATCTTACCCTTATGATTTTCTCCAAATCCTACAAATCCTTCTTCCTTAAGGGTCACGTTTTGGAACATAGACTTTTCTCTCGTCATGTGTTGTGAACATCCACTATTGAAGTACCGTGACAGATGTTTCAACTTTGTTGCTAAAGATAATTGCAAGATAGATATTTATTTTGTTTTTGGTACCCAAATTTGACTGGGTCATGGTTTGTTTGTTCTGAAAGGTGTCTTGTCTTTCCAAGTTTTCAACATAGGACAAGTTCTCTTATCATGACCTTGCTTTAAGCGACATAAGCAAGTAGTTTTAGGTAAGTTAAACTTTGGAGTTTCCTCCAATTCCTCAAAGCCAATACCTTTCTGTTGTTTCTGCTAACACCATATATCATAAAAGCTTGTTTTCTTCTGTTTATGTCATTCGCTAGAAAATATTGAAATGTCTTTTCACACTTAACAGAATTATAAACATTTACTTCTGAGTTTTTTAAGACATTATCCTTCAAAGTTAGGTTTTCCATTTTTATGTTTTCAAAATCTTTTTCAAGGGAATTGCTCTTTTCTATTAAGGTGGAATGAGCTTTTCTGTGATTTTTTAGTTTTGAGGAGACACTGAGATTCTTGTTCATAAACTCATTTAACATGATTATAAGTTAATTGCAAGATAGATCATATAGTACCTCAATTTCCTCATAAATAGATTTACTTTTAGAATCAGAGTTAGAACAAACATCTCCCATCTGAGCCATGTTTGCATGTTCTTCATCATCTTCATCAAAGTCATCCCAGATTGCCATTAGACTCCTCTTCTTTAAATTAAAGTCTTTTCTTTGAGAGTTTCCCTTCTCAATTTTAGGACACTAATTTGACATTTCCTGATTCTTTGCATTCATACCATATGTTTTTCTTTTCTTTCTCTGCTATTTGTGGATCGTCTAAAATTCTTTTTGGAGAAGGATTTCTTTCTATTGTTCTACATGCGTTGGATTTTCTTTGATATGTATGATAGCTCTTCATCGTCAGAGTTTTCACTTTGATTTTCTTTATTTTCTTTGGATTTGAAGGCCAAAAACTTTGATTTCCTTTTTGGTTCATCTTCAATTAGTTCAATCTCATGGAATCTGAGTGAACACATCAACTTTTCTAGGGGTAATTTGTTGAGGTCTTTAGCCTCTTGAATTGTTGTTACTTTTGGTATCTACTTGCTAGGTAGACTTATGAGGATCTTCTTGACGTGATCAATTGTAATGTAACTCTTTTGAGAAATCTTTAGTCCAGAGATTAGAGTTTGGAAACTGGAAAACATCCTAAGAAAAAATAAGAGGGAGTTGTTAACAAAATATAATTAAGTTGCTATGTTATCTGCAAAATAGGTGGGAGTTGTTAAAATAATATAATTTTATCTGCAAAATAGTAGGGAGTTGTTAAAATAATATAGCACGTTATTTATTTTGGCATATCTATTCAACCGCATTAACTTTGATGTATTTTTTTTTCTATTAGATATATTTTGTTTGATTTTATTAATATGATTTTGTTTTTTTTAAATATTTTTATTATTTTTTATTTATTAAATTAACAATTATTCCTTTGTAAAAATAAAAAAAGTAGAACATTTTGGTATATATTTTTCAATATGGAATATATTGGTTAGTTTTTTTTTAACAAAAAAGGATATATATATATATATATATATATATATATATATATATATATATATATATTCGGACCCTTGTGAGCATTTTTTTTAAAAAAGATTATATTTATTACATAAAAATCAACTTATTTATATACTTATGCTTTTTAGCTTTTATATCGTTCATGAGGTGTTTATCGTTATAACTTCATGAGGCGAAATTTAAATCTCCCCAAAACAATCGTAAAATAATTATTGATGTCAATTTAATAAAGATAAATTTTTAGTCTATTTTTGCAAAAATGTGGACAAATAAATTACACCTAATTAAAATCGTATACTTCACTAAATTTTGTTTATGTTTGAGATAATTAATAGACTACACGTGATTGATTTTAATTTTTTTTTATCGAATATCTCCTATTAGAAAAAAAAATGTAACTTATTTCAATTGATTATGGATCATTTATCGTAACTTTTTTAAAGGTTACTTAGATCTAACCTTTAATAAAACTTACCTATATATACTATTTTTGTCACTTTCAATCTCTAAAGCAACCATAGAGAGTTCTTTGTTATCAATGAAAATTGTCAAGTCATAAATAAATTGTACGATGAGTTTCTTGCATATAACTTTCACTACAAAAAAATTGACTTATCGTGACACACAAAGTGTGTCACTAAATGTTAAAAACTGTAGGTAAATGTCAATAATACTTTGAGTGACACCCAAATCAAGTGTCAATTTTAAGGGGGCGTCCTGCTACACTTTGAGGAGTGTCACTCCATGTTCTGACGATTGTCACTACATGTTTTTTATTTCTACCTACAATAATGAGTGTCACTAAAAACTACATAAATACAAGTAAAGAATTGATCTATTCCTACGGTATTGTCTGTCACTAAAACATAATATCTCCTTCAAACATAATATCTGTTATGTTAAAGATATTTGTGTTAAAAAGGAGGTAATAATGTTTGAAATAAAAAAAGAGAAACTAATTTTAAAAGATCACGCCTAATCTGAAAGTTATCAAACTTCATAAAGATGTGTAGTTGGATGCTCCGCTACATTATAGCATAATTTGAACAAATCACTATTGATCTGTGATAGCTATTTAGTACAAAGTATTGACAAATAACCACTATTGCAGCACGATATCACTTTAGCATTGTGGAATTTCAGCAGAACACTAGTTTCAGCTATTCGCAATTGTAACAACCCAATTCTATAAGCATCCATTCTTCAAGTTCAAGAACATAAGTTAAATCACCAAATTCTATAACTAGTTAGAATCTTGGTCCAATAATTCAAACATAGTAATCAACAAGCAATTGATACTATACAACAAAAGCAATCAACAATCAAATTCAATCAAAGTCGAGTAGCCCAAAAATTCAGCTATGATCAATGACTAAGTATGGAACAATCCTGAAACTTAGGGCGAAGAGATGTAAGATTACAAAGCACAATCCCCCTTTCCCAATACCCAAATGGGAAACCATATAAAAATAAACTTCCCTGCAATTCATACACGAGGCTGCTATACTAATATACATACAGTAAGTAAATATAACATTAAATGTTAATGCTAAAAATTATAAAACAAATTAAAACTTACAAGCTATAAAATGGTCACCTGTGCATGATATTTTAGAAAGTGAACCTTTGATAGATGAGGTAAAATTGTCTCTATTGATTGATTTCAAACTATTTTCCCTTTATCTGATACAATGTTAACCTAAACACATTTTGTTAACCTAAACACATTTCAAAATATAAAATACTAAAATCAATCAAATCATTCAACCAATGCAAATTGCTAATTAAGGAAAAACAATTTCCACTTACTCGTGCTGAATCTGAATCTGAAGAAATCGGGAAAAGCTTCTTCAACGGGAATCTGAAGACGAAATCGAAATCGAAAAAATGATGAAGAAATCTGAATCTGAAGACGAAATCCAATGATGAAACAATGATGAAGAAACCTGAATCTGAAGACGAAATCGGAAAATGATGAAGAAATTTGAATCTGAAGACGAAATCGAATGATGAAGAAATCTGAATCTGAAGACGCAATCGAAAAAATGATGAAGAAATCTGAATCTGAAGACGAAATCGAATGATTGAACAAATCTGAATCTGAATTTGTTGTTGCGTGAATGTTGCTGCGTGAAATGTTGCTGCGTGAATGTTGCTGCGTGAAATGTTGCTACGTGAATGTTGCTGCGTGAGGATGGAGTTGAGTGTGGTGCGTGAATGATTTTCAATTATTGAATAAGAATATTTCAGTTTTTTTAGTTATTATATATAAATTAGTTTTGATGCCAATATTTTATTTTTTTTCTAAGTTAACATAACTTATTATATTAAATGAGAATAAGTGACACTCTGTCTGTAGCTAAAAGTAATTATAGTGACAAATAAAAAGATATCACTAAAAGTTGAGTGTCACAGTTGAATATCACTATACGTGACACTCTTTTTTTGTGTGTTATCTTTTTTGTGAATATTTGAGTTTTTGTTAAATTAAGATAATGTAGTTACATGAAATAAGAATAGGTGACACTCAGTCTGTAGCTAAAAGTAATTATAGTGATATATAAGAATAGGTGACACTCAGTCTGTAGTTAAAAGTAATTATAGTGATATATAAGAATAGGTGACACTCATTCTGTAGCTAAAAGTAATTATAGTGACAAATAAAGAGATATCACTAAAAGTTGAGTGTCACGATAGGTCAATTTTTTTGTAGTGTTTATTGTTTACGTTTAAAAAAAAAATACATTTTTAGTTTATTTAAAAGTACAAAATCAATTATAGATAAATTTTATTATTTGGAGCGTCGTTACTCTCAACTTTCCTACAATGTTAGTTTTTTCTTATTTTGTTGTGGTGCTTTAATTCACATTTTATATAATTAAGAGAAAAATTGTAAACTTTTGTGCTAATCAGTTAAATTTGATATATTAATATTTTGTATATTTTTGGCCTCTTCGCAAAATTAATGTTATCTTCGCCACTTAATGAGTCACTAATTGAACTGCATTACATACATTTACATCATATTTTTTAATCAAAATCTTTATTTTGTATTTGACTAAATTAAATTAGCATTCCTTCTATAAAAAGAAATAAAAATTTTGGTTGAATAAATTATATAATGATAAAATTATATGGACAAAAGAAATAAAGTACGATCAATTTAGTGAATGCATCCATTATTTTTTACAATTTAGATATGTATCATGTACATGGTGGAACAATTTACACACAAACAAACTCGGCTTAGTGGTTAGGCCATTTCAACTTTCATGTCCAAATACCTTAATTTGTCGATTCATCTTGTATGTTTTTAGCAAATTTGTGTTGTATCGATATATTCTACAATTTAAATTAATAAATATCGTTTTTTTTAGTAAAATAATACCTAAGTTTGCCAAAAAAAATAACACCACTTACTAATTAAACTTAGCTTGTTGTACTATATATTACAGGGTATGTGTAAATATATACCTTAATTAGTAGTTTGAGTATGAATCATGACCAAGGCTAAGCACTAGGTTCACCCCTTCACCATCTTTCTCAGTTCGTCTCCAAACTTGATCATTACCCTCATTACTTGAACCAATTTGGAGGCTCAAATTGGTTTCCATCAAAGACTTGGTGCTTGTGTTAAGAAAATCATATTGAAAGTCAGGAGAAGGGTTTCTAAGGTTTGTTGTTGATGGATGAATATACATGTCATAGTTCCTATTAGGCTCCAAAATGCAATAATATGTTGAGGGTTGGCTTGAAACAATAGGAACAAAAGATGATGAGCACATGGAATTGTGTGTGGTTAGATTGGTCTTATAATTTGTTCTCTCTTTTCTATGAATATTCATGTGGCCTCCTAATGCCCTTGCATTAGTGAAACCTCTTTTGCAAAATGTGCAATCATAAGATCTCTTGGTTTGAACTTCTTGCTCATCACTTTCTTCACTTGATGTGGTTTTTGACCTTGCCATCTTTGACTCTATGGATGTATAAAGAGAAATGTAAATTTTTTCTAAGTTTGAGAATATTATATTTATGTTTATGATGGAAGAAAAAGAGAGAAGGTTTTTTATGAATAGAGAGAGAGAGAGAGAGAGAGAGAGAGAGAGAGAGAGAGATTGTTTGGTTTGGCGTTTGCTCATAGGGTTGTTCATTTATGGGTCCAACCTTCATCATCAGTTTGGTTGGATATCATTATATTCCATTTTATAATTTCGTAAGACAACCCCTTGTTATTGTTATAACCCTCTAATTCTCAAGAGAAATAGGTTTTAATTATCCAAAATTTAGTTGAGATGGAAGTAAATTTAAAACCAAGAATATTAAAATAGGGTTTGAATTTGGATACTTCCCATCAATTCCACTTTAAATGATATTTAAGCACTTGAGTATAACTACTAGATCTTATAAATTTTGATTTTATTGTCAACCTAGTTACTTATTTACCCTTTTAAAAAATTTCAAAATAAGAAAGTGTAGATTTAAACTAGGTAGTCACCTCTTTTTATGATGATAAATACATAGCAAATTAATAAGAAATTATTCAAATTACAAATTCTTATATTTTGTCTCAATATTTGTGGAGATTAACTTTTCTTCTTCTTGAAAGTGGTGACAATTTTAAAGGAAAACGGGCATGACCCTAATGTATTGAGTGGAAAATACTACCATTTGGATGCATACAGAAAAATATATAATATAATTATTTTAAAAATACAAATTATTTACTTTTCAAGTATGTATGCTAAACAATGTGCTCAAATGGTTGTGGCCGCTCAAGACTTTCAGGTATTGAGATTATTATTAGATACTCATTCTAACCTTATTTAATTATAAGAGATTTAGATCAAATATATTAAATTTTATTGACCTACTTTACCTATAAATAAAGCTCGAATTAATAATAGAGAAAAAACAAAAACAAAAAACACAATATATATATATATATATACTGTGATGTAAGATTATATATACTGTGATGTAAGATTAGATCATTGTCATGCAAATCCAAAAAGAAACAAACACACAGAGACATTAATTTGGTGTAGTAGAGAGAATTTAATACTCTTTTTAAAACATGACTCGTTAGCATCACAATCATTCCTTTTCAACCGCTTCCATATTGTCTTCTCTCTATATATATACAGGATTAGTTGAATCCAAAAATAATTTTGATTTTATTTAATAATTTATTTAAATAATAAGTTTTATTAATTTAATTGTTAATTATCAATATCTTAATAATCAAATATACAAAATTTTATATAAATTAAAAATTTGTAATTATGTCATATTTATGATTTTTAAAAGTTTATTATATATTCATTTGGAATTATTTAATTAAATATCAAATAGTTTTAAAATTTTATGAAGTTAATCTGCTCAAAAAAACTTTTGATTTGACGGTTGGATTAGTGAAATTTATTGTTTATAATGAGTTACTGATTTATCTCAAAGTTACTCATGAAGTCAACAGATCTTCAATCATATATATACATATATGGGCATATAGGTGTGTATGTGGGTTTGGTTGTGCCGATTTTGACAAATCTGAACCAATCAATTATCTTTGGGTTTGACTAGTTTTAAATTTGAATTTTTTTATTTAACCCGAAACAACTCATTCAATCGCGGGCTGTATAGAAAAAAAAATAACTTGTGTTTTAGGGGTTTACATGGGTGCGGGTGGACCCACTAACCCGACTACCCAAACTAATCTGGTTTTCACCCGTACTCAGTCACTTTTGGATCAGACCCAACACAATCCGTTGAAACCTGCTTATATTCAATACGGGTAATTGATTCAACAGTTTGAACTTATGGACTCAATCCGATGACCTGTCCTATTTATAAAAAAATAATAATAATAATAATTTAGCCCTTTTACTTATCATACAACCTAGCCCACGAACCCTTTTATATATTTTTTTTCTTTCCTGAAAGCCATTTTTCCTTCCCCTAGGGTTTAACCTTTCTTCTTCTTCCAACCGCCCCTACCTTCAACTGTCGACAATAGAAACCCTACCGTCGACGTCGGCCACGTCATATAATTTCTCTCAATCTCAACATCAGTCACGTGAATATAGTGAGTGAGTTCTCATTTTCCTCCATCCTCTCTATTTTCATTTTTGTTTCTCCTCTTTGTTTCTTTTTTTCCATTTTTGTTCTTGGTTTCTATTTTGTCATGACTACCTATTTTTTCTTTTTTTGTTCTCTTGGTTTTCATAAATAATTTGAATATCAACTTTGGTCAAAAGAAGGCTTGGTTTGATTTGTTGTTATTGTCAACTTCATTCCTTCCAAAAAAAAAAACCTCTTGCGAAAATACCTAGGGCAAAACCCTAGACCTTGGCAGCACCTACACCAACCTTTTGCACAGCCTCCTTTTGACCTGATGCATTGATTTCCCAGCCATCGTCTTTGAGTTTTCTTCTCGCCCCTGAAACCTAATCGTGAAACTGGGCTCCAATCGCGTTGTTGTCGTCGACACTCAGATGTAAGTTCGCCCTTGTTGGCTTCAGTTCAGGGTTATGTTCTGAAGGTGTGCAAACACGAGAAAGGGGGTTGAATTGTGTTTGTCTAAGTTTGATTCTTTTTAACTCTTTGATGTAAAATGTTTCTGGTTTGATGACATAAATCAAAAGTAGTAACAAAACTAAGGAATGTAGGAGTAAGGTAACACAAGCAATTTATCCTGGTTCGCCACCAACTTGGTAGCTACATCTAGTCCCCTCACTTACAAGGATTTCATCCACTAATTCAACTCCTTGAATTACACAACATCTGACCCTACAAGTCAGTCTTTTCAAAACAGTCTGACAACCACAGACTTTTTGAGGAACACAACCACCTTATCTTTACTAGCAAAGTCTTCTCCACTCAATTTGACAATCCTAGATTGTTGAAGGTATACAACATCGTGACCCTACAAGTCAAGTCTTTTCTACACAACCTGAAATCTACAGATTGTTAGAGGCAAACTACCCACTTGACCCTACAAGTCAAGTCTTCTCAACACAACCTTGAAGGTGCAAAGGCGAGAAAAAGGGGATGAATTGTGTTTGCCAAAGTTGATAACTTTTTGATAATTTATAAATAAATAAAAAACTAGTTCGGTTTTGGTGACTTACTTGGAGTAGAAGTAATCGGATTCAGAGGCAGCAAGCAAGGAAAGTATAAATAATTTGACACAGAGATTTATCCTGGTTCATCACTAACTTGGCTACATCCAGTCCCCTCATTCAGAAGGCTTTAATACACTAATTCAATTACCTTGAATTACAAAGCACCTGACCCTCCTAGCCAGTCCTCCCAAACAGCCTAACAACCCCAGACTTTTGAGGAACTAACCACCTTGACCCTACAAGCGAAGTCTTCTCCTAACAACCTGACAACCCCAGATTGAAGAAGGAACTAAACAACTATTGGGTTGGATACAAAACATTGGAACTTGAGTAGTTGCTTCTAACAAAGCTGATAATAATAATAACTCTCACACTCTAAGAAAAGAATACTCAGAAAATATTTCTAACTTGAACAAGTGTTTCTCTCTTTGAACTCTAAGACTACTCTTTTCTGCTTTTCGATGATTTTCTTCTTCAGCCTTGAGTATCTATTTATAGTTAAAATTTGGGCTTCCATTTAGTCTTTGTTTAATTCTAAATTGTATTTTGTTCAGATTGTGTTTGTAAATTCTTCAAATTTATTCTGTTCCGTTTTTGTTAAGATTGAGATTGTAAATTCTTCAGATTGATTTTGTTCGTATTTTGTTCAGATTGCGTTTGTAAATTCTTCATATTGATTATGTTCATATTTTGTGATAGATAAATCTTGATCAAATCTTCTTCAAATCTTGACCATATTTTCTTTCATACTCTTTGAAGTCAAATATATTGTTCTCATAAAATACTTTTGATATCATAAAAACTCTAAGTATAAAATGAACTTGGTTCCAACAAACTTGAGATCCACAAATTGCTTGAGGCACACTAAAGCCACTATCAGGCTGGATTACAAAGAATTTGAGATTGGTTTGGTTTTGCTTTATTAAGCATATTTATTACAATGATTTTCTCGCACAAACAATAAAACACTAAGCACTAAATAATATAAAGTTGAACAAGTGCCTTTGTTGAAACTGAAACCTCGAATTCTGGGTAATTATAGAGGTTTGAGTTCGTAAGGTTTTCTGTATATTGTTATGCTTACCTTCTTCTTCAGCCTTGATCCACTATTTATAGATGAAATTAGGGTTTAAATTTAGTCCCTTGTGAATTCTGAGTCGTATCTCCATTCCAGCTTGGTCAAAAGTAATTTTGAAAAATGTGTCTGATAATATGACCTTTAGGCAATTTCTTATTTTCGAATATGTTCTTGAGTAGTTCTTCTAGAAGGATATTGTGCGTATTTGTTCAAATTACGTTTGTGTAAAATACATGTTTTTGATGATACAAACGAAGATCATGCTCCAAGCGACAAGCTCAAAAAGAAGAAGTCTTCAAGAAAGTTTTCAAACATCCTTCGATGGATTAAATTAGATGTTCTATGTAAAGGTAAATGATACAATCCATGAAATCATATACAAGAAAACCTTACATCATTACATATGCATAAACAACATTTTTGAAACTTAAAAACTTTGTTTTTAAAGTATTACACTTAATATTTTTTGAAATATGCATAAGTGTATTCGAATACAACATCTTGTATTCGAATACAGATGAAGATTTGCTAAGTCAGTAGCTAAAATCCTTCATCTGTATTCGGCTACATCCCTGTGTATTCGAATACAGATGAAGAAATGCTAAGTCAGTAGCCAAAACCCTTCATCTGTATTCGACTACATCCTATTGTATTCGAATACATCCAGCAAGTCAGTGGCCAAATTAACCAATCTGTATTCGACTACAACAAAGTGTATTCGAATACACAATGTTAATTTTGAATAAATTTGAACGTTGCAAAGAAGCGTATTCGAATACACATAGCTTGTATTCGAATACAACTGGAAGCAATGCACTTTTTCAGTTCTGAATTGAATCTAAAACATTGCAATTCTTCCTCAAACCTCTTGGATCAATGGCCACGAATCTGAAGAGATGTTTATGGACTATAAATACATCACAACTTCAGATTCACTAACAACAATCCTACTACACAACTTCAAGACTTTGAACAAACTTTTCTGAATTTTTCTCAAAGTCATTTTCTTAAATTCAAGTACTTGCATATCATTTTCATATCCTTAAGGTTCTCAACGTACTTGAATCAATCTTGGATTGTTATCATTCTACCTCTTTCTTACTCCTATAAACTTATCAAATCACAAGTGTTTGTAAAAGAAAGTTGTACTTTCTTTAAGTGTGTTATCTAAGATAGTAGTGTTCTATCATAAAAGATTTGTTAGAAGGTTGTAGCAAAGGTCCTAGGGTGAGGACTTATACATATTCTGACAAATAGTGAAGGAAATCTCTTGTGGTGAGCAAGAGGACTGGATGTACCCTTGGTTATAAGGGGAACCAGGATAAACCTGATGTGTTTCATTTACTTACTACTATTTACTTTCATCTATCATCATTAACCGAAAAAAATTGATCACTAAACTCTGAAAACATTTAAAATACCCAAACACCTAATTCCCCCCCCCCCCTCTTAGGTGCATATCTGATCTTACAGTTTGTGAATTAATTCACTTGAGTCTTTCTTCATACGTTTGATTTGATTTGAGTGGGATTGAAATTTGGGCTTATTCTTGGATCTTCAGAAGTAAGGATACGGCTAAGTCCAATTCACTATTGTTCTCAATCTATCAGAGCTTTTGAATTTCTATCAAATTCATTAACTTTTTATCCATCAGAATCTTTGACTTGATTATTAAAGTCAGATGTTGTGTTGCTTCAATGATCATAGTTAGAGGTAGATGCAAAGCTACGCGACTTTGAATTAGTGGCATGGACAACTTCACCTTTGTTTCTTTATCAGAGTTATTTCAGCTTCAGAGTGTGTAGTGTATCAGAGGCAGCATTTTCGAACGTATCACAATCTTCACAGTCATTACAACTCCAGAAGCAAAATTTTGGAGCGTGTTCATGTCATCAGAGTTAGCAGAACATAAGCTTTAGAGGCAGGCTTGAAAAGTGGCTTTAGATTCAGAGGCATGCTGAAGTTATTGTTCTTCATAGCATGCAGACATACTATTTATGAGAGCATGTAGAAATACGTTTAATCAGAATATGTAGAAATATTGTTCATCAAAGCATGTAGAAATATTGTTCATCATAGCATGTAGAAATATTGTTCATTAAAGCATGTCGAAATATTGTTCATTAGAGCATGTAAAAATACTGTTCATTAGAGCATGTAGAAATACTTTTCATTAGAGAATATAGAAATATTGTTCGTTAGAGCATGTACAAATACTTTTCATTAGAGAATGTAGAAATACTCTAAGCTTGCAGAAGCACGCTGAGTCTTTAGAGGCAGACACAGAAACGCGCTATCAGTTCAGGCCCAGAATTCAGAGGCAGATGTGCGTTCTTTTCAAGAGTGTGTATTTGTCTAGTTTTGATGATTTCGTTGACTATTTTGATTTCGTTTCCTCTAACATTTTTTACTTCCTCTAGTGACTTCCTATGGTCACTTCCTCTAGTGATATCCTGTGGTGGTATCCTCTGGTGGGATCCTCCAGTCGTATCCTTTGGTCGTTTCCTCCAATTTTCTTCTTCCAATTTTTCATACTTAATGAAGCCATTAATTCAAATTTATTGTCCTCATAAAATACTTTTGTTAACACCAAAACTCTGAGTGGAAAACCAACTTGGTTCAAACAATCTCCCTATTTTTGATGATGACAAAACTATATTTTTTATAACAATTTTTCTTTTAATACTTGACTCCCCCTAACTTAAGGCTCCGCTTAAGTCCAAGTAATTTTTTTATCTTCCCACAATACATAACTATTCTCAATATCTTTCTCCCTCTTTTATCATCAGACAAAAAGACTTGAAAGTGAAACCTCTTTTTTTTTTCATAGTTGCCTTTTTTTTAATATAATTAACATTACATAAAACATAGTCTTATATGACCATAACATAAAATGAATCCTAGTACGAATCTAACCTACTCTAAGTTTGACACAGCAGCATTCAAGTATAAAGGTAAGGTTTAGATTCTTCATAATGAAATCAAATCTATATTCAGCTAGTGGTTTGGTGAATATTGTTGGAACCAAGTTGATTTTATACTTACAGTTTTGATGATAACAAAAGTATTTTATGAGAACAATATATTTTACTTCAAAGAGTATGAAAGAAGATTCATGTTTTTGAAGAAAATCTAAAATAACATTTGATTCTAAATTATAATTGAAGAAAATCTAAAATAAGATTTGATTCAAATTTATAATTGATGAAAATCTAAAATAAAATTTTATTCATATTTATAATTGAAGAAAATCTTTGACCAAGTTGAAAAAGATATGGTCAAGATTTGATAAAAAAATTGAAGAAGATTTGATCAAGATTTGAAGAAGATTTGATTAAGATTTATCTACAACAAAATATAAACAGAATCAATCTGAAGAGTTTACAAATGCAATATGAACAAAATACGAACATAATCAATCTGAAGAATTTACAAACTCAATGTAAACAAAATAGGAACAAATTTAATCTGAAGAATTTACCAACTCAATCTGAACAAGATACAATTCAGAATTAAACAGGACTAAATTGAATCCCAAATTTTAACTATAAATAGATACTAAAGGCTGAAGAAGAAAATCCTTGAAAATTAGAAATGAGTAGAAGAATTCAAGCTCAAAATTCATCTTAGAGTTCATAGAGAGAAACACTTGTTCGAATGAGAAATATTCTCTAAGTGTTTTTACTTAGAGTGTGAGAGTTATTATTATTATCAGATTTGTTAGAAGCAACTACTCAAATTCCAATCTTTTGTATCCAACCCGATTGTGGTTTAGTTCCTTCTTCAATATGGGGTTGTCAGGTTGTTAGGAGAATATTTGGCTTGTAGGGTCAAGGTGGTTAGTTCCTCAAAAGTCTGGGGTTGTCAAGCTGTTTGGGAAGACTAGCTTGGAGGGTCAGGTCCTTTGTAATTCAAGGTAATTGAATTAGTAGATTAAAGCCTTCTGAATGAGGGGACTGGATGTAGCCAAATTATTTATGCTTTCATTGTTTGCTACATCTAAATCCGATTGCTTCTTATCCAAGTAATTCATAAAAACCAACCAACTTTCATCAAATTAGCAAAAAGTTATCAACTTTGGCAAACACAATTAAACCCCCCCTTCTCATGTTTGCACCTTCATATGTTAGTCCATTGGTGTTTAATGTCTACCAACTAGATATTTAGTACTCCTTTTTGAATAAAGTCCCTAATGAAGTGATGTTTGATTTCTATGTGTTTGGCTCTGGAATGTAGGATTGGGTTCTTGGTTAGGCAAATGGCAAAAATGTTGTCACATAATATGAAAATGTTACTCTTAAGAATCTTGTAATCTTCCAATTGACGTTTCATCCATAGCAATTGAGAACTTTAATCAGCTGCTGAAATGTACTCAGCCTCTATTGTTGATATTGCAATTGTGTTTTGTCTCTTACTTGACCATGAGATTAATTTTCACCAAGAAATGTGCAATTTATGAATCCAATCTTTATTTCTGAATCCAATTGGAGTAGTTCTTCTATATTGATTTTGTTCGTATTTTGTTCAGATTGAGTTTGTAAATTCTTTAGGTTGGTATTGTTCGTATTTTGTTAAGATTGAGTTTGTAAATTCTTCAGATTGATACTTCCTTCCTATTGCTTGCTTGGATCTGGGCAAGAACAATATTGAACCGATTCTTGAACTTTCACAAGTAGGATATGACTAAGTCCAATTCACTATTTTGTCCTTTGTCAAAATCTGAATCATATCTTTGCAAATAATAAATTTATCTTCTTGTAAATAATTCATATCTTCTTGTGATAAATCTTGATCAAATCTTCTTGTAAATAATATATATCTTCTTAGAGATAAATCTTGATCAAATCTTCTTGTAAATAATTTGTATCTTTTTGTGATAAATATGATCAAATCTTCTTGTAAATAATTCATATCTTCTTCTGATAAATCTTGATCAAATATTCTTGTAAATAATTCATATCTTCTTGTAGATAAATCTTGATCAAATCTTCTTGTAAATAATTCAATTTTTCTTGATATAAATCTTGGTTGAATCTTCTTGTAAATAATTCATATCATATTGTTAATAAGATGTTGATCATATAATTTCCTTTGAATGGCTATCAGTTAGAGCATTCCACATAAAATATACACAAACAGCAAGATTGAATTGCAATGACTAGAAAGTTAGTACATATTCAATGTATCACAGTAGAGCATAGATAAGTTTAAGTATTAGTTCTATTCTACCAAAGGCAATGCATACATAAACCAGAACATCATTCAGAAATAATAACCTAGTTTATATTTTTCTTGATAAAATCAAATACGTCCTCAGCAAAGGGTTTTATAAAAAATGTCAGTGCACTGATGATCAATGTCAACAAATTGAATATTTAAAATACCCTTTTGGAAAAAATCTCTAACAAAATGATGTTTTATTTCTATATGCTTTGCCCTATAATGCATAATGCAGTTTTTACTTAAACAGAGTTGATGTATTATCACAAAAAATATAAATAATACTCTCATAAATCTTGTAAACTTCCATTTGATACTTCATCCATAACAGTTGAGTGTTGCATTGCCAAAATCCATCCATCATCTGCTAGAGCTTCATAAACAGAGGTAGGCTCAACCACTGTATACAGAACAAACAGATAAGTGTCCTAGAGGCTTGCTCTGGTCTTTAAAGGATCATTGGCGTTCCCAATAGTCAAAGAGTCTGGATGACATGTACTTCCATCCAGTTTGAGCTTCTAGAGGATCTTGACTTGTTTGGACGTTGAGAGTCTTATCCTCTGTTGTTTTATTCAGTTCCTGTGATTTTCTTGATTCCTCTAGTTTTCCTAAACCTGCAAAATCTTCAACTAGCTTTGACTTTTTAAGGTCAAGTTGCTTGTTATCATAATTAACATATCTTTTCTAGTTTTTATATTATAATCTGCACATTCTCTAATCAGAGATTCTGGATGAAGGGATTTATATTCCCATTCAGGTATGCATTCTTGATGAACTTGATTGGAGTGCTCAAGGATAACTCCTGATTCTGATTATTCATCTGACAATTCTGATTATATTCACATCCCATGTAGCCATCTTAACCTTCTTCTTAAACTTAGAATCTTTCTTATAGAACTTCATTTTCTCCAGATTCAGACATTCTGATTTGAGATGACCAGGTTCATTGTATGCATATCAGATGATACTTTTCTTGTAACATTTATCATCATTTCCACTACTAGAATCTCTTCGAACGAAAGAATTCTTCTTGTTGTGCCACATCCCCTTAATCATTTTGGAGATGTATTCAAGGTCCTTATCCTCTGACTCTTCATTATGATCCTTTGAATCACTATCCTCTGATTCATATGTTGGTTGGGAGCTTTCTTATCCTTGGATCTAAGAGCCAGAGTATTCTGCTACATCTTGGGCTCATCCTCTGCAAGCTCAATCTCGTGAGACTTGAGAGAGTTGATTAACTCTCCAGAAAAAGACTGTTCAAGTCATTTGCTTCTTGAGTAGTTTTGATCTTGGGTCTCCACTTGCTGAGTAGACTCCTGAGAATCTTCTTGATATGATCTACAGTTGTGTAGCTCTTTTTAAGCACTTTTAACCCTAAGACCATAGTGTGAACCTCAAAAACATAGTATCAATGTCTTCATTTTCCTCCACTAAAAAAGCTCATACTTTATGACCAGAAGATTAGCTTTTGCCTCTTGAACCAACCTACTTCCTTCGTAGGTCATAACAAAATTTTCATAGATACTCTTAGTTGTCTCCTTGTTGGTGCACTTATTAAACTCCTTGAAAGTGGTCGCATTCATCATAAAAGTTTTGGCTTTATGGTGCATCTTGTAATTC
Organism: Cicer yamashitae; assembly: GCA_037974755.1. Classification (NCBI taxonomy): domain Eukaryota; kingdom Viridiplantae; phylum Streptophyta; class Magnoliopsida; order Fabales; family Fabaceae; genus Cicer; species Cicer yamashitae. The sequence goes on along the minus strand of JBBPBQ010020324.1, from coordinate 38,223,484 downwards.
TTCTTCTGAACATCATTCATCTCTTTTCTAAAAACTTGAGTACCATCCTTATTGGTATAAGCAATGTACTCATCTTCCACCAAATCCCAAAGCTCAGGATCTTGTGAGATAATGAAACTTCTGAGTCTATCCTTCCAGTACTCAAAGAGCTCTCCATCAAAAAGAGGGGATATGTTGATGTTTCCTCCTGAGGCTTCATCACCAAAACTATACATGTTGAAAAGTGAATCTTTTCTCAAACACTATAAACTGCTCAGCCTTGAGACCAAGGTTTAATGCCAATTGAAAGTGCAAAAACACGATAAGGGGGGTTGAATTGTGTTTTACCTTATTAAAAACTTCTTTTCAAAAATCTTGTTCAGGATACTAGAACTGATAAAGCAGAATAAAGCCAAAAATAAAACAAAGTATCAGGACAGAGAGAAAAACACCAGGATTTATACTAGTTCACTACCAAAATGGCAGCTATGTCCAGTCCCCTCAGATAGAAGGATTTATCCACTAATTCTAACCTGAATTACAACACCTATCCCTACAAGTCAGTCTTCTCAACTTCCATTCAGAAACCTATAGACTGTTGAGACACTACAACACCTTGACCCTACAAGTCAAGTCTTCTCAACTTCCAACTTGAAAACCTACAAGTCATTGAGGCATTATAGTCACTATTGTGTTGGGTTACAAAGAGGTGAAACTAAGTTATGTTTTGCTTCTTCTAAGAGAATTGATTACAATGAACTTCACACTACAACAGAGCACTAAGCAATGAGTAATATAAAATTTGTAACGCCCTAGATTTTGATACAAAGCATTACTTAAAAATATTTGTTTTCTTTTAAAAACGACTATAATTATTTTTTTCTTAGGAATGGTTCATCATGTAATAAATAAAAGATGAGTCAGAAAATTACTTGATATATTTTTTTTTTGTAAAAGAACGTAATGCAATTTACTAAAATATTATTTATTTATTTGCAAAGTTAATCTTCCAATTGTTAGATCGATGTTCAACTACGCTCTAAAATAAATTAAATTATCTTTAGGTGAAATTCAAGAGAAACAAGATTGATTGAAATTAACTACGATTCAATTATTTACAAGCAAAAGAAAACTCACTTCCTCATTTCTATTTAAAGTTAACAATGAAAAGCAAATAACTTTAAAATGTACCACAACGGTTTTAGTAATACAAAACATTATTTTTTAAGTAATAGTCCCTTTTTCTCACGTGTGTGCACCAAGCAAACATCATTTAAGCAACTCTTTGAGATCATTAGTACCTAAATGTTGGTGTAAGGGATCAGCTCATCACACGGCAAAAATTAAACCAAATAATAAGTTAATAGCCATAAAATATAAATATAACATTTTTTTGGAATAAAAGATTTAATGAAATTAATTTTTCAGAATAATTCGTAAAAAAGTATCAAGTCATAAAATTTACCTAAATAATTCAAGTAGCAACTCACCAAGAACAAATAATTAGATCAAAATAAAAATAACAATAAAATATATAAAAGTTATGCATGCTCCTAAAAGTATATGATCTGGATATAACCAGCCACTAAGGCGTCCACACAGAACTCACACATACCAATGGAGAAAATTAAACCAGCCACTAAGGCGTCCACATAGATGCATATGATATGTCATGAAATGATAATGATGCTCAAAAGGTACATGTCATCATCCACTTAGGTAGCTAAAAAGATACAATGTTCAAAACACAAATCACCAGCCACTTAGGCAACCACAAAGATAAAAGTTTCATAACAGAAATCATCAGCCACTTAGGCAACCACAAAGAGAACAATGTTCAACACACAGATCACCATCCACTTAGGCAACCACAAAGAGAACAATGTTCAAAACACAAATCACCAACCACATAGGCAACCACAAAAATAAAACATTCAAGATTAAATTTTAATCACATATGACATCAAATTTATATTCTCATGGATGCTCGAAATCAAGAATAAGTCATTTCGATATCGCAAATATAGAACACATATACACGTGAATAAATGTCTTAAATTCAAAACTTTCATTTTGTAAACTATAAAATTGGATTGGTGGCGTGTTATTGATAGACATTAAAACATAAATCACGAAGAACACATACAAATAGAAACTTTATTCCTTCTACTATAAAATTTCTCCCATTATTAGTCATTTAAGCATACAAATCAAACTTTACGCTAAACACATCAGAATAATCAACTTAATCATGTTATCATAATTAAAAATTAAAATTTTTCATCAACTCCCACAAGACTCATGTAGTGTTAATAAAAATCAAAACATTGAAATCAAAATAGCACAAAAATCAAAACTTTAAATCAAATATATCCTAACAAACATATTACTCGTGATATAATAATAAAAATCATAACTTTATAATTAAGTACACCAAAACAACACAAAAATCGCAACTTTACATTAAACATTTTCACAACAAGCGTATTTATCATGTTATAATAATAAAGATGGAACTTTATAATTAAATTCATCAAGACAAACATATTACTCAAAAAATCAAAACATTGTAGTCAAATTCTTTAAGACAAACATAAAATCAACATTTTTCTTTTACAACATCAAGACATCATATCAATATCTTACAAACCACTAATTTAATATCTAGCCTAACTTTTCATGGAGAAAAGCCCTTACCTTAGGCGCTTTACTTCCTAGCAAAACGTACCAAGCCTCACGAATCAAAGAACAGGACAAAATTCAAACTTTACTTGAGATGGTATTAAAAGAAGAAAGAAACTTGGAATTCAACTTGGCGATGATAATGGGAATAGAATAGGTTTGGGAATAGAATAGGAAGGTGTATAGACTACCTTTTAATTTTATTTTTTTTGCTAATAGTTACGACACAAAAAATTGTCTATAATTGTTTTTGTAGAGAATTAAAATCAAATTATAATATTGTTTTAGAGAGAGGGTGGCGTGAGATAAGATATAACAAATGAGGAGAGTCTTTTTTTTTTGTTCTCTCTTAATTGCACAAAAAGATAAAACCCATAATTAAATTTGTAGCCTTCATTTCAAAAATGAATTACAGGTGTTAAGAATGAGGGAATGTACATTATCTCTTCTCTTAATTGGTTGAGACAATGAGATAAAGTCTACATTATGTCAAGACAACACCATGAACTGTCATAAAATCTTGTCATGAAGGAGAATAAAAGGAATGAGATAAGTCACATTTTTTTTTTATATTAACGATGGATGAACCAAAAATATTTTCAAGTAAGAATGCTCATACATGAGGGGTGGGTCTCACTAACTTTGCTATCTCCTAGGCCGAATACTTATTTTGTCCAAAATAAAACTAACTAACAAATCAACTTCTATAAATTCTAATTTGATTAAATAATTCAACTAATATTTTTATCAACTAAAATAAATCAAGCAAGACAAAAATATCACTGGATGTCACGCATAACAAAATAAAACCAACATATCTAACACATCAATTTATTGATTATCGAAACTAATCAAATAAACAAAATACGCAGTAGTCCATTTAGGAAACAATCATGCCATAAATATGTAATTGTCACGACAAAACAATTATATAAAAATAAATGTTATAATTTATTCATGTAAAATACAGGGTGATAAAATTTAATTTAATTTCTTTACACATAGAATAAATTATTAATTAAATGATAAATTATGACAATTACTAAAAAGACATATATAATATATATGGAAATATTGGGGTGTTACAAAATTGAACGAGTGCCTTTACTAAAACTGAAACTTTGAAATTCTGAATACTTAGAGAACTTTGAGTTCGTATGGTTTTCTGAGTTGTTAAGTTCTGTATTCTTCTTTAGAATTGATCCCTTTATATAGCATGAATTAGGGTTTCAATACTGTCCTAAACAAATAATGAGCGTATCTTCCTTGCACGAGGTCAACAAAGATCTTCACAAAAAATAAACCTTGATAGATACAGTTTGGGAATATGACCATTGAAGCTTGATTAATTCCAAAACGAATCTTCAACCAAATCTTCTAGAATGATTATGTGCGAGAATGTCCAAATAGCACTTGAAAATAATTCTCCTTGAATCTTTGGAGTGCATCTTCCTTGTGCGAGGTCAACAGAGATCTTGAAAAAAAATAAACCTTGATAGATACGGTTTAGGAATATGACTAGTTAAGCTTCTAGAATGACTATGTGCGAGAATATCCAGATAGCGCTTGAAAATAATTCTCTTTGAATCTTGTTTCATAGGCTTGTTTAAGAGTAGTGGGAGCAGATCAGAATTTGTTCTTGGACCATCAGAATCAAGAAACAGCTCAGTCTTCATCAAAGCGTTGACTTTCCATCAGAGTCGTTGACTTTCTTCATCAAAACAAAACTTGATCATCACAGTTAGATGATGTGTTGTTTGGTTTAGGTAGTTAGAAGCAGAACTGCATGACTTAGAATTAGTTACATGGGCAACGTCACCTTGTTGCAAGGGTATGTTGCATATCAGAGGAGACATCTTTGAGCAAGTTGTAGTCTTCAGAGAGAGCGGAACTTGAGCTTTAGAGGCAACTCGAATAGAAGCTTTAGAGTTACTGTAATAGGCGTTTCAGATGCATGTTTCAAACTTCAGAGACAGACGCGCAGAAGTTTCAGAGGCACATTGAGCAGACGCTTCAGAGACAAATCTTCATAGGCAGATGCACGGGCACAACAGTGTGTGTAATAACCAGAGTCTAAACATTGCGTTGACTTCCTTTGACTTCACTTGACTCTGAAGTCTTTGGTTCCTTTGACATCTTCACTTCCTCTGATATCTTTTCCTCCGTTTTGTGGTTCTATTTACTGCACACTCAATGAAATCATTAGTGCAATAAATTATTCTCACAAAGTACCTTTGTTATCATAAAAACATGAGGAAGGAATTGTTCATAGAACCAACCTGGTTCGACGAAGAGAATCTACTAAACAAGTTCAAAGTGACTTTGTTAAAGTTATTTCTTACTTTGATAAATGAGCTCTCAACGCGTTGTGATGAATCCGTTAATACAAACTCGCTCTGATAATCCTACGCATGTTGATTCTGGTAAGTCATTTGATCGTCTGGTCAACATATCAAGTCAACACTATGATAAAGTCAACATTCTGATAAGGAGTTTACGCTCCAACATCCTCTGATCATCATAGAAGGCTTATCATATGACTAAAGAAGCACATGACATCCTTTGATAGTGACATCCTCTGAGATATGTCTTCTTAATTTAAGATACGCTGAATTAATTATGAAGATATATATGAATATGTCTTAAAGGCAAATTTTCCTTAAATATTGATTCAAGATCTCCAACGGATATATTTCTTAGCATTTAAGTAGAAATCGATCGATCAATCAAAACAGTTGAGAGAATGAAAAGGGCAACATGTTAACAAGAAATTCAGTAAAAGCCTAGAACACATCAAAAGAAAATTATTAATGAAAAATCCTCTCAATAGAGAGTTATTAGAATTGATGTAAATCAGTCCAAGTGTTTTCATGCACTTAAATTTATATAGGATTTGATAGGTAACATCGTCTCAATGAGAGTTAGAATCCTATAAACAAATTTTGTGTCAATTCAGACACAAACTAGAACAAATGTAAATCAGCTCGTCAGTGGCAACAACTCAGTCACCCATAAGAGGTGCCTGAAGAGGTATAGCAATAATTATGGCTCTCAATAGCTTGACCGTAGTAAGGTAAAAGGTTGAGAAGACTAAAAGGTGTTCATTAAACTTATTACTCTAATGGTTACAGTTTGGAGAGTGTAACACCCCGATTTTCACAGTAAATTTTTTTCTTTTTAAAATCAAACATTTTAAAGATAATTATTAACAATGTGTCTCCAAGGTAAGGAAATTACATTAAGTTAAATAATAAAACAAATAATGGTTATCGACAATAATAATTCAATTCCCCCTAAGCTGATGATACACTCGTAATCAAAGGCAAATAGGTACCACTAACCCACTAGTTACTCCCACATGTCTTCCTTGAACTAGAAATCAAAGTCATAACTCTGTTACACCTTTGACGTCATCCCGAACACTCCATAAATAAATCCTAATAGTTAGAGGCGTTCAGCCCGATCCAACGAGTAAAGGGTCACCAACCAAAATTAACACATAACAATTAGCAATTATCAAAACTTAAGCAACAATTAATAAACATGCATATTTTTCATGGTATCAAACATGACTTATGTGTCAAAGCACCCTAATATGAAGTCTCGAATGACATTCACGACTCCAGTTCTAGTTCCTAGATTGTGGGATCCAACCAATTATGGACACACCACTATGGCTCCAACCAATTATGGATGTCACTACACTATGTATGCATAAATATATATGATCAACAATGCATCCCACCATAATCACCATGCATAATCATATTCATTGTTGCATAAGGACACTGATGTACTATTCAAGTAAGCTTTCAAGAATAATAACATAAACACCAAGTACCAAAACACCAAGTAGTAAAACACCAACAACTATAACATAAACATGTTATACTAAAAAGTGGAAGGTGCCCTTACCTTGCTAGCATTCCGAATTACAAGTGTCGGTTTCTCTAAGTTCTCCCGTACCTTAAATTAAGAACTGTCTTATGTTTAAAAAAACTCTCGAAAACTTTCCAACATAAGGATAATTCGGCTATATACGCCCAAAACACCACTCTAGGGTTTTGCACTTCTCCCACTAAAAGTTTATCAAAATTTATCAAGGACTAACAATCCCATAAAATTTTCAAGGTATTAAAAGAGGACACTTTCAAGACATTTTTAAAGCTCATAAATTTTCAAAACTCAATTCATTTTGAGATAAATCAACTATACCACTTGTTTTTAAAATACGACTTACTACATTTGTTTCCAAACTTTTTCAAAAAGAATACAAATTCTTTTGTCTCTTTTCTTTCCTTAAATTTTTTTCACATATTTTTTCCGCATAACACCAAAAGTTTCCACTCTCTATTACAACTTAAACACCTGTAAATATTTTCAAAGTCCCCCCTTCAAATCTACTAGCATTTTCAAAACTCTAAAAACTTTTAACAACAGTTCAAATAAACAATTTTAAATTTTTAACCCCTTCTAAATCAAATATCACATTTCTATTTGTATAAAGGAAAATTTTGAATTTCCAAGACCCTAGGGTTTTGTTTTTGGTTCGACCATTATGACCAATGAAGGGGGAAAATTCTTCTTCCAAAAATATTTTCATCCATGGTTCTAACTATACATATAAAGGTCTTTTTAACAATCAAAACTACAAAAACTTCAAGGATCAATTAAATAACACAAATTCTTTTTTTTGAGTAAAATTTTAAATGGTTTCAAATCAACTTTTTCTTCAATATCTACTATTACGAGCCATGGATCTAACACTTTAGTGAAGAAAAAATCATTCTAATACAAATCCATTTTTTGAGTAAAACATTAAAATTTTCCAATCCATTTTATCTTCAATATCTATCATGACAATGTATAGATCTACAACATTAGTGAAAGAAAAATTTAAAACTCCAAATACAATTTTTTTACAAAAACTCCAAATACTTCAAATCAAATTTTTCTTTAAGATCCAATACTCTAGGTTTTATAAAAGTATTTTTTTTTTCTATCAACTTTATAAAATTTAGATCTATCACTTCGCAACATTTCAAAACATATATCTATTATACAAAATAAAGATTTTCAACTAAATCAAACCACAACTTTTCCAAACAAATAGAAATTCATTTTGATTCCATCGCCACAGTAGCAAAGTTTCAACCTTTCTTATAAAAATATAATCATCAACATTTATCAACCTTTTCCATGAAAATAATAATAAGAATAGACTATTAAAAAGGAGGATGCAACCACTAAAAAGAGAAGAGGAGTGGAAGTGTTTTCATCCACACACAATAATTATCCCATGTGGTCTCTCAATTATCCACATATTTTCCTTAATAAAATAATAGTTCTTATCAAAACATCTACATTTTTTTTAATTTTATTTTGTGCTAAATCAATAATTTTCTGCACAAAATATCTACTTTTACGAATCTCAACTCACGAATAAATTTTACAGATGTTAATTCTCATAAAATTATTTGCCAATAATTATAATTTTTTTTCCGTCTAGCGAAACAAATTATTATCCGTCGAATTCAGAGTCCGTCGAAAATTAACACAGCAAGTATATTGTACCTGATTTCACCAAACACAAATAAAGCCACTTTTGGAATTTTTCTACAAATACTTCTTCCCTAATAAACAACAAGAAATAAGTCATGATAATGTTCGCACAAGAATTTTCATTTAATTCGAGACTAAAATTTAAGTAATTGAATAAAGGCCAAAAACGAACAACACATTATTAGAAACTATCTTGTTTAAAATTTTTAACTCCAAAAATATAAACTCACGTCATAAAACTCACCATTAAGAAGTTTCATTTCATATTTTATTGAAATCAAAGTTCATTTCAAATTTTAACAAATGCTAAAATTTAATCAATTGTCTAAAACATGAAATTTTCTTTTTAACTTTTAATAGAAGTTTTTATTGTCACATAAAAAAATATTATAGTTATAAAACAATTCAAACTTGAATAAAATCAAATCCTCCAAAAATTACACATATTTTGTAAACATTACGCTCGAAAATGGAAAGTGATGCGCTAAAAGTTTGTCGTACTACTGGGGTATTACAGAGAGGCTAAAGAAGAATACTCAAAGTCTGAAGAGGCAGAGTAAAAAATACTTGTATGCTATTATTGAAATAGTGGATTAAGTTTTTGACTGTATTGAGGATAAATCTCTCTGTAAGGGGAGGATTAGATGTAGCAACAGTTTGTTGTGAACTAATATAAAAATCTTTGTGTTCCTTTTCTCTTTCTCTCTCTCAGACTATTGTGAACTAGTATAAAAATTCTTGTGTTCCTTCTCTCTCTCTATTACTCTAATTTAAGTTCTTTATGATTCAACTTAAATTTACTAAACTTGTTTTATAATCGTAAGTTGAATGATTTGATAAAGAATATATATTTTTGGTTAAGTAATCAAAGTATTTTTCAGAAATGTTAAAAGACAATTCAAACCTCAATTTCTTGTGTTTTCCATCACCTTCATAGTGGTGAGATAAATTTTCTTCTTTTTGTTGTTGTTTTTCTTGATCTCCGTTATAAGCTTGGGTATATTGAATTTTGTTTAAAAAGAATGTAGGGTACTATTAAGTGCAAAGATATTATGAAAAAACTCAGCAATCTCATCGGTAAATTGATTGAACACTATATTGTTTTGTTTTCCAAAATTACTAATTAAGATAGTGGTTCTAGTACCTCGAATCCAAACATGCTTTCATAATCTAACTGTTGAATGAGAGAAAATGAGAGACATGTGGTGAAACCATGTGTTTGAACTACACAACAGAGTCCGTTTTATATAGTCTCAAGGCAATAAATATAAAAATAAACATGGGAGATATTATCCCTATTTACATGATATGATGTGATATTTAATAAATATAAATATCATAAATATATTTTCAACACTCCCCCTCAAGATGGAGCATATAAATCATATGCACCTAGCTTGTTACATATATAATTGATTTGAGGACCTCTCAAGAACTTAGTGAATACATCTGTCAATTGATCATTGGAATTAACAAAGCTAGTGGTGATGTAGCCTGATTCGATCTTCTCCCTTACAAAGTGACAATCTATCTCAATATGTTTGGTCCTCTCATGAAAAATCGGATTAGAGGCAATGTGCAACGCTGCTTGATTATCACAGATTAATGTCATTTTTGTTACCTCTTCAAATTGAAGCTCTTTGAGTAACTGTTTTAACCAAATGAGCTCACAAGTCACTAATGCCATAGCCCTATATTCAGCTACAGTGCTAGACCTCGTAACTACACTTTGTTTCTTACTCTACCAAATTGTTGCACTATTGTGCTAAATCTGCCAAACTAAGCTCGAGGAGATTGTTTAAGACCACAGAGATACCTGTGAAGTCGACAAACCATGGTAGAGGACTCCCCATGAGCAACAAACACATGTGGTTGCTCCATATACACTTCTTCTTCAAGGTCACCATGCAAAAAAGCATTTTTAATGTCAAGTTGGTGCAGAGACCAATTTTTTATGGCTGCAACAAAAAGGAGTAGTCTAATAGACGCCATCTTAGCCACAGGTGAGAAAGTATCACTGTAATCGAGACCAAAAATTTGAGTGTACCCTTTTGCCATCAAACGAGCTTTAAAACGATCAATCTTACCATCAGGACCAACTTTCACCGTACAAAGCCAACGACATCCTACTAAAGACTTTCCATATGGTAAGGGAACCAATTCCTAGGTACTAATCTAAAGTGCACACATCTCGTCAATCATTGCTTGTCTCCACTTTGGGTGGGATAAAGTTTCACCTGGAGATTTAGGAATAAAAACAGAAGACAGGGAAGACAAACTAGTATAATGTAAAGGAGAAAGACGATGGTAACTTAAACCAATGTAATGAAAGGATGGGTTACGAGTAGGAAGTATACCTTTACGAATAGCAATAGGAATATCAAGGGTCGGATCTGATAAAGGAGAAGGTGGCGGTGAAGAAGCGTCTGGAATGACCTTGGTATCAAGAACGGGTGTAGAGACATGTATAACCGATGGTGGTTGACGACGGCGGTATGTTTGAAGAGGTTGTATAGTTGGAGGATCCCCATTAGGAGTCTCAAGTGGGACAATGGGAGGGGACACCAAAGGTGTCTCAGGTGGGACGTACGTAATAGGCTCTAGTGGTAAAAGAGAAGGTGAAACAGACTCTAGTAGGTCCACATGAATAGTTGTAGACAAAGGGTCAGGAAGCGACTCATAGTATGTAACAGACTCAAAAAATGTGACATCAGTCGATATGAGATATCGTTGAAGAGTAGGAGAATAACAACGATAACCTTTTTGGGACCGATGATAACCAAGAAAGACACATTTTACTAATCGAGCTGAAAGTTTGTCAAGACTAGGAGTGAGATTGTGGACAAAACATGTAGATCCAAAGACACGATGAGGAAGTGAGTGGAGAGGGGTATGAGGGAAGATGATCGAGTGAGGGATTTTGTTATCAAGAATAAATGAAGGCATGCAATTTATAAATAACACATTGTTAGAACAACATCGCCCCAAAAGCGAGATGGTACATTACCATGAAGAAGGAGAGTACGAGTGGTTTCAATAAGATGCTGATTTTTGTGTTCGGCTACCCCATTTTGTTGAGGTGAATGAACCCAAGACGTTTGATGAAGAATGTCGTTAGAGGTCATAAAATTTTGAAATTGATGGGACAAATATTCACGGGCATTATCACTGTGCAAAGTGCGAATAGATACACCAAATTGAGTTTTAATTTCCTTATAAAATTGTTCAAAAATAAAAAATAATTCAGACTTATTTTTCATTAAAAATAACCACGTACAACGAGAAACATCATCGATAAAAGTAACAAAATATCTAGACACAAGAGTGGAAATAGTAAAAGAAGGACCTCAAACATCTAAGTGAACTAAAGCAAACGGTGACGGAGCTCGTTTATTGGCTCGATCAGGGAAATGACTACAAGTGTGTTTCCCTAACTGACACGACTCACAATGTAGGCTAGATAATTTGGTTAGATTAGGTGCTAACTGTTGAAGTTTGGGAAGACTCGGATGACCTAACTGAGCATGTATATTTTCATCCCTCTAATGACCTATCAATCGATTGACTCGTTCTCATCACTCATTCTCTCTCTCTCTCTCTCTCTCTCTTTCTCTCTCTCTATTACTCTAATCTAAGTTCTTTATGATTCAACTTAATCTTACTAAACTTGTTTTATAATCGTAAGTTGAATGATTTGATAAAGAACATATATTTTTGTTAAGTAATCAAAGTATTTTTCATAAATGTCAAAAGACAATTCAAACCTCAATTTCTTGTGTTTTCCATCACCTTCATAAGGGTGAGATAAATTTTCTTCTTTTTATTGTTGTTTTTCTTGATCCCCGTTATATGCTTGGGTATATTGAATTTTGTTTTCAAAGAATATATGGTACTATTAATTGCAATGATATGATGAAAAAACTCAACAATCTCATCGGTAAATTAATTAAACACTATAATGTTTTGTTTTCGATTACTAATTAAGATAGTGGTTCTAGTACCTCGAATCCAAACATGCTCTCACAATCTAACGTTGGAAATGGGGAGGAGGATGATTGGGACAATTTGTTAAACTTGAAGATGAAGAAAAAGTAAGGTGAGTTGCAAAAAAGTGAGTTGGATAGGTATTCAGAGGATGGTGTTGAAAAGGATTCCCCTACATTTGACATTCCTAAAGGGTGGAAAGAAAAATCAAATAAATATCATGTTCATTCTCGTATAACTAGATATATTTTGGATATTACAGTGTCTATTGTATCATTTGAGTCAACATTTAGTATAGGAGGTGGAATCCTCGATTCATTATGTAGTTTCTTAAATGCCACTACCGTTGAAGCTTTGATTTGTACCCAAAATTGGATCAAATCTCCTAAGCACATTAATTTAGCAGGTGAGTTGGTTGAAGTACAAAAGATTCAGTCGGTTACAAATATTTTATTTTAACTTTCAAATTGATTTTTCTATATTTTTGTTTCTTCTTTTAATCATTTGATGTGCTTATAAGATTGTGTATTGTATTTAAATTGTTAGAGTTGTCTGAATTAGTTTCAATTGATGTTGGGGTGAGTGTTGTTGAGCTTAACACAATCACTATTACATTTTAAGGTATTTTTTACTGCTTTGTTTCATGCACATTTAACTTATTATTTCTTCTTTATCTCCTTCTCACTTTTATTATTGATATTTGTTTTTGCAGGTTCCCAATTGTTACTTTTCATAATTTGAGGAATTGTTAACGACTTAGACTTGTTGGACTTAGAGTTGACATTGCTTAGAATTGATGAATTTGCATATTTTATTGATTTACTATTGAATTTACCTTCTAACCATCCAATAGAGGACATCAAATCCAACTTAAAAGAAAAGCCATGGAGAATAGTCTTTATGCTACTGAATCTTAGATAAAAGATCATGACAAAACCATATTTTAATTTTAGAATCAAAAGTATCAAAACTGATAACAAAAGTATCAAGAATTTCTACAATAAAATCAGTGTTACTTGTCCTCATGTTTCATACAACTCATGCAGCCCAATTTAAATTAAGCATTACTAATCATTGTATGCACTATTTCATTTATTCAGAACTGATCAACCTTTGTATAACATAAGAAATGGTGCATTCACTTATTATTTGGATTGCAAAATCTAGTTTAACATTTATCAAACTTAAGGGGTACTTTCATAACAACTATACTATCATGTTTCAACTTCATTTCTTACAAGCATTACTCTACACAACTTTGTAGAACTTAAAATTGGATTAAGACTCACCAACAATATTTTTTCTTATAGGTTCCTAGTTTAAATTACAAGGACAACATAGTCTAATTTCAGTTACACATTTTGAAAGTTACCTAACATGTATAATTTTCATTTTATTTTTGTTATACTAGTTCAACATTACTAATTCACTTTGGTTCTAATAAGCTATAATTGTTCTAATTAAAAAACTATTTTAATCATAAAAAATGGTTCTAATTCTCTTTTTCTAAGTTTGAATCCTGATTAGTAGTTAGGTGGAATTCTAGACTATGCCCATACACCAACTCCTTCAAGATCCTAATAGAAAGTTTAGAGAGTCATGTAATACAAATAATGAGAACTTATAAACTTGTCAAATAATAGTTCAAACAAACTCACCCAACACAATTATGCAATTAACAGCCAATGACATAATACAGAAAATGCAGCAACAAATTAACCCAATGCATGCAACAACAATCAACACAATCTTTACAAATACAAATCAACAAATATTTCCTTTTATGTGTAATAAATTTAGGCAATAGACATGACTTCATGAATCCAAGGCATTATATTATGAAAATAGAAATCAAAGAATGACAACAACGAAAAAGAAGCAAAAAAGGAATGTGAAATCAAACAATTTTTTAACCAAAAAAAAAAAGGAAAGAGATCAAATAATATGAACCAAGTTTTGATTGAAATATAAACTTTTTATTTGTAATCGTCGTGAGACACAAAGCCTTCATTGTGCAATGACATTCAAATTACCAACATAGAACATTGCGTAGTGCGACGCGTAATCTCTTTGTGTGACGGTGTGATATCATAACATATATTTAAGATTCTAGTCAGAATTTCAAAGTTTTAAACTCAAAACCCTTACCTCGAAAATAGTGCAGCTAGCACTCCATTTAGGATTGTACCAGGCCTACCAAATGGTGTGGACTTATTTAGTAATAAAATGATTAATTGTGAATTTGGTAACTTAGGAAATATTGGATTTTGTTGGTGAAGATGTTGCAACACTTGAACAAAGACGTTGATAATGAAGATTACCCGTAGGATTTGTTTGGATTGATGGAATGTGGTGAAATAGAGTAGAAAATAATGGAATGAAGTGTGATTTCATTGTTTTGATTTTTAAAGAATTAGTAGAATGAAATGAAACATAATGAGATCCATTCCATCCAATTCTACCATCTTCCCTTATTTTTCTTCCCCTCCAATTTGGGGTGTATGAGATGGAAACACAACTCTTAAATTGTTAATTATTAATTTGTCCTTATAATATTATCACAACAAAATACAAGCTCGATTATGCTCATAATATGCAAGACATCTTCTTTCTCAAAAGCTTTAGTAAGATGGTTTCTACATGAGGCCTCATTTCAATGACAATATTTATGTGATATAAATGTTGCAAATCTCCTAAAACTTGCAATTACCTCTTCGTCAAACAATGAGAGACTCGACGAATGTCATAAATGCAAGAATTGTTACACAATTAATATCTAATAAAAAAAAATTAATATCATATATGTCTACGTTTTATCTTGCGGTGCGGTATTTATCAAGTTATATTACTTTTGACCGCAAATTATATAACTTTTATATTAGTAAATATATACTAACTGAAACACATTGACCAGTATAGTTTATTTTAGATTAAATAAATTTTATTTACTTAAACAAAATCTAAATTTAGATTATAGTAAATACTTTAATCTTAGCAACAAAGAGGAAGATAGTTTATATAAACTATAAAATTTTAATTATTTTAATAAAAGATGATTTATTTTTTATTTTTTATAATGATGTTTTTAAGATAAGGTAAAAGTAACATAAGAAAGTTATAACTCTCCAAAGTGTATGTACTACACTAATCTTTAGGTTCGATTTACTGCCACTAATTAAATGCAAATGAGATGAGTAGTGAACCCCCTTCATGATATTTTGGAAAACCTTGATGTGATTTTCACTAACATACTAAGCCTATCTTTCAATAGTAGTTTACAAAAGAATGTTTCATACACTTTACTCATGCATTAGAGAAGGGGAAAATGATTTAGAATATAAAAAATGGATGAGAAAATATTGATAATAATGGGCAAAACTTGTGTTCTTCTATTAAATATACTCTGCCATTAAATTTGTGAATAGTCATATAGTTGCAACGTTCAATACAAATAAATAGTAACAATTTGGTGGTTACATCATGCAATAGTTCATGCATGTACTTAATTCAAATTCTGAGTTTTGTGTTTTTGGTGTTACACGCAAGATGCCTAACCACTAGACCAAGAACACCAATATTGATATTGATATCTGTAGATATTATATGTATTAACATAATCCATTCTACCAATTTAATATTTTGGAAATATCTCACAATCCTCCTATTTTCAAAGTATACTAAATCTCATAGTTTTGAAAATATTATGGTTTCAAATAATAGTATCTTCCAATTTGAACTACTATTTAGTAAGCTATGGTTTCACTCATCACAAATAGACATTGGTAGGCAATCTTTGAACCAATTATTCATTAGAACAAGTGTGCAAAACTCACATATTAAATCTCGATACTATCGAAAGAATTATAAAGATGACACATTTGATAAGGTATTGTGTCATGTACCTTTTTCATGAGAATTTAAAAGTCAAGCTCTTTAATATTATGAAGTGGCCCTACTTCATCCTCAAATAGGTGGAATCTATCAGAAATATACTCATAATATGTATTCCAACAAATTCATGTTATATGCTTATGAAGAGTAAATCTCAACATTCCAACTTTATATTAATGGTCCAAGTACTTCTACCTCTCTGAGATGTATCTATAGTTAAGTACACGTGAATAATATACTTTTTTTATTAACCTCAAGACTTGATGTTACTCAAGTGTGAGTTGATTTTCCATAATTGGTGATTAATTAAATATGGGATTGAGTCTCATCCCCAATGATGTCTTCAACACCATGTCATCAGTCAGACCTTTCGTAAAAGAATCTTTTCAGTTCTTACAAACACTATAGAGATCACTCCATTTAAAATTAAATCATTTACATAGTTATGTCTGAAACCAATATGTTTAGATTTTCTCTTATATACTTAGCTATATTTTTTATAGTATAGACTTAAAACTATCAAATTTTTGGATACTAGTGTTATTGCCTTTGGCCAAATAGGTATCTCATACAATAAATTTATCAGCCATTCAACCTCATTACTACCTACAGTCAAAGTAATAAATTTTGCAGCCATGATAGTGTTGATAATGTAAATTTGTTTCTTTAAATCCCAAGAAACTATATCTCCACCAAAGTTGAAGATCCATCTACTTGTTGAAGCATAATCCTCAATATAAATTACGCAATTGGCATTAGTATTGAAGGTGAAAACACGAGAAGGGGGTTGAATTGTGTTTGCCAAAGTTTACAACATTTTGATAATTTATAAATAATTAAAAAATTAGTTTGGTTTTGGTGACTTACTTGGAGTAGAAGCAATCGGATTCAGAGGTAGCAAACAATGAAAGCATAAATAATTTGACACGTAGATTTATCCTGGTTCACCACTAACTTGGCTACATCCAATCCCCTCATTCAGAAGGCTGTAATCCACTAATTCAAAAACCTTGAATTACAAAGCACCTGACCCTCCAAGCCAGTCTTCCCAAACAGCCTGACAACCCCAGACTTTTGAGGAACTAACCACCTTGACCCTACAAGTCATGTCTTCTCCTAACAACCTGACAACCCCAGATTGAAGAAGGAACTAAACCACTATTGGGTTTGATACAAAAGATTGGAACTTGAGTAGTTGCTTCTAAACAGCTGATAATAATAATAACTCTCACACTCTAAGAAAAGAACACTCAGAATATATTTCTAACCTAAACAAGTGTTTCTATCTTTGAACTCTAAGATGAATTGAGAACTTTGAGCTTGAGTTCTTCTACTCTTTTTAGCTTTTCGATGCTTTTCTCCTTCAGCCTTGAGTGTCTATTTATAGTGAAAATTTGGGCTTCAATTTAGTCCATGTTTAATTTTGAATTGTATCTTGTTCAGATTGAGTTTGTAAATTCTTCAAATTGATTCTATTTCTATTTTTTGTAGATTGAGTTTGTAAATTCTTTAGATTGATTCTGTTCCTATTTTGTCTAGATTGAGTTTGTAAATTCTTCAAATAAACTCTTCTTCAAATCATGATCAAATCTTCTTTAAATCTTAATTAAATCTTCTTCAAATGTTGATCAAATATTCTTCAAATATTGACCATATCTTCTTTTCAACTTGGTCAAAGATTTTCTTCAATTATAAATATGAATCAAATATTATTTTAGATTTTCATCAATTATAAATTTGAATCAAATCTTATTTTATATTTTCTTCAATTATAAATTTGAATCAAACCTTATTTTAGATTTTCTTCAATTATTAATTTGAATCAAATCTTATTTTAGATTTTCATCAATTATAATTTGGAATCAAATCTTATTTTAGATTTTCTTCAATTATAATTTTGAATCAAATCTTATTATAGATTTTCTTCAAAAACATGAATCTTATTTCATACTCTTTGAAGTCAAATATATTGTTTTCATAAAATACTTTTGTTAACATCAAAACTCTAAATGTAAAACCAACTTGGTTCCAACAAGTATATCCTTCCAAAATTGAAGGCTATCCACTATAGGTTAAACTATAGTTATTTATTCCTTTCAAATATCTTAATACTCTATTAATATCATGTCATTAATGTTCTTTATTTGGATTACTTGTATGCCGACTTAACCTACCAACAACATATGTTATATCATGTTTGGTACAAGTCATGGCATACATCAAACATCTTATTACCTTTGAATAATCTAGTTGTTCCACAAAACATCATTTATGTGGTTGTAAACTAACATTTTGATCAAATGGGGTAGAGACAAATTTGCAATCAAAATTATCAAATTTCTTTTGCACTTTCTCAATATAGTGAGATTGGGATAAATTAATACTCGCACCATCTCTTTTGATTTTAATTCCTACAATTACATCTGCTTCACCTAAATATTTTATATTAAAATTTTTGGATATGAATGTTTTAGTCTTTTCTACCTCATGTAAATCAGTGCCAAAGATTAACATATCATCCAAATATAAACAATTCGTAACACATTTTTCATTGTGAAATTTACAATAAATACACTTGACAGATTCATTTATTTTGTATCTATTAGAAAACACAACTTGATCAAACTTTTAGTGTCATTGTTTAGGTGTTTGTTTTAACCCATTACACACTTCATGTTCTTGTCCTTTGTTGATAAATCTTTCAGATTGCTTTATATACACCTCTTCATCTAGGTTTTGAACTTGTCAAAGTATCTTTTCTCTTTTATTGTCTTTTTACTTCTTCTAGGTCCATAGTTTTTCTCTTTGCTAGAGATGTGTCCTATTTCTTATGCTTCATGGGTCTTTTGAAATCCTTCCATCAAAGAAGGAGCAGAGGTGGCAAAATGATGGATTGCATGTATATGGATTGTAATAGATGGATCAAAATAATCCATTAATTCAATTACAATCAACTAAAAGTTCTTAAAAAAACTTCAATTCAATCAATCTATAAAAAATAAAAATCATCTAATCAATCCATTATCACATTTTAATGGATGGATATCCATCCAATTCATTTAATATTTTTTAATATTATAATAAATTATATACCTATTATTATTTCTAAAATTAATTTGTTTATTATTTAAATATAAATAAATATTAATAAAACTGTTTTCATATTATTTTTAAATAAAAAACTGTTTTCAAAATGTTAAAAAAACTGAAAATCACTATTTTTAACTATTTTAAAAAATAGTTTTTTTATATTATTTTGAAAAAACAGTTTATTATTTTTTAATAGATAACTAATTTATTAATTAATAATTAAATAATAGAGGTGGTTGTCGGAGGCAGTGCTTCGGCAGCCACCACTATTTAGAAAATATCTTTTTTATTAATAAAATTTTGCTTTATAATAAAAATAAATCATAATTTAAATTGTTTTTTAAATATAATAAAGATATTATTAATAAAATAATATTCAAAAATTCTGATTTTTCTAAAATAAACTTTTAGAATTAAATAGTTTTAAAATAATTAAGAAAACAATTTTTGAAAATAGTTTATAACAAAAGTTAAATACCGTCTATTATGGAGGATACAACAATATTTTCATCCACATGTATTTGATATTGTTTGTAGTTATTAAGATTGCGTTCAAATTCATGCATTTGTTTTATTACCGATCTATTATCAACCATTTTATAATTATTGAAATGAGAAACAAGAAATTTCTTACTTGTAGTGTTTTCTTGCATGTATCTTGATTCCAATTTCTCCCATAGTTCCTTTGTAGAATGTCTACTTTGATAAGGATGTAGCTCATAGTCATCATTGTCCCACTTCTAACTCTCTTGTTTCTTTTTCCTTTTTATAATGGCGTTGTGGTATTTAGAACATACACCAGCTTTGAAGTTATAAGAATGAATTTCATTTTTTTTCTGCCAACGGTTAAAGTTGCCTCTATTGAATTCTCCAACTTCACAAAATCAGAAGTCATATCTTTATTTGTGATGCAACCCTTGATTAAAAACAATCGAACCTAAATATTATTGGATTTTGTTGGTGAAGATGTTGCAACACTTGAACATTGACGTTGATTGTACTTAGAATTCCAAAGCGTGTGTATTAGACTAAGCTTTAGATTCGATTCTCCCCACTAATCAAATGCAAATGGGATGAACAACAAATCTCCTTCAAGATACTTGGAAAACCCTCAATGTGATTTGTACTAACACACCAAGCCTATCTTTCAGGAGTATTTTACAAAATAATGTTTCCTGCACTTCATTCATGCATTAGAGAAGAGAAAGGTGGTTTAGCATATGAAAAATGGATGAAAAAATGTTGATAATAATGACCAAATTTGTGTTCTTCTTTGGCCTAGAATGACACAATTTATAGAAACATATACGACACTCTAAAAAGAGATACAACTTTTAAAAAGAGGTTCTATCATTTAATTTATGAACAATCATGTAGTTACAACCTTTACTACTTAATGGATATATTGTAACGGCCTAGTGGTTACAATATGCACTAGTTCATACATGTACCAATTTTGAATCGTGGGTTTTGCGTTTTTGTTGTTTTAATATTCAAATTTAAAACCGAGTAATATTAAAAACAATCGTACTTAGGGATCGAACCCACGACCAGCAACGTACTGATGTTGATATTCATAAATATGTATATGTATTAACATAGTCTACTCTAACAATTTAATATTTTGAATGAATTGTGAAGGTTTGAATACTTGAATGCGAGGTTTCTCCATGATGGCTAAGTCTCTGATGCAAAAAGTAATTCTAATGACTCTCCAATGTCATATTTATAATGAAGATTTTGAATTCGTTACTAAGATTAGGGTTTTGGCCTCAAAACACAATCCATAATAAGATAAATTAGTTTTTGTCATGCACAACTTAATTAATTTAATAATTTTTTAGCTTAAAAAATCGAATAAATGATGAATTAATTGATTAGCTGAAGACAAAGCATAAGGAAACTTAAGTAGGTATAATTTAATTGAGTAACTCAATTAAATTATTGATTAATGCAATTTCTTATTCAATTAACTGCTAAATGAAAACACTTTATGATTTATAACCATCCTATATTGATGTCTAGACATTCAAACATCTAACAAATTGTACATATGATACAAACAAGACCATACAAACGGGGATGTGACAACATTTGTTTCAAACAATTTTCCAAAACTTTGTAACCAATCTTTCTGCCTAATATGTAGTTTTGCAATAACACTTGACTTCCACAGATGAAATACAAACAAGACCATACGAACTGGGATGTGGCAACATCGTCTCCTTCAAACGGTTTTCCAAAGCTTTGTAACCAATCTTCCTGCCTAATATGTAGTTTTGCAATAACACTTGACTTCCACAGATGAAATATTCATGATTCCTCCTTGTTAAAAAGAATGAATGTTGGGATATGTAAAGACTAGTATCTTCCTCTTCACTGATATTACCTTTGAGCTCTTCATGAAAAACATCCACAAACCACTCCATCTTAATTTTGATTTGTTCTTCCGTAGGGTAATCCACCTCTTCTAGAGACCTAGTCATAATATCTTTGTACTCTAGAGGCAAGGATGAGTCGTTAGGAAAAAATGCTCTCCACCTTTGACTCTTTTGGAATTACGCTCCAACAAATCTTATTAATCCCTTAAAGATACCATGTTTTCGGCAAAACAACAAATGGTCCTCAACCATTGCACCATATATCACCTTACTATTCTTGTTTGTGAGAATGTTAAATTGGAATTTTAATTCTATCGATCAAATAGAAATAATGTAGTTTGTATTTGAACAAGATAATTTACACTTAAGCGCTTTAACTACTTCAATTATTTTCTCATATAAATGCATTATTCTCTAAAACTTCTCTATTCAAACACATGCTTTTATAGAATTTTAACATTTTCTTGTGGTAGGATGGATCCTTGTTGATTAGGCCTTACTAGAGTTTAGGGAAACATCATAAATATTTTGGAGGCTCTGTTCTAATCTTAAAAATTGAACTCCTAATAAAAAAAGTACAAGTTTAATAATTAAAAACGGGTAAATTAGTTTTATAGTAATGAGATTCAAATTCAAATGTGATCCAATGACAATCTTCCATTTTTCTCTAATATCATCAATTTTAAAATACAATTACAAAAGTAGAATAATATGAAAATAATAAAAGAATAATAAATTATTTAATTTGTATATACTATTAAAAAAAAAAATTGCAAGCGAATCTAATCATATAATATTTAAAGATATTTACGGAGTTATTTTAAAAACAAACATATTAAAAAGACGTTATGATATAATTTCTTTTTGGGTTTGTAAATGAAGTGATAAATATTACAAGAAACTCATATATACGACTTTGAGATTTTAAATTCAAATTCGAATACGATGTTCATCAAAATAATATTAATATTTTTTAGTTGAGCAAGATGTTAGAGACTATATATAATTTAATTTGATACATATGTAACAAATTTTACACTATTAATACATCTATAAAAGTTAATCCGATAAACAAACAATCAAAACACCTCAAAAATAATTTCACATAAATAACCCTACCTTTTTTTTTTTGTGAAAAAAAATGCCCCATTATTTTTTTTAAGTGTAAAAGAAATGATAAATATCATTGTAAATTTTTAAATAATTATGAGATCTCATATTTGAACTCTAAACAAAATATTTAATTTAACAATATCGATATTTATTAATAAAACTAAAGTTTAAGGAAATAAATACTCTACTCTATACATACAACAATAATAAAAATATATTATAGCATAAATATAATAATATTTTAAAATTCGAACTAGACAAGACTCGTCATGATTCCACAATTGTAAATAATTTTTTTTAGAAAACAATTTTAATTTTAAATCACTTCAATTGAGATGAAATTGCAATCGAATAAGTCAAATAATCCTATACTAATTCACGATTCTACCGATTAAACAGTTCCATCTGGTTTCTAAAACATGAATTATAATTATTTCATTTCATGAAAAAATATAATTTTTTTAAGAATTCAACTTATACACATTAACTATTATAAATATTTATATATCGTTAATCAATCAATCAGATCATAATGTAAATTTTTTTATTACATAGCAATCAAACATTTTTTATTTAAAGACCACATATTGAATTATAATTATTATGCAGTAAAATAATAATAATTTTTTTTATTATTAAATACCATACATTTTTGTCTTTTCTGTTCAGGAAAAAATAATAATAAAAAAACCATAAAATGTTTTAAAAAATAAAGACAAATAAAGTAGAAAATAAAAAAAATAAAAATATTAATTTTTTTTTTTTTTTGGGTATGCCTTCGCTCTCTCTAAAATCTTAAATCCCCGGATTCTCACGCCGCTACTGTCGTCTCCTCCTTCGATTCCAGGTTCGTGTGCCCTATTCTCGATCCATTCAATTCCATGCCGTTTTTTTTTTTAAATTCCACTTGGTTTTAATTTTTTGTTATTTTTCAATCTCTATTTTAGGGTTTTATTCATGGGTGTTTCTGTTAATTCGTTTAGTTGGGTTTTTGGGTTTCAATAGTATTGAGACGATATATTAGAAATGAATATATATTTATTGTGTTTGATTTTAGGTTGTCATTCCTGTGTTTCTTTCATTGGTTTCATTTAGTGAATTGTTACCATTTGAATTTGTCGCGTACTTTTAATTTGTTGTTCATAATTAATAATTGTGAATGGTAAAAGTTGAATTTTTGTTATTACTATGTTGGATTTTCTGTGGTGCAGTTGGAATGGTTTAATTGAAGTGCCTGAATGATTTATTTTTGCTAAAACGTTGTTTGAATGTTTTAATAATACAATGTGTAGGTTTAAGGGGTTGATTTTGGTGCTTTGTATTTGTGTTGCATATCTGGGAATGGCTGGGATTGCGAGTGAGGAATCTGGAGCGGGAAAGTCTGTGGAGGGAAGTTATAGTGGGCACAGTTGTCAATCTGGGGAAGTGTTGGCAGAATGGCGCTCTTCTGAGCAGGTGGAGAATGGAATACCGTCGACTTCACCCCCTTATTGGGACACTGACGAGGACGAGGACGATGGTGGTGAATTTGGGATTGTTGGAATTCTAAGTTTTCTATTAGTAGTTGTTTTAAATCTAATTTATATTTTCTCTTTACAGGACCAAAATCATCTGAGTTGTATGGAAAACATACTTGGAAGATCGAAAAGTTTTCTCACATTACCAAAAGGGAACTTCATAGTAGTGCATTTGAAGCTGGCAACTGCAAGTGGTATGTGGCTTGTGATGTGCTTTAGAGCTTAACTGTCTAATCTATTCTACAGTATTTTTATACACCTATATTCCTGGTTACAAGGATCCTCCCACGCCCCATTCTCTCTCTCTCTCTCTCTCTCTCTCATTCAATCTTTTTTGGTTGATTATAACTTATGCATACATGTTTATAAATATATGGCACCCAAATAAACCTAAACTATTATGGCTTTTGTCATTCATGTTGTTTTTTATGAGTTTGAGTCTTGACAAAATTTATTGTTTGTGCAACTATCTCCAATGCATCTTTGTTAAGAGGCGGAAACTATCTGTTTGGGTTGCATTGTTTTTTCGTAGTCTGCAACTATGACTATGTAACTATTTAATTTGTCAAACAAGAGGACTCTACTTTCTTTATTTTGATCTGTGAAATGTGTATCGTGTTCATATATCAGGAATAAGTAGAACACATGATCACAGGATTAACATGCCCAATGAAGAGTCGATGTTGAAACTTGAAATCTAACATTTAGCTATGGTTTTCTGAGACACTCCTTATGATTTGACGGCTACCGTACATTATTGTTGGGGTTTTGACCTAATGGGGCTGTGTTATGTGCAGGTATATTTTAATTTATCCACAAGGTTATGATGTATGCAATTATCTCTCTCTGTTTCTCTGTGTTGCTAATCATGACAAACTTCTTCCAGGTTTGATTTTTGAATTTTCACATTGCATTAATGATTTACTAGCTACTCTTGATCCTACAATACTTGACTTTGTTTTTGTTCTCCCGTCGTTTTGTGGGTAATACAGGATGGAGTCATTTTGCACAATTTACAATAACTGTGGTTAACAAAGACCCCAAGAAATCAAAATATTCTGGTCTGTTGGTAAATAAATACCTTTGTTTATTCATTATTGGAGTTGCAATTTTTGTAAACATCCTTGTTAAGCTTTTTTACCTGAGTTTTTCAGATACATTGCACCGATTTTGGAAGAAGGAGCATGACTGGGGGTGGAAAAAGTTTATGGAGATTTCAAGGGTGTATGACGGCTTTGTTGACACTTCTGACAATCTCATAATAAAAGCTCAAGTTCAAGTCATTAGGTGTTCTATGCTTAATTTTTTATTTCATTTATATATTTTAAATATATACCTCCTTCTTGTATACGTTTTAACTAGTCATTAAGGTTATTTTACATGTGGTTTTGACTCCATTTGTTGCTTATTTGGAAAGAAGAAAACGGGAATGATCTGTAGTCTACTAGTTAGAGTGACTAGTCCTTTTATGAATGGAGTTTATAGCTAGGTAGTTAATCCCAGCGTTTCCCGGCGAGATCCCGCTGTCTTGGTGCGGTGCAGTGTCTGACCACGACGGCGTGGTCCGCGACAGCTTGAAACAAGATCCCGACGAGATCCCGTTATCCCGGCGTAGTTAATCCCAACGTTTCCCAGCGAGATCCTGCTATTATTTCTTCCTTCTCTCTTTTGTTGTTTCTACTTTCACCTAAGAAGAAGAGGAAGTAGAATATGCTAATGAAGATGATGCTCATCTTTGATTCATATGCTAGAATATGCATTTGAGTTTTAATATTTAGTTATTTTATTACTCTTTGTTAAAGACTTCAATATGCATCATCTTTATTTCCTTGACTTTTGTTGGTATTTCAATGTATGTTTTGACTGAGAGTAAGACTTGTGGATTCTTATTACTAATTATGAATGTTTTAGAATTTGAGTCATTTGTTAATTTTGCATTAAATATAGGTTTATATAATATTATTCATGTAATTTGTTCAAAAAAATAACAATTATCCCGACTATCCCGGAACGCGCTATCCCACTTTTGGGGTTGACCGCGAAGCACCGCTATCTGGGATTAACTACCTAGGTTTATGGAAGATCCAATGGCTAGCAAGAAATGATACTCTATCTTTGTTGAAAACTTCTCAATTATTTTTTGTTTGTGAAGTAGGTTATTAATACATTCATGTCATTGTTTTAACAACTAGCATTCATCTCTGGGATTTTAAACCTCAGAATCCATTATTATCATTTTGTAACCCAGCAGTATTTTCCATGACCTTGTTTTTGCAATTTTTTTAACTTAGTATGTACCTACATCTACTAAAGGATAAGTATTTCTATTTTCTTTAGGTTTTAAGTGTTTTTCTCTTTTGGTTTGTTCGCCTAATGGTTGTGCAACAAGTCTCACCACAACCTGTTCTATGTAGTCAATGGTGGATAGCGTAGCGAAGCGGACGACACCCCAAACACTATTGCGGTGTAGTGCGTAGCGATAGGGCCCTATGTAGTCAGTAGCAGCGGTAGCGGCCGCAATCGCGGCGTAATGGAGGTTCGACGCTACGCAAAATGCCGTGGCTGAGCGGATCAGTGTAGCGGCTGTAGTGCTGCTCCTGGCAGTAAAATCGCGGAGGAACATGGAGAAGATGATTACAACAGCGATGATAGGAGAAAAAGACATAAAGGCCCTCGTTTTTTTCCGCAAAAAGACTAAAAGCCCCTCATTTTTATCACCAAAAAACAAAAATGCCCTCATATTTATCGTGAAAAGACAAAAAGCACCTTCATTTATGCTGCGAAAATACAAAATAGCCCTCGCGTTTTATTCTTTTTGAACCAATTAGGGTTTTTTCCTTTAGCAATCTCTTTATTTCTTCTCCTTCACGGCCTCTCATCTCCTCTGCTTGGCTGCAACCCTTCATCTCCTCTTCTCTGTGCCATTTTTCCTGACATGTGACTCCGGCACAACTATGGACGACTCCGGTGCGACCTTCACTTGTTCTCTGTACCACCAAACCTCTTCTTCTCCCTTGTTTTTCTCAATCCCAGACTTGAGCATAGAGGCCATACCGCTACGCGCTACACCGCAATAGCGTTTTGGGGGTCGTTAGCTACGCTATCCGCCATTGACTACATAGGTATGGCCGCTACGCTTAAGTCTGGAGGTGAGAAAAACAGGGGAGAAGAAGAGGTTTGGTGGCACAGTGAACAGGGAAAACGATGGTCTTTTTGTCTTTTTCTCCCGTCTTCACTGTTGCGGTCATCTTCTCCTTGCTTTCTCTGCCATTCCTTTGCGATTTCGCCACCACTAGCAGTGCTACAGCCGCTACACTGATCCGCTCCTCCATGGCGTTTTGTGTAGTGTCGAACGCTACGCACCGCTGCGATTGCGGCTACCAGTGCTACTGACTACAGAGGTACCTTGGAAGTCTCGTTTTATGTTCACTGACTGAATTATAGGCTTCTTTTACTGTTCTAATCTTCTCCAATCAGATATTTTGATATTCACGACAACCTTTTCTGTTTGGTCCCCAAGGTAGAATTATCAAGGAATCTAGTGATGTTCCTCATATTGTTCACCGAGTGAACTCTTATGGATTAATAGCTCCAGAATTGCAGTAATTATGATTTGTATTGGTTTTGTTCAAGTTCTTGGATTATAAGCATAAATGATTTTTTATGCTGCTAACAGATGTAAAACGTAGATTGACAGTTGTATTTTGGTTTATGTGGTTGTCTGTAATTTTGTTTGGTTCTTCTGCCTTGTGGTGTTTAATATAAACTTAGTTACAAACTTACAATATATCATCTACCCGTCGGAAACTGTGCTGTAGATAGATTAGATCTTGTTACATCCTTTCTTTTATTTTTTACAATGATGCCACGTGCTTTGTAGCTTTTCATTCAGATGTATGATCATATATGTTTTTTTAATGCACAGGGAAAAACCTTACAGGCCTTTTCCTTGCCTTGATTCTCAGTATAGGAGAGAACTTGTTAGGGTATATTTGACTAATGTAGAACAAATTTGCCTGCGTTTTGTGGTCGAGAGAAGAAGCAAGCTTGGGAAGCTGATAGAGGATAAAGCTAGGTGGTCAAGGTATTTCATGTTCATTAGTATTATTACCTTTTGATATATATATGAGTAGTGCTAACAACACTCTCTTTAACACTCTTTCCAACATTTTCGTTCGTATTGGGTGAAATACATGTGGGTCCCACCATGTTATGTGAGACACCCATTTCCAGAGTGGTGGGACCCAGATAATGAAATATATATATATATATATATATATATATATAGCATATCAAATGAGAGGGGTTTTACCATGAGAGGGTTAAATCTTGACCACACAACTCTACATGGATGGTCAATATTAGAAGAAAAAGTCATGCGGTTCTTTTAAGTGATCATGTGCCACTTAAATAATTCTTAACCATGACCATCTATGTATGGTTGTATGGTTAAGATTTAACCCATTCACCCTCTCATTGTAAAATATATATGTATATAATGAACTATCTTCTTATATATGCTGTTATTCCCAAAAGTGAGGACCTTTATATTATTTACCTATTCATGCTCCATGATTATTAGCAGTCTATTACTTGAAGTCTTAAATCATTTAAGTTAATTTTCCTTTAATTTGTGAAAGTGAAAAATGTTAGTCATGTATGGAAGAAAATACATAATTACAAGAGGGAAATACTAAAGTTTATTCTTGGAATGCAACAATGATGATATGCATTGAAGGCAACTTTGTGTAGTCTTATGCCTCTTTTTATCTAATTATATATTATATAGTATTCCACCCGTTCCTCCTTAAGTGTTGTTTTTTATTAAGTTTTTGTTCCTATTTACTTGGTGTTCCCTGGTCCCAATTATAAGAGACAACCAAAATCATCAAAATAAATGAACTCGTTTATTGTTTTAACTTTTTGAATGTTCTTACATATATACCCTTATGGAAAATTGCAAAACATTAAAATTACCCACTAATAGTACAAAGAAACATTTTTAAACTAATAAATACACTTTAAAGTTGTAATTTTCTCTTATAAATGAGACAAAGAAGTTCTTTAAAAAGTCTCTTATAATTAAGGACCCAAGGGAGTATTTTCCAAGTTCAAAGTAGTATCAACTATTATTTTGTCAAAATTATCACTAACTATTTATTGTATAGAGAGAAATAGGTAGAATTAGATAATAAATAGTTCGGGGTATTACAGAAAAAGGTAAATATTTACATAAAAAATAACATAGTTTATTAGTTTTCTTGGTATGTGTAAATAATCTCAAAACTACAAGGAAAAAGAGGTGGAGGAAAGAAAAAAGGAATAGAGGTAGTATATTATAGGTTTAGTTATTCTACAAGTCTCTAAACTATTTGGAGATTTTTAAATAGGTCTGTAAACTAAAATAATTTTTAATCAAATCTCTGAACTAATACATTTTAGTCCACCCTTAGTCAAACTGTAATGGAAGAACCTAATTACAAAAAATTAATAAGTTCAGAGACCTAATTACAAATTTTTAGTTTAAGGACTTAATTAAAATTTCTCAAATAGTTTAGGGACCTACAACATAATATATATATTTCGGGAGAGAGAGATAAGTGAGAGAGAGGCGAGAGAGTAGATAATATATATGAGAGAGATGAGAGGGAAGATAGAAAAGAGATAAGAGTGAGGAGAGAGAGGGGATGGTTTATGGTTAGAGCTAGGTAGTTAATCCCAGTGTTTCCCGGTAAGATCCCGCTATTCCGGCGTAGTTAATCCCAATGTTTCCCAGCAAGATCCCGCTATTATTTCTTCCTTCTTTGTTTTATTGTTTCTACTTTCACCTAAGAAGAAGAAGAAATAGAAAATGCTAATGAAGATGATGCTTATCTTTGATTCCTATGCTAGAACATGCATTTGAGTTTTAATATTTAGTTATTTTATTACTGTGTTAAAGACTTCAATATGCATCATCTTTATTTCCTTGACTTTTGTTGGTATTTCAATGTATGTTTTGACTAACAGTAAGACTTGTAGATTCTTATTACTAATTATGAATGTTTCAGAATTTGAGTCATTTGTTAATTTTGCATTAAATATAGGTTTATATAATATTATTCATGTAATTTGTTCAAAAAAATAGCCATTATCCTGCCTATCCTGGAACGCGCTATCCCGCTATCCCACTTTTGGGGTTGGCCGCGACGCACCGCTATCTGGGATTAATTACCTAGGGAGATATGGGAGAGAGATACACAATAAATATTCTCTCTCTCATATCTCCCTCACATATGTTCTCCCTTTGTACCATCTCTCTATCCTCTCTCTCTTATCTTTCTTTTTCTCTCATGTTTCTCTCTCTCTTTCTATCCTCTTTGATCTCTCTCTCTCTCTCTCATATATTACGATAAGTCCCTAAACTATTTGAAATTTTTTAAATAGATCCCTAAACAAATAATTATGATTAGATTCGTAAACTAATATAATTGTTGTAATTAGGTCCTTCAATTAAAGTTTGCCTAACGACAATATAACGGAAGAACCTAATTACAAAAAATATATTAGTTTAGGGATTTGATTACAAACTTTTTTAGTTTAGGACCTATTTAAAAATTATCAAATAGTTTAGAGACTTACTAAATAATTAAACCTATATATTATATTATACTCCCTTCGTCTCATGATGTGTCATTTTAGCAAAAAATATTTGTCTCGAATGTCATTCACAATTTTCAATACAACTTTAATTATTTTTTCCTATATTACTTTCAATGATTACTATATACACAACTTTTAAAGCATTATTATACTTTCTATTGATAATAGTGAAAAACCCACCAATAGTTAAGATAGGTAGTTTGGTAAAATGATTTCTCTTTTTCTTCTAATTATTGTATTTTTTAATATGTGTGCAAAAACCTTAAATGTCACTCATTATGAGATTGAAGTATATTATATTATATTTTACATTCTTCAACAAGTTTAATCTGTCTTGTTATTTTTATTTAGGCTTAAATGCAGTTTAGTCGTTCAGTTTTGGTCAATCCGCAATTTGAGTCTCTAATTTTTTATGCAATTTTGGTCGTGTAATTTTTGAAATTTAAGACATTTTGTCCTCCTCATCCAATTTTGATGACGTGGAATTAATGACCTGATGTGGATATATATGTTGAAGCTATTTCATTATTTACTTGTTATATAATTGATTAAATCAATTTTAATAAAATCTAAATAATTAATTTAGTTTTTAAAAAGAAAAAAAATAAATGAAAGAAAAAATAAATATAAAAATGATAGATGAAATGAAAGAACGGATAGTAAAAATAGAACTGTTAAGAACCCTAATCCCAAAATGGGGGCAGTTTCTCAATCTCTCATAATTTCTCTATTTTCAGTTCTGCATCAAAGCTGAGTAGTATTCATAAAACGCTTTAAGCTGAGGGGCCATGTTCTTGTAGTTCTGCCATGCTCTCGAAATCATCATCATAACAACTTGAAGAAGACTTATCCAATATGAATCAAAAACTCTTGAAAAAGATAAACTACGAGCCAGGATTGAGTACACGACCACAATTTGGCAAGCTAACAAAAATTCATAAAAAGTGTTACCCGAATCTGATGAATTTGCATCCATAGTTGGTAAACACTTCTTTAAGTCATTCTTTGATAAGCCAAGCTCCGTGCACAAGATTGAGAAGTCTCAATTTTGGTGGTTAGGTTTTTCACATTTTTAGTTATTTTCTTTCTTTCTTTAATTTAATTTGTTTTTATTTTTTGAAAACTAACATTTCAAATTTTATTGAAAATGGTTTAAATAATTAAAAAACAAGTAAATAATGACATGGCTTCGACAAATACATGGAGACAAGTCCACATCACCTCAATTAATTTCCACATCATTAATATTTGGTGGAATGGACAAAATGTCTAAATTTCAAAAATAAGAGGACCAAAACTGTGTAAAAAATTATAGGGGGACTAAAATTGCAGATTGACTAAAATTGAGGGACTAAAACTGTATTTAATCCTTTTATTTAATTAATAGCGATATAAACTGTTTATCCTATTTGATATAGTATATTTAGATTCTTTACAACTAACATCAGATTTTAATTTTTGGTTCTTGTTTTGTTATCTAATCAAGTATAAATTTGTAATATTTGCAGCTTCTGTACTTTTTGGCGAGAAATTGATCAAACTTCTAGGCACCGCATGTCTAGGGAAAAAACAGATGAAATTTTGAAAGCAGTAGTGAAACACTTCTTTATAGAGAACGAAGTGACTTCTACTTTGGTAATGGACTCCTTATATAGTGGATTGAAGTCTCTGGAATGCCAGACTAAGGGCAAGAAAGCTAGGGTAAAATTGTTGGATGCTGAAGAAATGCCCGTTCCAATTGTTCGTGCTGAGAAAGATATGTTTGTACTGGTGGATGATGTTCTGTTGTTACTTGAGAGGGCAGCTATAGAACCTCTCCCTCAAAATCGCACAAAGGTGAGAAATAGTTTATGTTGGTTAAATGATCGGAAATTATGTTGATAGCTGGTGACATAGGGTAATCCCATTGGAATGTGATGGTATTAGTTCCAGAGATTCTAGAGAATGAAGGAATGCATAATAGGTATCAATAAAGAGTCATTCTGATTAAAACCAAAGAAAAGAGAATGTTACTTCTTTCTAAATTCCAGTGATTTGATTATTCTATAGTCTGTTACAACCACAAGTACCATTTTTATTGTTAAAATTTAATTAAATGACAAATTGGTAGCCAATAAATTGATTTTACTGAGAGTTATTTATTTACTAAATGTTTAACTGTCTGTAGGAGTTTACTCTTTCTTCCCATTTTCTTGTATTCTGAGTCAGGGATTATATCAGTATGGATAAATTTCATTGCCAAAACTCACAAGAGCAGAAATTGGGAAGAAGAAAGAACCGCTGAATTTTAACTGATGCTAAATGGTATGGGATTTTTGTCCCTTCCCTTTTCTCCCCTCCTATCCAAATCCCCCGAAAATGGAGGGGAAACAAAAGGAGGTCTAGGAGGGGTTTTGCTCCCCTCCTCTCTTAAAAACTGAACCAAACAAACATCATTTAAACTATTCCTCTCCCCTCCCCTCCCTCCGATTCCCTCATACCAAACAGACTCTTCAAATAATAATAATCATTGCATATGAAACCCAACGTCATGATTAGATCCATGTGAACTATCAAATTGAAAAGATTTCTCTAAGGATTTATGATACTTGTAGATATTAGATACATAATTTTCATTACATGACATTAGATTTATGGTGTAATAATAAATCCTTGGGGTGCCGCTTTGACATAGTCTATAACCAGGCCTTGAGAACAAAGGGCAGATGTTTATTCCCACATGCATGAGATGACATTCAACAGACTTAGCTTTTCTAGTATATACCCCTGAATGGTTGGGCAGCAACGAAGTGATTGATGAGGTGCATAAGGATATGGGGCTTCAAAAGTTTTTCAAGCTTTGCAACAAGGGGTAAATACTAAACCTGCGTTTTCTTATAATCATAGGGTTTGTTGTTTGAAGGTAGGTTGGTGATATCTGCCGTATCCCCTTGGATTCCTTATTGTCAATCCCGGCACAATCGCACGCATTCTCGGGATCCAGGTGCAGTGGATGGACTGGCTGTAAAGCCACTGGCCGTTAAAACGCATTCGGCGGTGGTGGCACTCCCGGCCGCGAATCGTGCCCCGCTATTCCAGCCTGACCTGCCATCGGGCCCGCTTTTTTTGATTCTCCATTAAGGGAATCTGGGTCTTTTCGCGTCCACTTAAGCCCTAACATTTTATTATTATAAACCCACTAATCCATGAAGGGTTCAACCGCTCCATGCCGCTATCTAAGACGGACAACATAGGATCCCTATACTGTTGAAAGAATTCCACACCACTCCTGAAGGAGATCATTCAGGTTTTCACCAAACATATAGGCGTTAGCAGCCAATGTTTATTAGATTGTGATAAAGAAAGAAAGATGTGAAGAAATTTTTCCAGGAGTGTGATACTTGCCAGTGCCAAAAATATATAGCTGCGGCCCTGGGAGGCTTGCTTCAGCCACTACCCACTCCAGACCAGATTTGGGACAATTTATCAATGGATTTTATTACCGGGCTGCCCAAATCAAAAGGGTATGATCCCATCTTTGTTGTTGTGGATAGGCTGTCAAAATACAGCCACGTCATTCCTTTGAAGCATCCATATACTGCGAAACAGTTTGCTGAAATTTGCTGAAATACAGCCACGTCATTCCTTTGAAGCATCCATCGCATTCCTTTCTCCACCGTCAGCGGTCGGGGCCCCATTTTTGTGAGCAATTTTTTATGCGAGTTGTTCAAATTGCAAGGCACCCATTTGAAGATGAGCACGGCCTACCATGCACAGATGGATGGCCAAACTGAAGTCGTTAATCATTGTTCGGAGACTCTTCTGAGGTGATTTAGTGCGGACCATGCCAAGACTTGGGTGTTGTGGCTTTCATGGGCGGAGTTTTGGTACAACACCACATTTCATGGGTCCACGGGATCTACTTATTTTGAAGTGGTGTATAGGTGCCCACTTCCAGCCTTAATCAGATTCTTAAAAGGGGAAACAAAAGTGGAAGCAGTTCAGCGAGAATTGATGCACAGAAATGACGCTTTGCGCCAGTTGAAGTATCATTTGTACAGGACACAAATGAGAATGAAGAACCGGGCTGAGCAAAACAGGAAGAATAGGAGTTTGAAGTAGAATAGGAGTTTCTCAAGCTGCGTCTTCACGTACAATGTTTGTTGGCAACTTCTATTGCTCCTAAACTCGTCCCTCGGAGTGGCCCTTTTGAGATTATGGAGAAGATAGGAGCAGTAGCTTACCGCCTCAATCTCCCTGCCACAGCTAAAATTCACCCGGTTTTTCACTTGTCTGTTGAAGAATTCACCCTGTTTTTCACGTGTCTGTTGAAGAAGTTAGGCAACGGTCAGGTTGTGAAAGAACTGCCAACCAGCTTGGAATGTGATCCAGCTGACAGTTGGGAACCAATTGCAGTGCAGGCCATTCTTCTACTTGTAATCTTTCTTTATCAATAATACAGTGAAATTTAGTTCCATTTGTCATCTATTTTTTTTAATTTTCTGTTCCGTGTTTGAGGGACATAACAATTTTTAAAAAAGATATTTGTAATTAAAATTTAAAACCAAAAAAGTATATTCTAGTTATGGTTAAGGGCGTATAATGCATAGAATGGTATTCTCGGTCGCCTGCAAAGTTGTTAGTGCAATGGATATGAGATTTTGGTTTAGTAGTTTCAGAACTCTTTTGATTGCTAACCTTGTTCAAATGTTTTTGGCAGGATGAAAGGCGTCTCACAGTATTGGGTCGCAGGACTTTGGAAATATTTGTCCTTGCCCATCTATTCAGGTATCATATACAATTAGATTTGGATCCTTCAATTATTCTTGGCTGACTACTCATTTACGTACCTCTTGATTTTAGTTCTTGCTATCTCCTGAATTTTGTTGTTCTTCTTCATTTCTGAATGTTGTTTGCTGGCAATGAACTAATGAGCAGTAGGAAGTAGACTCTTATAATGCACACCAGTTAGCTAGGGTGTTATTTAATTTATATATTTTATATTTGGTGGTTGTACTTTTACTTTAATAAAATTTCAGAAATATGTTTTGATGAGAGGATTAGGTTTTCATGTGGTGAGATTTTAGGCGATGTTCTATTCAATGAAGTATAATCAAAAGTACGTTTGCAAACTTTAATCCAAACATGAACAGAGTTGTCGTTAGTCTCTATTTTATAATGCTGCGAAATTCTCTTTCTGATTTTTCTCCATTCAAATTTGACTTAATTGCAATTATAGTCCCCAGTTTTATCACGCTCACGAAAATAATCCCCTCTTTTTAAAATTGAACTCTTTGGTCCCTCAACTATCACTTTTGTTTCAATTTCGCTCCCAACCCAAATTTTAGGTAAAAAATGGGGACGTAGCATATTTTTATTGATGTGGCGTAAAACATGCTCATGTGGCTTATTACATGTGATTCATCATATTTATCCATGTCATCAAACATTAAGCTGAGAAAAACAGAAACACGGATCTGGAAGAGGGTTGTGGTAACGTCATCATGCAACCTCTTCCTCATCGTCATCCTAATCATACTCAACTCAATCTTCTTCATCATACTCATTCCCCTAATGGTTCAAATAATGGGAAAACCTTAATCTCCATGCTTTGTTTTTTGAATTGATGTACAGAACCATGCTATTGAACAGTGGCGGGGACAAATACGATTTGTTGTGACGATGGGTTCATGACACAAGATTATGTGAGGCGACACCGACAAGAGGATAGATAGAGGATGGGTTGCAATCTGACTTTGTTTTTGTTTTTATTTTCTTTATTTTTTAATTAAAAAGCTGTCACCTAGACATGTGTGTAACAAGTGTATGACTTTTGGGTGTCTGTTGAACATTTTTGAATTAAAATATGGGAACAAAAATTAATATAACAA
This sequence comes from Cicer yamashitae, assembly GCA_037974755.1. Taxonomy (NCBI): domain Eukaryota; kingdom Viridiplantae; phylum Streptophyta; class Magnoliopsida; order Fabales; family Fabaceae; genus Cicer; species Cicer yamashitae. Next base: position 38,186,773 of record JBBPBQ010020324.1, on the reverse strand, counting down.
GTATGAAATTAAAGGATACTAGTAATGAACAGAAAGGAGAACAATAATATAGAAAACAAATAGAGCATTATATATGAGGTATGTTTCTTACTCAATGATTGATCAAGTACGGTTGTGGTAGTATTTTTAGTGAGTAAAATGGCTATGCTAATGAATGTGTAAAGACCTTACTTTTCAATTGCCATATTATTGACGATTATGATGTTAGACGATTTGTCTTAATATGACATATTTGAGTGTGTGGATTGTGTGTGTATAACCTTAGGATCTAGAAAAATCAAAATTTTGACAAAATTGGTGTATCTCGTACGAATGGGTGTTCGTTGTTCGAGGATTGTGTTCGTCCCATACTTGAATCCTTAATTGACATCGTAATGCGATGAAGGTTTTGCTTAAAATAAAAACTTTTTATTTGTAATTGTCGTGAGACACAAAGCTTTCACTTTGCAATGGCATTCAAATTACCAACATATAGAACATTGAGAAGTGTGTGACACGTAAGTTCTTTGTGTGACGGTGTGATATAACAGTATATATTTAAGATTCTAGTTAGAATTTTAAGTTTTAAACTCAAAACCCTTACCTCGGAAACAGTGCAGCTAGCACTCCCTTTAGGAAATATTGGATTTTGTTGGTGAAGATGTTGCAACACTTGAACAAAGAAGTTGATGATGTAGATTGCACGTAAGCTTTGTTTGGATTGATGGAATGTGGTGCAATAGAGTAGAAAATAATGGAATGAAATGTGATTCCATTGTTTTGATATTTAAAGAATTAGTGGAATGGAATGAAACATAATGAGATCCATTCCATCCAATTCTACCATCTTCCCTTGTTTTTCTTCTCCGCCAATTTGGGGTGTATGAGATGGAAAAACAACTCTTAAATTGTTAATTATTAATTTGTCCTTATAATATTATCACAACAAAATACAAGCTCGATTATGGTTATTATATGCAAGACATCTTTTTCAAAAGCTTTAGTAAGATGGTTTCTACATTTTCAATGACAATATTATGTGATATGAATGTTGCAAATCCCCTAAAACTTGCAATTAGCTCTTCATCAAACAAATGAGAGACTCGAAGAATGTCATAAATGCAAGAATTGATACACAATTAATATCTAATAAAAAAAAAATTAATACCATATATGTCTACATTTTATTTTGTGGTACAGTATTTATCAAGTTATATACTTTTCGACAGCAAATTACATAATTTTTATCTTAGTAAAAATATACTAACTGAAACACATTGACTAGTATAGTTTATTTTAGATTAAATAAATTTTATTTACTTAAACAAAATCTAAATTTAGATTATAGTAAATACTTTAATCTTGGCAACAAAGAGGAAGATAATCTATATAAGCTATAAAATTTTAATTATTTTAATAAAAGATAATTTATTTTTTATAATGATGTTTTTAAGATAAGGTAAAAGTAACATAAAAATGTTATAACTCTCCAAAGTGTATGTACTACACTAATGTTTAGGTTCGATTCACTACCACCAATCATATGCAAATGAGATGAAGAGTGAATCTCTTCCATGATATTTTGGAAAACCTTGATGTGATTTTCACTAACACAGTAAGCCTATCTTTCAACAGTATTTTACAAAAGAATGTTCCATGCACTTCACTCATGCATTAGAGAAGGGAAAAATGATTTAGAATATAAAAAATGGATGAGAAAATATTGATAATAATGGGCAAAACTTGTGTTCTTCTATTAAATATGATCTGCCATTAAATATGTGAATAGTCATATAGTTGCAACATTCAATACGAATAGTAACGGTCTGGTGGTTACATCATGCAATGGTTCGTGCATGTACTTAATTCGAATTCTGAGTTTTGTGTTTTTGGTGTTACACGCAAGATGCCTAACCACTAGACCAAGAACACTGAATGTTGATATTGATATCTGTATATATTATGTGTATTAACATAATCCATTCTACCAATTTAATATTTTTGGAAATATCTCACAGTCCTCCTATTTTCAAAGTATACTAAATCTCATAGTTTTGAAAATATTATGGTTTTAAATAATGGTATCTTTCAATTTGAACTACTACTTAGTAAGTTATGCTTTCACTCATCACAAATAGACATTGGTAGACAATCTTTGAACCAACTATTCATTAGAACAAGTGTGTAAAACTCACACATTAAATCTCGATACTATCGAAAGAATTATAAAGATTGTTGAGACAAAATCCCAAATTAATGTTTTAATGATAATTAAACAAAAGTTAATTAAGACTTCTAATTATGATTCTAAGTGTTTTGGAATTAACATGTATGTTTTAGTGTGTTAACCAAAGATAGGTACCAAGAAATTCAAAATAGATCATAATAAATAGAAACAAGTTCATTCAGAGAAACGAAGAACGTTCTTGACAGAATTCTGTAAAACAAAGAACGTTCTCAACAGTTCCAAATTAACAAGAATGATCAGATTCTTAAAAAAAAAACTGGTTCCATTATTTACAATCTGTTATAGAATTTCACCAAAAATATACAAGAATCATTTCAGTATAAGAATCACTCCAAAGAACAAAAGCAAAAGTTATGCTTCATAATTTATCAAGCAAGATCATTCTCCAAGTTCAGCAAGCATCAAGTACAAAACTGACAGATTGGACTGGACACCTCAACTGTATTTTTCAGCAGCCTGCACACGTGATACAAAGCAGGAATTACTTTAGACAGTTGTCAAGCGAAGCTTAAACCTCAGCACACCTCAAAGCAGAAACGAAGATCGTTCTTGGTTTACAAGAACATTCCTACTTTAAGCAAGAACTTTCTTGTTTTAAGGTTGATCTTATCCACTTACTGACACATGACAACTGGACCATTCTCAACGGCCAAGTGAGCTGTCATAAGCCTTCTTGAAGTCTATAAAAGAAGCCTCAAGATGAAGGATCGATCAGAGCTTCAAGTGCAAAGCAATACATCACTCATACAATCATATTCGAAATCTCTTGAGATTCTCAATCATTTCACAAAGATTCAGTTTTGTTCTTAACTAGATTTCAGAATCAATTTTACTGAGTTCTAATCTAAGAATCTAATCTCAAACACGAGTTGAGCTTACTCAGATTCTACCAATTTCTTTAAATCATCACTTTGTAACTCAAGACTATATTGTTGAAATAGTTTGAGTAAAATCCTTATATGATTAAAAGGTAACGTGTAAAAATCCTTTCTAAAGATTGAAGGGTAACCTGTGGAAATCCTTTTTGGGTTGAAAGGTAATACTTGGTAACAGATCAAGATTGATCTGGAAATGTTGTGTGAAAACCAAGAACGATCTTGCTTCGAGCACTTAGTGGAAAATCTCACAATTGTGATGACTGGACGTAACCCGTTTTGGGTGAACCAGGATACATCTCTGTGTTATATCTCTTTCCTTATCTCTATTTACTTTTTATCTTCTAATCATATATTATATAGATAAGTTAAAATTGTGTGTTTTCACTAACCAAGAACATTCTTCGTTTATAACCAAGATCAATCTTAAGTTAGATACTTTGAGCTTTAACATGAATTTTTAAAAAGGGACAATTACAATCCAAACCCCTTTCCTTGTAATTGACATTGTTACTTCAATTGGCATCAGAGCTAGTCTCTAAGGATTAACACTTAAAAGTGCTAGAGTAAAAGATTCAGGAAGAAAATGTCAAAAGTTAAGTACATTGCTGAAGGAGGGTCATCAAACAGACCACCTTACTTTGATGGCACAAACTACTATTTCTGGAAAAGCAAAATGCAGCTGTTTCTGAAATCACAAGACATAGGTATGTGGCGCATCATTACAGATGGAGATTTCATACCAAGATTCGACCAAACTGATTCAACATCTGCTGAAAAGAAAGAAGCAGATTGGACAGCAAAAGATAAAACTAATGTACTTCTAAACTCAAAAGCTCAATTATTTTTATCATGTGCTTTAAGCAAGGAAGAAAGGGAAAGAGTCGACGAATTCGACACTGCTAAAAAGGTATGGGACACATTACAAACTCATCACGAAGGAACAAGTCATGTGAAAGAAATAAGGATTGATATAGGCATAAGAAAGTTTGAACTATTTGAAATGAATAAAGGAGAAACTATTGATAAAATGTACTCAAGGTTTACAACCATTGTATATGAAATGCGATCCTTAGGCAAGGCATACTTAGTATAAGACATAGTAAGAAAAATCATGAGATGCCTCCCAGTCATATGGAGACCAATGGTAACAGCCATAAGCCAAGCCAAGAACCTTGAAGTACTCGGATTAGAGGAACTAGTTGGAACCTTACGAGCACATGAAGTGCTGCTACAGAAGACAAACCAACAAATAAAGGCAAAGCAATAGCCTGAAAAGCTTCTCAAGAAAGTATGCCACTGCAACTAGAAGAGGATTCAGAAGAAATTGGGCAGGAAAATGCTAATGAAGAAATAGTTCTTCTTACAAGAAAAATTCAAAGGATGATGAGGAGAAGGGATCAGATTAAAAAGGGATTTCTAAATAAAAGGAAAACTTCAAAACTGAGGTAGACAAGAGTCAAATCACATGTTTTGGATGTAACAAAGAAGAACGTTACAAAACTGAATCTCCCTTGAACAAAAGAGCACCAAAGAAACTTCCTTTCAAGAAAAAATCCATGATGATGACCTGGGATGATTCTGATGAATCAGAAATAGAGGAACCTGAAGAAGCCAACTTATGTTTGATGGCAAGCTCTGAAGATAAGGAGGTAATAAATTCTGAACCATGTCTCTTGTGTGAACAAATTGAAAAAGATTTTGACAACTTACTTAATTATTCAAATCTGCTTGTTCAAAAATGTAGCTCTTTAAAAGATCAAGTTTTCAAAGAAAAAAGGGAAAAAGAGAAAGCTCGGATTATGATTGATGAACAAAAAAACATCATTCAGAAAATGCATGAATCTCATCTTAAGGAAACAAATGAAACTGAAAACCGAGAATGTTCTACGATTCAAAAGGAGAACATTCTTCTTAAAACAGAAAATGAAATTCTCAAAAATGACTTAAGAAACTTTATCAAATCCACTGAAACATTTCAAAAAATCATGGGATCCCAAGTAGGGATATTTGACAAAGCTGGACTTGGTTTTGACAAAACACAAAAATAAAAAATGTATGAACACTTTTTTGTTCCTGAAAGAAAGGATGACAAGTGCAAAACAAGATGTTCATATTGTAAAAAAATTGGACATTTAGAATATGCCTGTTATTTCAAAAAAAGGGATGAAAAATTTAAAGCAAAAGGGTCTCTTAAATTCCAAGAACGTTCTGCAAACAAACCAGAATATTCTTCTCAAAATTTCAAAAAGGGATAATGTTTTGGACACAGACCAGAACCTTCTTTAGTAAGAAAATGCTATTTCTGCTTAAAAATTGTATATGATGAATCACAATGTTATTTTAAAAAATCAAGCATAAAAGGAAAAACAAAACCTCAAGGACCCAAGGCCAAATGGATATGGCATAAACGAACTGGACATGTGAGTATGAAAACAATATCAAATTTATCAAAATTAGACCTTGTTAAAGAATTTCCCAAAAGAAACTTTGATAAGGATAAAGTATGTGAAGCTTGTACAAAAGGAAAACAAGTTAAGAGTAGTTTTCATTCAAAAGATTTTATATCAACTAAAAACCCTCTTGAACTACTTCACATTGATCTCTTTGGTCCTATCAAAACCATTAGCCTAGAAGGTATGTGTAACACCCCGAACACCAATCCTGAGGGTACCGGACAGTTTATTCTCTCGTGAGTAAGGTCCACGAGATATACTCCCCCAGCTCTCCTACTTGTCCTCACTACCCTCCCCGTATAAGTAGCCCTGCTTGAGATGGGGTCGTATACCCAAGATGTCGGCGAATGTCGGTCAGGGAAGTCCAACGAAGTTTCCGTCGTCAAGGTAACAGTCAGTGGAACAAACTCGAGTATCATCTGAGGGCAAAGCCCAATTTCCACAATAATGTAAAGGGTCACCAACCAAAATTAACAAATAACATTTAACAATTATGTCATAAAGACAAGCAATAACACCTAGCAATTACGGCATGATAACAAACAATAACAGAGTATGTATATACAAATATCATATTGTAACAAACATGACTCGCGTGCCAAACACCCTAATGCAATGCTTATATGCCAATATGCATGATTTCGGAATTTCCAAACCCTCTTCGAGGGACGTAAATCATAAATGTACCGCCTCTCACAGACCAGTACTAATTACCGAGGTGCCACCTATCACAGATCAGCACAATTTACCAGAGTGTAGTCTATCACAGACCTACATGACTAAAAATCCTCGTAAGGATAAGATGGACCAATCAACTCATGGAACCATCTCGTGGCCCATCACGGTCACCACTAACACCATAGCCCATCACGATCACCACTAATTATGAAATGCATGAGTATACTCTGACTCTTTCACAACAATCATTATATAAATGTAGCTATTAAAAGACTCCCGTTTTAATACTCATTACACACTAATAGTTTATCACACTTTTCACAGAGCATACTCAAGACATATTCTCATCAATAAAATTTATAACATGTAGCAACACGTATTTCACTGAAGAATGCATAATCACGTCAATATTAATCATCAATCACACATATAAGGTCCCTATGTGCAAACTAAAAATTTGGAAGGAGCCTTTACCTTAGTTATAGCTTTTTCAACAGTTATCACTACCACAATCAAACACAACGAATAATCTCGTTTGTGCCGACACCTTCAATCAAATAGTGTTTGACTTAGTCAAATTAATCCCTGAAACTTTAACTACCTTACAAACCCTTTCTTACTCCTAACCCCCTTAGAGTATATTCCACTAATAGAGTTTACAACGAGTAAGGACTAATAGTATTACTATCCACAACACACTTTCAACATATAAAACCTATTTTTAGAAATTAACATCCTTTAGTTTTTCAGTGAATTCACTAACAATTATTCGAAACGTTTTAAATTATTTTTCTCAAAATTTTTCACACAACCACAAATTTTTCTCAAATTTGCCATAACTTTTCTTTTTTGAAACGGCCAAGGTTTCAAAATCAAGAATTAAATCACAAAATTTTAAAACCTCATAGTTCCAAAATCAATTTTAAGAACAAACTCACAAATTTTTTTTCTTTCAAAATATTAACTTTGGTTCGGCTACTACCATTGAAAGTATCAGGTTGTCAGCATTGATTTTGCATTCCTAATATAGTTCACTGTAAAGAAAAATTGGTCTTACTACCTTCAATACTTGATTCCATTCAATGTCATAAAAATTAACTTTCACTTTAACTTGAAAATTTGTCACTAACTATATATCAAATTCACTTCCAGCATAAAACATTTAAACATAAATTCACATTAGAATAAACTTAATTTTATGCGATTAATTAAAAAAATGCACAGTAACCGAATAAGTTACCAAAAACACCATCCTCTGAATTACTAGGGATAGAATAACATATTAGAAATGACATACACTAAAAAAGTTATTTTTCTTTATTCACCAACAACAACGTTAATATTTCAGAGTTCCCCCCACCGCTAACTCGGTGGCAACGGTCTCGATTCATTTTCGAGACTCAAGGAGCTAACTACATAAATATAAATATTTATAACAATTTGTTCACAACTAAAATTTATCCAACCACAACAAAATTCCAAAATTATCTTTTTTGTACACTAAACTTTTAAAATCAAATGATCTACATTATTTAGTTAAAACTGTATAAAACAAATATTTTCCAAATCAAACATACCCACACTCGACTATTAAAGTACCAAAAATTTGAGTTAATAAAGTACTCTAAAATTTTTCTTTTTAAACTCAGTCCAAGAGTAATTAAAAGAGTAACATTTTAATTTCAATATAACTTTTTGCTCAAACTCTTTAACTTAGTTAAAATTTGAACTTTTTTACAATTTTAACAACTCTAAAATTTTTTTGTAAAATTTCAACTTCAGTTCAAACTCATTTATTTGCAAATAACTCATTACGTAACTCAAACACATCAAAAATCAATTTCTTTTTTTTTAACCATAACAAACAAAAAACAATAACCCAAAATTCACGTCGCACTTTTGGGGAGCGTTGCATGAAGCGTTGGGAACGAAACTAAGATTGAGTCCAGCATACCATCCGCAAAGAAACAGACAGACTGAGAGAATGAATCAGTCCTTGGAATATTTATTTAGAGCATGTGTATTAGATGATAGAGGAAGCTGGGATGATGTACTGCCATTGATTGAGTTTACCTACAACAATATTTTCCACGCAAGTATTAGAATGGCACCATATGAGGCTCTGTATGGACGCAAGTGCCAAACGCCTTTGTACTGGTATAAGGACGGCAAAAGTATGATTGTAGGACCTGAGATGGTTCAACAGACTACAGAGAATGTTAAGAAGATAAAAGATAAAATGTAGATCTCGCAAGACCGTCAAAGAAGTTATGCGGACAACCGTCGTAGACCTTTAGAATTCGAGCAGGGTGACCATGTGTTTCTCAGAGTCACACCTACAACTAGAGTTGGCAGAGCCATAAAATCAAGGATAGAAATCATGTGTTCTTCTATTTTGGTGTTTGTGTTGGATAGAAATGTTAAGATTTTTTTTTTTTTTGGAATGTTTTGTTGCAAATTTCTTGTCCATAAATAAGTGATTTTCCTTCTTGTGTTATTAATCCTTACTCGTGGTAAATTATTTTAGTAAAATACACTCTAAAGGGATTAGGAATAAGAAAGGGTTTGTAAGGTAGTTAAAGTCTCGTGGACTAATTTGACAAAGTCAAACACTATTTGATTGAATGTATTGGCACGAGCGAGATTTTCGTTGTGTTTGATTGTGGTAGCAATAATTATTGAAAAAGCTATAATTGAGGTAAGGGCTCCTTCCAATTTTTAGTTTGCACATAGGGATCATATATGTGTAATTGATGTGTGAATATGTGATAGCTAATATTGACGTGATTATACATTCATGATTGATAATATGGGTTGCTACATGTTATGAATTTTATTGATGAAAATATGTTTTGAGTATGCTTTGTGAAAAGTATGAAAAATTATTAGTGTGTAATGAGTATTAAAAGGGGAGTCTTTTAATAGTTGTATTTACATAATAATTGTTGAGAAAATGTCAGAGTATGCTCATGCATTTCATAGTTAGTGGTGACCGTGATGGGCCACGGTGTTAGTGGTGACCGTGATGGGCCACAGGATAGTTCCATGAGTTAATTGGTCCATCTTATCCTTACAAGGATTTTTAGTCGTGTAGGTCTGTGATAGACTACACTCTGGTAAATCGTGTTGATCTATGATAGGTGGTTCCTCGGTAAGTAGTACTGGTCTGTGAAAGGCGGTACATTTATGATTTACGCCCCTCGATGAGGGTTTGGAAATTCCGAAATCATGTGCACTGGCATATAAACATTGTATTAGGGTGTTTGGCACACGAGTCATGTTTGTTATGATATGATATATGTATGTGTTCTTCTATTTTGGTGTTTGTGTTGGATAGAAATGTTAAGATTTTTTTTTTTTTTTGGAATGTTTTGTTGCAAATTTCTTGTCCATAAATAAGTGATTTTCCTTCTTGTGTTATTAATCCTTACTCGTGGTAAATTATTTTAGTAAAATACACTCTAAAGGGATTAGGAATAAGAAAGGGTTTGTAAGGTAGTTAAAGTCTCGTGGACTAATTTGACAAAGTCAAACACTATTTGATTGAATGTATTGGCACGAGCGAGATTTTCGTTGTGTTTGATTGTGGTAGCAATAATTATTGAAAAAGCTATAATTGAGGTAAGGGCTCCTTCCAATTTTTAGTTTGCACATAGGGATCATATATGTGTAATTGATGTGTGAATATGTGATAGCTAATATTGACGTGATTATACATTCATGATTGATAATATGGGTTGCTACATGTTATGAATTTTATTGATGAAAATATGTTTTGAGTATGCTTTGCGAAAAGTATGAAAAATTATTAGTGTGTAATGAGTATTAAAAGGGGAGACTTTTAATAGTTGTATTTACATAATAATTGTTGAGAAAAGGTCAGAGTATGCTCATGCATTTCATAGTTAGTGGTGACCGTGATGGGCCACAGGATAGTTTCATGAGTTAATTGGTCCATTTTATCCTTACAAGGATTTTTAGTCGTGTAGATCTGTGATAGACTACACTCTGGTAAATCGTGTTGATCTATGATAGGTGGTTCCTCGGTAAGTAGTACTGGTCTGTGAAAGGCGGTACATTTATGATTTACGCCCCTCGATGAGGGTTTGGAAATTCCGGAATCATGTGCATTGGCATATAAACATTGTATTAGGGTGTTTGGCACACGAGTCATGTTTGTTATGATATGATATATGTATATACATGCTCTGTTATTGTTTGGTTATCGTGCCATAACTGCCAAGTGTTTATTGTTTGTCATCATGACATAATTGTTAAATTTTAATTGTTAATTTTGATTGGTGACCCTTTACATTATTGTGGAAATTGGGCTTTGCTCTCAGATGATACTCAAATCCGTTCTACTAATTGTTACCTTGATGACGAGAACGTTGTTAGACTTTCCTAATTGGCACTCGCCGACGGCTTGGGCATACGACCTCATCTCAAGCAGGGCTACATACACGGGTCGAGTCAGAGCTCCCACTTTCGATGAATGATCATCTACCGAATGTCCCTAAGGTAGTGAGTTGTTTTGAGATTTCTGCGCCGCTGAAGCCACTTATCTTGTGGGTAGACTTGACCTTTGAGGAGACTGATCCCTCTATGGCTGATGAGGAGGAGGAAGTTACTTGGAAGAGAGATACTGCGTCAGAAAGAACTTGTGCAGTGTGTAGAGGTCACGCTATTTACTGTAGTTGTTAGTGGATGATCAGATTAGTTTTTTGTTGTATAGGGCCTTATTGTCTTTCTTTTGGTTGTTGTACTTGTTTTGTTTTGGGGTGACTGTATCTATAACATATCTTGACAGTTGATTTTTGTTTGGTGGGTCCATGTTCCATTTTTTTGACGTGACCATGGGGGATAGCATTCTTGGAGCAGTACTTCTGTGCAGGTGTCTGTCAAGAATACCCCAGGGGTATGAGCCATGTCTGATAGGTCTCGTATCCCCGGTGTATTTTATATTTGTATACTTTGGATTATTGCCCCAAAAACTATTTTAGCTTGTTTGTATATATGATGTAATTATTTATGACTCTTGTCGTTTTGTGTTACGACGTATTATTTTATAAAGTTGTTTAAAAAAAAATGCACTCGCGTTGTTAAAAATCGGGGTGTTATGTTATCTTGAAGATGTAATAATCATTCTCTTCAATAATTGATATATGATATATTCTTTTTGAGATTATTTCATTATTGAGTAGATACTTATGCACTTTGATGATATGAATGGTTTTTTGCCTGTTCACTTATGCAATTCATCTTCCTTAAATAAAACTCAAGTGCAATCATAGGTAGATCATCATTCACAAAACTTAATCATTTATTTCATAAGATTTGTTGTCATTAAAACATACATAAAAAAAGGTTTTTACCTCAACAATCTCCCCTTTTTTGATGATGACAAACCTTTCGAATAAAACTTAAGTTTTATAGACGGATATAACTAAAATGCAAGAATGTTCATAGATATGTAAATAAACTCCCCATGAACACGTGCAAGAGTTTAATTCTTATCATTCAAATTAAACTCCCCCTAAACATATGCAAGAGGTTAATTCTTAACATTCTTCATTAATTACTTTCATCCTATATCCATGATATATATTTCTCTCTCCTTTTGGTATCTATCCAAAAGATTGAGGAATAAAAATGAAGTACACATGTAGGGAGCAATAACATGAGTATACTGCACATAGAAATCATGTGTTTGATCAATGCATTCATATATCAAAATTGTCAAGTTTGCATTTAACATCAAGGATCATAACATGTATGATGATCAATAATCATTTTAGTCAATATTGCAATCAAGATATGGATAATGATAACAAAAGCAATATGACATAATAATATGCAAGCATTTTAACACACTCGAAAAATAGTCAATGAATATATATTCTTCTCATTTTTAGAAAAACAATGAGTTGACTTCAGTTTTAAAAAAAAAATTCTAAAAACTCCCCCTAAATATTATGAAATTAATATTCTTTAATATTTCAAAGTTCCATAACACAAGTAAGATGCCTCTTTGATATCTGTCCTCTTTCACAAGAGCCAACATTTTAATTTGAACATGATCATGCTTACTGTTATAAATAGATCAATTTTTCATTTTTAGAAGAACTAGAGAGAATGAGTGTATACAGGGAAGCAAAATAAGATGAAGGTGACATCATGTCAAATATAATTTCTCTATTTACAAAATATTCTTATGCTAATAATGTTTGTATTTTTCAAAAACTAATTTTTTTAAAAGGATCAAGGATATGCCAAATGATTTGTTCACTTTTAAAAAAATGCTTTTTCACAAAGTTTTTGGAAACACACAAATTAACAATAAGGCACATGTTCAAGCTTACTTTCATTAGTGTGCACGAGGCTTTTTGATTATTGCTATTTCAATCTATCATGCTTAAAATATATTTAAACACTTGAAATCAGCTTTCACAAAAGAAGTATGCAACAAATAAGACCCATTTGCAATAACATAATATGCTTCAAAATGCTCACATCCATTTTCGACTTCACGGAATGTAAATGTATCAATATGATCATTCATCAATATTTGAGACAATATTTTCATGATAAAAACAAATCAAATTTGTTTTTAAGAACACAATGTGTATGCCTTTTTCTATTTGGAGCAGCTTTGATTTTGATTTTGATTTTTAGAAAATATACACAAATCATTGTCATGAAAATTAATTATATATTCTCTCTTGTTGAAGTATTTCAAAAATAAATAAACAATGATAAATATATATATATATTTAAAATATGTTTAAGAAGGATCTTTTTCGAAACCCACATTATAAACTCGATTTTGTTTAAAAAGCCCTATTCAAAATATTATACTCAAGCATCAAGCAATGCATAGACTACTCAATATATGCAAAACAATTGGGTATAATATTTTTTTAATTATGCCTTTAAAAGAGAATAATTATAATATTAAAAAAAAAAATCATTCAATGAATTATACTTAACAAAACAGCTTTTTGTCTAATCATTAAATACACTAATTTATTTTAAATGCCTTTTTAACAAGGACAATAATTTTGAACATCAAGTTAGATTTGCACATTTGTGTTATACCATCATGAAAAGTGTAAGAACAAAGAGTGTAAATATGTTGAATTAAGGATAGAAATTGGGCATATGCATGTACAAGTAACGACAAAGAGTGATGTAATCAATTCAAACTTTAAAGTCATATTTACATAAAAAAATAATGTGCATTCTTAATTTTAAGAGCATCCAATCAATCACATAATATCATTGCAAAAAACAATATCCATACTTATCATGATGCAAATATCATAAGAATTGGAATTAAGTGTACATTCTTTAGTGATCTTGTTCAACGACGGGAAATCTTCGAATATTTTGGAGTTTCTCTTCATGCTCATTCATTTATCTTGATTGATGGTTGAAATGAAACAATTTAGCTTTTGTTGTTGAGAGAGTTCCTCCATTATGATATTAATTCAAGATTGTTCTATTTTGGCTTCATTGATTGATGTTTGCTTGTGTTTGAGAATTAGTAGCCACATTGTTGTCATATTTTTGGAATATCAATCAAGTTCTTATTCCACCATTATGTCTCCAATAATTTGATCTTGATGAGATGTTTTGGAGGAAAGGTCAATAATGAGGTAGGTTAGGAGTGTCAAATGCAAATGGTTCAAACTCATTTAGAAGTTGTTAATGTTCTTCAACCATATCATCGTGATAGGAAGCATTATTTTTTATTGGATGAAACATATTTACTGTCAAGAACATTCTGCTCTTGTGGAGAACGTTCTGCTCTTGTGGGGAATGTTCTGGTAGTGCTTCAAGAATGAAAGCTTGAACTTTTTTGCTTAAATTGATCATTCTCTTAGATTTTTGATTTTTGTTTTGCCACTTCATGATCAGACTTTGGAGTTTTCATGGATGATATTTGAACATTATCAACTTTGTGATTCATCCAAATTTAACATGGTAGTTATTTTTCTTCACCATCCTATCTTTCAAAATGAAAATCAACATATTCATCAAACATAACATGTATAATTTCATCTATAGTTTGAGCCTTGAGATTTTATATTCTATAATATTTATAGAACGTAGAGTATTCAGAAAATATACTTTGATGGCATTTTAAAACAAATTTTCTCATACTTTCTTTATCATGCAAAACATAGTAATGACATTCAAAAACGTGAAAATATGATATGTTTTGCGTTCTATTTTTCAAAAATTCTTATGAAGGTATGTTAAAGATATTTTCTAATAGAGCCAAGATTAAAAAACATGGCAAACAATTTTTATGACTTCTCCCAAAAATTATTTTTCAACACTTGATTCATTTAAAATTGTTCTAGCCATTTCTTGTAATTAATTTTCTTTAAACAGCTCCATATTGTTGGAAAGTTCTTTGACAAGAAAATCATGTGAAATATCATTTTCATCAAAGAATAATTTGAAGAATGATGTTTCAAATTTCTTTTGATAATTTCTTATAGAAATAACAATTCTTTTTCAAAAGACTTGAAAACATGATTTGGTTGGAAATTCATCTAAGTATAAAACATAATGATTTTTCTTTAAACTAAAACATGAGGATGTTTGTTTTACATCAGCCATGTGGGGTTTAAAAAATAACTTTGAAATCAATTTTACAAAGTTACCGTTCACATATCAACTAATGATACATGTACCTTTGATTTGTTAATGTTTCCAAAGGTTATAGACCTTCCAAATATTTGTAATCAAATGAGGCACCATACTTTTCCATTCATGTGTATTGAGTATGCCTTGTTCATGTATCAATGTTCTTTCTTGATTGTTGGATGATGTTCCTGCATCACAAGTTAGTATTGATTTTGGTACCCATATTTGTTTGGGTCCTTGATGGTTAGTGTATCTTCTTCTAGAAGAATTTTTCTTATGATAACAGTTTGGTTCAGCATGACCAATCTTTGAACAGTAAAAACACTTCTTTTTTGTTCTTGGAAAATGTTCTAATATGAGACCATAATGGTCTTTGTTTTTTGGAAATCGTTTTGCTTTGAATTTTTTATCCCTTTTTTTGTAAAAACATATGGAATCAAGATGTCCAATTTTGTTACAATAAGAGCATCTTTTATTACCTTTCTCACCTTCTTTTTTGACACAAAAAAGTTTTCATAAACCTTTTCATTTTGAGAAGTTTTGAAATGTAAATCATTTTTGTCAAATATCTGTTCTTCAGATATCATGTTCTTTTGAAAAGTTTCAATGGTTTTTACCAAGTTGGTTAAATCATTTTTCAATTCATGAACTTCTTCTATTTTTAAATTGGTATTTTCTTCCTTAGTTTCAGAACATTCTGGAAGATGATTTTTTATGGTTTTCTCATTGAGAATCTTTTGTTGCTCAAATATTTTTAAATGAGATTGCTGCAGGCTTTAGATGACCTTTCTGAGTTCGTCATTCATAGCTCGGGCTTTCTCTTTTTCTTCTTTTTCTTTACAAAGTTGTTCTTTCAATAAACCACATTTTTGAGCAAGAAAGTTTGAATCACATAAGAGATTATCAAATTCTTTTTCCACTTTAGAGGCAGAGCTCTGATGCCAATTGACGTAGCAATGTCAATCACAAGAAAGGGGGGTTTGAATTGTAACCCTTTAAAATTTTGATTCCTGGGCTTTAATTAAATTAACTCAAGATCAATCTTAGTTGAAACAAAATGTCCAGAATGTTCTGGATATGTTGAAAGTAAATAAAAATAAATTAATTTATAATGAAGTGTGATTTGTGTGTGCAAATAATAAAATGTAATGGATAGAAAGATCACATACAAAAAGTATATTGGTTCACCCAACTCGGGCTAGTTCAATTCTCACAACCGTGAGATTTTCACTATGTGCTTCAGAACCAGAATGTTCTCCTTCACACCTTTTCTCTTGATCACATCTTGATCTATTACAATCTTCACCTTTCAACCTAGAAATGATTTTTATAATCACCTTTCAGCCTTGAAAGGATTTTTACAAACACACTCAATCTAACATAAAAGATAGACTTGAGTTACAAATGATGTGTATGATAAAAATGTTTGGAATCTTGAAACTTCTCAACACTTGTTTGAGATAAATAAAGACAAACTCAGTAAATGATGATACAAAAATATAGTGAAGAGAGCTGGAGTTTTCTTGAAGAGTTTTTGACTTGTTATTACTTAAACAAGTGTTGGTAGATATGTAAATTGAACTCTTGCCTTCATCTTCCAATTGATCTTCAATTTATAGATGATAGCCGTTGGACACACTTTCCAAGTGTCAGATATATTAAACATGTGATTATATTGTTGTTCAAAACATTCTTGACAAATAAAGAACATTCTTGCTTTTGGGTCTGATGGAAAATGTGAATAAGTGAGTGAATGAGCTGTGAAATGTCAGTTGGTACTATTTTAAATCAGATTTATGCATAACTTTTTGCAGAACAATGTAAGTACAATGTACTTGTATCCTTGCTCAGAACTCATCAATTTGGCGATCAATCTTGAGGCTGTTTTCCTCCTTTGGGCATTCAACTCGAGTTCTGGGCTTGACCACTTCTTTGAGTACTCTAGATACTCTTTAAATTGTGGTTTAGACTGTTAAATATTATTTTTTTTAATTATGCCTTTAAAAGAGAATAAACAGAATGTTCTTTTGTAAAACTAGAACATTCTTCGTTTCTGTTTTGTATGAGTGCTGGATTTTGACAGCTGTTGTGTGTCATGTTTTTCTACTTTTTACACGTGTTGCTTTTTGCAGAGATGCAATGTTGGTATTTATGTCCTTGTTGTACTTTTTAATCCTAAATCTGCAAATTGATCTTGCTTTTTGTTCTTGATGTTTTGCTTTGCCTTTGTTGATCCTCTTTGAACGAATCTCTCCAAAACGATCTTGTGTATATAATTCTATTGCTTTCATAATGAAGGCTGGTAATTTGTGATGAAGACTGACAACCTAAAACGATCTTGATTTAATGATAACTTTGTTCTTTTGCAGAACATAATGTTCTTGGATTGATCATTATTGAATGTAGTGAAAACGAGAATGATCTTCGTTTTTCTAGATTTCTGTTTTTAATAAACCAGAATGATCTTCGTTTTCCAGACTTCTGTTTTAATAAACCAGAATGATCTTCGTTTTTCCAAAATGATCTTGTCATCAATTTCCAATTTCGTTAAGACGTGATTTGCTTTGATTTATATCATGGTGTGATCATTGATTGTTGTATGAATGTATTTGATCACCTTCTTCATGAAGATGTTATCTTGAAGATGTAATAATAATTCTCTTGAATAATTGATATATGATATATTATTTTTTAGATTCTTTCATTATTGAGTAGATACTTATGCACTTTGATGATGTGAATGGCTTCTTGCTTGTTCACTTATGCAATTCGTATTCTTCAAATAAAGCTCAAGTGCAATCATTAATTAGTAAATCACCATTCATAAAACATAATCATTTATTTCATAAGGTTTGTTGTCATTAAAACATACATAAAAAAGGTTTTTACCTCAACATATCCTTCCAAAATTGAAGGCTATCCACTATAGGTTAAACTATCGTTAATTAATCCATTCAAATATCTTAATACTCTATTAACATCATGTCATTAATGTTCTTTACTTGGATTACTTGTATACCGACTTAACCTACCAACAACATACGCTATATCATGTTTGGTACAAGTCATGGTATACATCAAGCATAATATTACCTTCGAATAATCTAGTTGTTCTGCAGAACATCATTAATGTGGTTGTAAACTAACATTTGGTCAAATGTGGTAGAGACAAATTTGAAGGTGCAAACACGAGAAGGGGTGGTTGAATTGTGTTTGCTAAAGTTGACAACCTTTTGATAATTTATAAATAATTAAAAAAAATTGTTTGGTTTTGGTGACTTACTTGGAGTAGAAGCAATCGGATTCAGAGGCAGCAAGCAATGAAAGCATAAATAATTTGACACGTAGATTTATCCCAGTTCACCACTAACTTGGCTACATCCAAACCCCTCATTCAGAAGGCTTTAATCCACTAATTGAAAAACCTTGAATTACAAAGCACCTGACCTTCCAAGCCAATTTTCCTAAACAGTCTGACAACCCAAAACTTTTGAGGAACCAACGACCTTAACCCTACAAGCCAAGTCTTCTCCTAACAACCTCACAACCCCAGATTGAAGAAGGAACTAAACCATTATCACGTTGAACACAAAAGATTGGAACTTGAGTAGTTGCTTCTAACAAAGCTGATAATAATAATAACTCTCACACTCTAGTAAAGAACACTTAGAAAATAATTCTAACTTGAACAAGCGTTTCTCTCTTTGAACTCTAAGATGAAATGAGAACTTTGAGCTTGAGTTCTTCTACTCTGTTATGCTTTTTTGATGTTTTTCTCCTTCAGCCTTGAGTGTCTATTTATAGTGAAAATTTGGGCTTCAATTTAGTCCTTGTTAAATTTTGAATTGTATCTTGTTCAGATTGAGTTTGTAAATTCTTAAAATTGATTCTATTTCTATTTTGTGTATATTGAGTTTGTAAATTCTTCAGATTGATTTTGTTCCTATTTTGTGTAGATTGAGTTTGTAAATTCTTCCAATAAACTCTTCTTCAAATCATGATCAAATCTTCTTCAAATCTTAATTAAATCTTCTTCAAATGTTGATCAAATAATCTTCAAATATTCTTCAAAAATCTTGACCATATCTTTTTTTCAACTTGGTCAAATATTTTCTTCAATTATAAATATGAATCAAATCTTATTTTAGATTTTCTATATTATAAATTTGAATTAAATCTTATTGTAGATTTTCTTGAATTATAAATTTGAATTGAATCTTATTTTAGATTTTCTTTAATTAAAATTTTGAATCAAATCTTATTTTAGATTTTCATCAATTATAAATTTTGAATCAAATCTTATTTTAGATTTTCTTCAATTATAAATTTGGATCAAATCTTATTTTAGATTTTCTTCAAAAACATGAATCTTCTTTCATACTCTTTGAGTCAAATATGTTGTTTTCATAAAATACTTTTGTTAACATCAAAACTCTAAATGTAAAACCAACTTGATTCTAACAATCTCCTTCTTTTTGATGATGACAAAACTTGTATTTTTGATAATCACTTTTCTTTATTTTTCTTTGACTCCCCCTAAGTCTTAGTATCATCTTCTCCCCACATTATCAAATATATTTCTCCCCCTTTTGCCATCAGACAAAAAGACTTGAAAGTGAAACTTTGTCTCGTTTTTTTTTTCATTTTTTCTTTATTTTTTGTTTTTGAATAACTGAATATAATATAGTACAAGAAAATATATAAACTAATGTAAAACTAAACTACTTTAAAGTTATCACAACATTAGTCAGGTATAAAGGTAAGGTTTAGGTTTTTCTTGATGAAGTCAAACCTATCTTCAGGTAGTGGGTTGGTGAATATGTTAGCCCTTTCGTGTTCAGTGTCTATAAATTGAATATTGAGGGCCCCTGTTTGAACAAAGTCCCTAATTAAGTGGTGTTTGATCTCTATGTGTTTAGCTCTAGAATGTAAGATAGAGTTTTTGGTTAGACAAATGGCAGAAGTGTTATTGCAATAGATGGGAATGTTGGATTCTAGGATTTTGTAGTCTTCAAGTTGATGTTTCATCCAAATTAGTTGAGAACTGCAGCCAGCTGCTAAAATGTACTCAGCCTCTGTTGTTGACATTGTAATGGTGTTTTGTCTCTTACTTGACCAAGATATTAAGTTGTCACCTAAAAATATGCAGTTGCCACTAGTGCTCTTTCTCTCAAGTTTATCTCCAGCATAATTAGAATCACAGTATCCACTAAGTTTGTACTTAGGAGATTTTTTGTATAACAAGGTAAGGTTGGTAGTGCCTTTTAGGTATCTAAGGATTCTCATAACAACAGTTAAATGTGATTCCACAGAGTCAGCTTGAAATCTTGCACATACACATACACTAAACATGATGTCAAGTCTGGAAGCGGTAAGGTAAAGTAGGGATCATATCATTCCTCTATAGGTTTTTTTGGTCAACTTTTTTGCCTGAATCATCTTTTTCAAGTGAACAAGTAGGGTGCATTGGTGTAGCCATAGGTTTACAATCACTCATCTTAAACTTCCTAAGAAGCTCTTTTGTATATTTAGTTTGATGAATGTATACACCTTTTTGACTTTGCTGAATTTGTATCCCTAAGAAGAACTTAAGTTACCCCATCATACTCATTTGAAATTCAAGCTGCATCAATTTAGAAAATTCTTGACAAAGATTGCCATTAGTAGATCCAAAAATAATGTCATCAACATAAATTTGAATAATAAGAATGTCATCTCCTATTGATTTTCTAAAGAGTGTATTATCAACCTGTCCTCTTTCAAAGTTATTTTTAAGGAAGAGGTTACTAAGTCTATCATATCATGCCCTAGGTACTTGTTTTAGATCATACATATGTATCATAAGTTTAAAAACATGATTTGGAAATTCAGTACTTTCAAAACCTGGGGGTTGTTTAACATAGACTTCTTCACTTATATAACCATTTAGAAAAGCACTTTTAACATCCATTTGAAATAATATAAAGTTATTATTTGCAGCAAAAGAAAGTAGGATACGAATAGCTTCTAACCTGGCCACTAGAGCAAATGTCTCAGTGTAATCAATGCCCTCTTGCTGACTGTAGCCTTGTGCGACAAGTCTTGCCTTGCATCTAACTACTTCACCTTTTTCATTTAGCTTCCGGCCCTTTTTATGTAACACCCCGGCCTTACCGTTACCGACGATGTTAGTCACGACCTTCTCGCCCCCTATCCACCCAGTGGAAATAGCGAGCTTTTGCCTTCCATGGGATTCGAGCCCGGTATCTGGGGGATAAGTACCGCTTCCACACAGCCCCACTACCAATTGAGCTACTGGTGGATAATGGTCGGGGTGTTACAGGTAGGTGTTGGAACATAGACCTTTTTTCCTTCATATACTGCAAGCATCCATTTACCAGGCACCATGACTGGTGTTTCAATTTGTTTGCTTAGAACATCTGCAACATAAACAATTTTATCCTTTGGTACCCAAATCTGGTTTGTTAGTTCTTAAAGGTTTCTTGTCTCTCCATGTGGTTAGCATAGGACAAGATTTTTTGTGTGACCTTTCTTATAGCAAATAGTACATAAATCACCAGAGCGAACAAACTTAGGTTCAGTTACTTTATCTTGAAATCCTATTCCTCTTTTATCATTCCTACTAACACCATAAATCATAGATGCATACTTGCTTCTTTCCATACCATTATCAAGAAAATCTTGAAATATTTCTTCATGCTTATCAGAGTTACATGTGGTATTTTCAATTGATGTTAAACTATAATTACTTTTCAGAGTTAGATTTTCAGCCTTAAGTTCATCAATATCAGTTTTCATATTTGCATTTTCTGTTTTAAGTTTAGTAATATCAGTTTTCAGAGTTGCATTATTTGTCTTAAGTTCAGTAATATTAGTTTTCAGAGTTGCATTTTCTGTTTTAAATTCAGCACTTTGATTCTTTAAAACATGAACTTTTTCAATTAGATTTGTATTTTCTTTCCTAAGTGTTTTCAGTTTTAAAGACAATTTGTGATTCATTTTTAAAAAATCATTTATAGCAGTAACTAAATCAGATCGAGTAAATTCAGAAAATACCTCAATTTCTTCATCTACTGATTCACTTCCAGAGTTAGAATCTGTGTTGGATCTAGAGGCAGAGTTGGTATGAGCCATCATAGCCATATCTGTTTTTTCATCGTCAGAGGATTCCTCATAATCATCCCATGTAGCCATCATACTCTTTTTCTTGGGTCTGGAATCTTTCCTCTGGTGTTTCCCTTTCTCCATATTTGAACATTCTGACTTGATATGTCCAGGTTCATTGCATCTATAGCAGATGATGTTTTTCTTGTCATATTTATCATCATTCCCTCTATTGGATTGCTTGGAATATCTTTGGGGAAATTTCTTCTTTCTGTTGTGCCACATTTTTCGAATTTTTCTAGTTATGAAAGCAATCTCCTCTTCCTCTAAGTTTAGATTCTGATCATCTGAATCAGTATCCTCTGATTCTGATGTTGCCTTTAGAACCTTCTTCTACTTAGATTTCAAGGCCAGAGTCTTGTTCTTCTTCTTGGGCTCATCTTCTTCAAGCTCAATTTCATGTGATCTTAGAGAGCTGATTAATTCTTCCAGCTTTAGAGTGTTTAGATCCTTTGCTTCCTGAATGGCAGCGATCTTAGGTCTCCACTTGCTTGTCAAACTCCTAAGAATTTTCTTCACATGATCAAAAGTAGTATAACTCTTCTTGAGTACCTTTAATTTTGAGACCAGGGTCTGGAATATGGAAAACATTGTTTAAATGTCTTCATCTTCTTCCATCTTGAACAACTCATACTTTTTTACTAAGAGGTTGGCCTTTGCCTCTTGAACTTGCTTGCTTCCTTCATAGGTCAGAACCAAACTATCATAAATACTCTTTGTTGTCTCTTTGTTGGTGCACTTGTCAAACTTCTTGAAGGTGATTGTATTTATCATGAATGTTCTGGACTTATGATGCATCTTGTACATCTTTTGATCAGCATTCATCTCCTTTCTTGGAATTTCAATACCATCAGTATTTTTCGGAGCAATATAACCATCTTCCACCAAGTCCCAAAGTTCAGGATCTTGTGAAATATAGAAACTTCTCAGCCTGTCTTTCCAAAACTCAAATGTTTTCCATCAAACAGAGGTGGTATGTTGATGTTTCCTCCAACAGCTTCTTCACTGAATCCAGACATATTGAACCCTTGGATCTTTTCTCAAACACTGTAAAGTGCTCAGCCTTGATATCGAGCTCTGATGCCAATTGAAGGTGCAAACACGAGAACGGGGGGTTGAATTGTGTTTGCCAAAGTTGACAACTTTTTGATAATTTATAAATAATTAAAAAAGTTAGTTTGGTTTTGGTGACTTACTTGGAGTAGAAGCAATCGGATTCAGAGGCAGCAAGCAATGAAAGCATAAATAATTTGACACGTAGATTTATCCTGGTTCACCACTAACTTGGCTACATCCAGTCCCCTCATTAAGAAGACTTTAATCCACTAATTCAAAAATCTTGAATTACAAAGCACCTGACCTTCCAAGCCAGTTTTCCCAAACAGCCTAACAACCCAATACTTTTGAGGAACTAACCACCTTGACCCTACAAGTCAAGTCTTCTCCTAACAACCCCAGATTGAAGAAGGAACTAAACCACTACCGGGTTGAATACAAAATATTGGAACTTGAGTAGTTGCTTCTAACAAAGCTGATAATAATAATAATAACTCTCACACTCTAAGAAAAGAACACTCAGAAAATATTTCTAACTTGAACAAGTGTTTCTCTCTTTGAACTCTAAGATGAAATGAGAACTTTGAGCTTGAGTTCTTCTACTCTCATATGCTTTTTTGATGTTTTTCTCCTTCAGCCTTGAGTGTCTATTTATAGTGAAAATTTGGGCTTCAATTTAGTCCTTGTTTAATTTTGAATTGTATCTTGTTCAGATTGAGTTTGTAAATTCTTCAAATTAATTCTATTTCTATTTTGTGTGGATTCAGTTTGTAAATTCTTCAGATTGACTCTGTTCCTATTTTGTGTAGATTGAGTTTGTAAATTCTTCAAATAAACTCTTCTTCAAATCATAATCAAATCTTAATTAAATCTTCTGCAAATGTTGATCAAATATTCTTCAAATCTTGACCATATCTTCTTTTCAACTTGGTCAAATATTTTCTTCAATTATAAATATGAATCAAATCTTATTTTAGATTTTCTTCAATTATAAATTTAAATCAAATATTATTTAAGATTTTCTTCAAAAACATGAATCTTCTTTCATACTCTTTGAGTCAAATATGTTGTTTTCATAAAATACTTTTGATAACATCAAAACTCTAAATGTAAAACCAACTTGGTTCCAACTAAATTTGCAATTAAAATTATCAAATTTCTTTTGCACTTTCTCAATATAGTGAGATTGGGATAAATTAATACTCGCACCATCTCTTTTGATTTTAATTCCTACAATTACATCTGCTTCACCTAAATATTTTATAAGTTTAAATATGTTTTTGATTCTTGCAAATATGCTTCATTTTTATTTTAGTCCCTATAATTATTTTTTATTTATTTATACCCTTCAAATTCTAACAAGTTTTGAAAAGGTCCTTTATGAATCTTTTTTTGTAAAAAAATGGTGACATGATTAATCATTTAATATTTAGGAATCTTTTTTGGTCATGACATGTCACTATTTTTTTACTAAAAAAGATTCGTAAAGGACTTTTTTAAAATTTGTTAGAATTTACAAGGGTGTATATCAAACAAAAAAGCAAGGACCAAAAACATATTTAAACCAATTTTATATTAAAATTTTTTGATATGAATGTTTCAGTCTTTTCTGCCTCATGTAAATCAGTGCCAAAGATTAACATATCATCCAAATATAAACAATTCATAACACATTTTTCATTATGAAATTTACTATAAATACACTTGACAGATTCATTTATTTTGTATTCATTAGAAAGCACAACTTGATCAAACTTTTGTTGCCATTGTTTAGGTGCATGTTTTAACCCATATAAAGACTTAGTCAATTTACACACTTCATGTTCTTGTCCTTTGTTGATAAATCCTTCATATTGTATTTATATACACCTCTTTATCTAGGTTTTGAACTTGTCAAAGTATATTTTCTCTTTTATTGTCTTTTTACTTCTTCTAGGTTCATAGTTTTTCTCTTTTCAAGAGATGTGTCATATTTCTTATACTTCATGGTTCTTTTGAAATTCTTCCATCAAAGAAGGAGCTGAGGTGGCAAAATAGATGGATTAGATGGATATGGATTTTGATTGTAATACATGGATCAAAATAATTCATTAATTCATTTACAATCAACTAAAAGTTCTTAAAAAATCTTTAATTCAATCAATCTATAAAAAATAAAAACCATCTAATCAATCCATGATCACATTTTAATGGATGAATATCCATCCAATTCACTTAATACTTTTTTAATATTATAATAAATTATATACCTATTATTATTTCTAAAATTAATTTGTTTATTATTTAAAAATAAATAAATATTAGTAAAACTGTTTTCATATTATTTTTAAATATAAAACTGTTTTCAAAATATTAAAAATACTGAAAATCACTATTTTTAACTATTTTAAAAAATAGTTTTGTTATATTATTTTGAAAAAACAGTTTATCATTAATTTTTAAATAGGTAACTAATTTATTAATTAATAATTAAATAATAGAGGTGGTGGTCGGCCGCAGTACTTCGTGAGCCACCACTATTAAGAAAATATCTTTTTTAAAATTTTGCTTTATAATAAAAATAAATCATAATTTAAATTGTTTTTTAAATATAATAAAGATATTAGTAATAAAATAATATTAAAAAATTCTGATTTTTCTATAAAAAAAATTTAGAATTAAATAGTTTTAAAATAATTAACAAAACAATTTTGAAAGTAGTTTATAAAAAATGTTAAATAAATATATTGTAATTTCTTAAAATTATATATATATTTTTAAAATGTAAGTCATTAAATTTTATTAAATTAATTATGTCAACCATTGGAATTTCAGAAAAAGTTGGACGGATTTGATCCATCCATATTTTTAAATGAATGGATTGGATCCAATCCATTAAAATTTATATTAGACAGTGGATGGATTTATAGTTGGATGAATTGAATAGATGATGGATAATTAGATCAAATTTCCATCCCTAAAAAGGAGTTTGTCTATTATGGAGGATACAACAACATTTTCATCCACATGCATTTGCTGTTGTTTGTAATTATTAATATCGCGTTCAATTTTATGCATTTGTTTCATTACTGATCTATTATCAACCATTTTATAATTATTGAAATGAGAAACGAGAAATTTCTTACTTGTAGTGTTTTCTTGCATGTATCTTGATTCCAATTTCTCCCATAGTTCCTTTGTAGAATGGCTACTTTGATATATATTGAACAAGAAGTATGCAATATTGTTGAGGATGTAGTTCATAGTCATCATTGTTCTACTCGATTTTCCAAACGATTTACCATTTGATTTTCCATTAAAGTATCTCCTTCAAATGATTTTCCAAAGCTTTGTAACCAATCTTCCCGCCTAATATGTAGTTTTGCAATAACACTTGACTTCCATAGATGAAATATTGATGATTCCTCCTTGTTAAAAAGAATGAATGTTGGGATATGTGAAGACTAGTATCTTCCTCTTCATTGAAAAACATCCACAAACCACTTCATCTTAATTTTAATTTGTTCTTCCGTATGGTAATCCACTTCTTCTAGAGATCTAGTCATAATATCTTTGTACTCTAGAGGCAAGGATGAGTCGTCAGAAAAAAAATGTTCTCCACCTTTGGGATCCTCGTTAATTGGGACTATGCTAATGGACTGAGAACATTGCTTCATTACCGGCCCTGATAGAGTTAAGTTTAAAAAGAAAAAAAACCAATATGTTTATATAAGATTCAAGTCATCATTGTATGTTTGGACAAAATTACTCTTTGTAGTATAAAAAAAACACAGGGAAAGTCTAATGTGTTTTCAAACATGCATATACAATCACAAAGCCTTTATTGAAGCACTTCAAAATCCAAAACCTATCTTCAAATTTCATAAAACCTTATATTAAAACTCAAATTTCTTTGCCCAAAAAAATCAATAACATAGGAACACATACAATTAAAATTTCTAATATGATTCTTCCATTCTAAAATCAAACAACACAATAAAATCTCATCTATTTTTGGCATATTTGGATTGACTTGTTTGAATTTATCTAATGACATAAATACTCGCAAGTTTATTTGAGAGAGCTTATGAAAACTTCTTATAACATATCTATAAGTTGTTTTCAATTAATATTCAAAAGCTATCTATAATAGCTTATGAAAACAACTTATAACTTATATAAAAATAGTTTCTTTAATTTATCTTGTGTCATAAAAATAGCTTATAGATAAGCGCTTATGTTATAAATTGTTAAGTAAATTGTTTATCCAAAGAGAGTCTTTGTCTTTAAATGTTTTTATATTGTATATCTTTATATGTTAGATAAATAAATAAAAAATAAATACATAATATATGAAGTTTTAAACACACACTTTCCATTAAATTACGAGTAAACAATCATCTTAATCTACGAATATGTGAGTTGCTATCACCGAATATATTGAAATTGTAAATATATCTCTAATATTTTTTTATTTGTAATTTTATGGACTAAATTAACCAATAGAAAGCACATTTGATGATTAAATTGACTATTAAAGACACGTTCGATAATCAAAATGACTAATAAAAGAATACATTTTTGTAATAATTTAGATAGATTCAAAGACTATTGTGACAACACTTTACACATTGAAGAATCAAAATGATAGTTTATTCATTAAATTACCATTTTATTAATAATAAATCAACACCTTTTATATTTTAAAAATGATTGCATCTTAATGGACATATATTAAATTAGTTTTATAGTAATGAGATTCAAATTCAAATGTGATCCAACGACAGTCTTCCATTTTTCTCTAATATCATCAATTTTATCATAAATTCTTACATAATTATGAGATCTCATATTTGAATTCAGAACAAAATATTCAATTTAATAATATCGATATTTGTTAATAAAACTAAGGTTTATGAAAATAAATACTCTACTCTATACATACAACAACAATAAAAATATATTATAGCATAAATGTAATAATACTTTAAAATTCGAACTAGACAAGACTCATTATAATTCCTCAATTGTAAATCACTTTTTTTTTGTAAAACACAATTTTAAATTTAAATCACTTCAATTGAGATGAAATTACAATTGAATATGTCAAATAATCTCATATTAGTTCACGATTCTATCGATTGAATAGTTCCATTTGGTTTCTAAAACATGGATTATAACTAATTCATTTGATGAAAAATTATAATTATAATTTTTTTAAGTATTCAATTTATCTATATTAACAATTCTAAATATTTTTATACCGTTAATTAATCAATCAGATGATAATGTAGATTTTTTTATTACATAACAATTAAACATCTTTTATTTAAAGACCACATATAGTATTATAATTAGGTTTAAATATGTTTTTGGTCCCTATAAATATAATCTTTTTTGATTTTGGTCCTCGTAATTTTTTTTTTTTGGTTTACATCCCTGTAATATCAAAAAAAAATTATTTTTGGTCCTTAACGTTAAGTTGACGTTACAAAAACGTTAACCGACAAAGGGAAACAGTTTTTGGTCCATGTAAATATAACACTTTTCAGTTTTAGTCCCTGAAAAATATTTTTTTGAATTTCATCCCTGCAATATTCAAAAATCTCCTTAAATATAAAATAACATACAAATTGATCTTTATTACTAATAAACTTATGTCAAGTAATGTTTAAAATATTTTCACTTCAATAATTTAAAATTTATTAATCTTCTGTTTTATTTATTTATTATTATTAATTTATTTTCATTTTCTATTTCAAAAAAATCACTAAAATCTTCGGTTTTATTTATTTATTATTATTAAATTAATTATATTAGTATAAAATAATGATTAAAATAACTTTAGATTTAAGCTTTATAATTTTAACTAAAATCTCCTTTTACGCTTAAGATTTTGTTCATTATAACTTAAAATAAATAAAATATATAATAGATGATAGATTTTTTTTAATCATTATTTTATACTAATATAATTGTAGTTAATATTATATTAATTTTATTTTAATTATAATATTATATTATATGTTTATTTTAATTATATTATATTAAATTAATTATATTATATTATATGTTTATATTATATGTTTATTTAATATAATATAATTAAAATAAACATATAATATAATATTATAATTAAAATAAAATTAATATAATATTAACTACAATTTTATTAGTATAAAATAATTATTAAAATAAATCTAGCACCTAATATATATTTTATTTATTTTAAGTTATAATGAAAAAAATCTAAAGTGTAAAAGGAGATTTTAATTAAAATTATAAAGCTTAAATCTAAAGTTATTTTAATCATTATTTTATACTAATATAATTAACTTAATAATAATAAATAAATAAAACAGAAAGATTTTAGTGATTTTTTTTGAAATAGAAAATGAAAATAAATTAATAATAATAAATAAATAAAACAGAAGATTAATAAATTTTAAATTATTGAAGTGAAAATATTTTAAACATTACTTGGCATAAGTTTATTATTAATAAAGATCAAATTGTATGTTATTTTATATTTAAGGAGATTTTTGCATATTGCAGGGATGAAATTAAAAAATATATTTTTCAGGGACTAAAACGGAAAAGTGTTATATTTACAGGACCAAAAAACTGTTTCTCTTTGTCGGTTAACGTTAAAGACCAAAAATAATTTTTTTTTTTGATATTACAGGGATTTAAACCAAAAAGAAAAATTACGAAGACTAAAATAAAAAAAAAATTATAATTACAGGGATCAAAAATATATTTAAACTTTATAATTATTATGCAGGAAAATAATAGTTCCTTTTTTTATTATTAAATACCATTTATTTATGTCTTTTCTGTTCAGGAAAAAATAATAATTAAAAAAACCAAAAAATGTTTTAAAAAATAAAAGACAAATAAAGTAGAATAAAAATAAAAATAAAAAATATTAATTTTTGTTTTTTTGGGTATTCCTTCGCTCTCCGTTGTTCATCTCCTTTCTCTCTCTAAAATCTTAAAGCCCCGGATTCTCACGCCGCTACTGTCGTCTCCTCCTTCAATTCCAGGTTCGTGTGCCCTATTCTCGATCCATCAATTCCATGCCGTTTTTTTTTAAATTCCACTTGTTCCTATTGATTTCATTTTGGGGTTTTTCTTAGTGTGACTCTTCGCCAGTCCTTCGATTTCGATCAATGTTTCTCACGGGAATCGTTGCCTAAGATCTTGGTCTCTTTTCCGACGTTGATTCTCACTAGGAATTTTCGGGTTTTCATTTCATGCAATTTGCGTTGATAACCTTTTTTTTTTCTCTGGAATCTCGTTGTTGTTTTGGGTTTAATTCGTGCTTGTTTGTATTTATTTAATTGGTTTTGGTTTTTATTTTTTGTTATTTTTCAATCTCTATTTTAGGGTTTTATTCATGGGTGTTTCTGATAGTTCGTTTAGTTGGGTTTTTGGGTTTAAATAGTATTGAGATGATATATTAGAAATGAATTTATATTTATTGTGTTTGATTTTAGGTTGTCATTCCTGTGTTTCTTTCATTGGTTTCATTTGGTGAATTGTTACCATTTGAATTTGTTGCGTACTTTTAATTTGTTGTTCATAATTAATAATTGTGAATGGTAAAAGTTGAATTTTTGTTATTACTATGTTGGATTTTCTGTGGTGCAGTTGGAATGGTTTAATTGAAGTGCTTGAATGATTTATTTTTGCTAAAACGTTGTTTGAATGTTTTAATAATACAATGTGTAGGTTTAAGGGGTTGATTTTGGTGCTTTGTATTTGTGCTGCATATCTGGGAATGGCTGGGATTGCGAGTGAGGAATCTGGAGCGGGAAAGTCTGTGGAGGGAAGTTATAGTGGGCACCGTTGTCAATCTGGGGAAGTGTTGGCAGAATGGCGCTCTTCTGAGCAGGTGGAGAATGGAATACCGTCGACTTCACCCCCTTATTGGGACACTGAAGAGGACGAGGACGATGGTGGTGAATTTGCGATTGTTAGAAATCTAAGTTTTCTATTAGTAGTTGTTTTAAATCTAATTTATATTTTCTCTTTACAGGACCAAAATCATCTGAGTTGTATGGAAAACATACTTGGAAGATCGAAAAGTTTTCTCAGATTACCAAAAGGGAACTTCATAGTAGTGCATTTGAAGTTGGCAACTACAAGTGGTATGCGGCTTGTGATGTGCTTTAGAGCTTAACTGTCTAATCTATTCTGCAGTATTTTTATACACCTATATTCCTGGTTACAAGGATCCTCCCACGCCCCATTCTCTCTCTCTCTCATTCAATCTTTTTGGTTGATTATAACTTATGCATACATGTTTATAAATATATGGCACCCAAATAAACCTAAACTATTATGGCTTTTGTCATTCATGTTGTTTTTTATGAGTTTGAGTCTTGACAAAATTTATTGTTTGTGCAACTATCTCCAATGCATCTTTGTTAAGAGGCGAAAGTGGAAACTATCTGTTTGGGTTTCATTGTTTTTTCGTAGTCTGCAACTATGACTATGTAACTATTTAATTTGTCAAACAAGAGGACTCTACTTTCTTTATTTTTATCTGTGAAATGTGTATCGTGTTCATATATCAGGAGTAAGTAGAACACATGATCACAGGATTAACATGCCCAATGAAGAGTCGATGTTGAAACTTGAAATCTAACATTTAGCTATGGTTTTCTGAGACACTCCTTATGATTTGACGGCTACCGTACATTATTGTTGGGGTTTTGACCTAATGGGGCTGTGTTATGTGCAGGTATATTTTAATTTATCCACAAGGTTGTGATGTATGCAATCATCTCTCTCTGTTTCTCTGTGTTGCTAATCATGACAAACTTCTTCCAGGTTTGATTTTTGAATTTTCACATTGCATTAATGATTTACTAGCTACTCTTGATCCTACAATACTTGACTTTGTTTTTGTTCTCCCGTCGTTTTGTGGGTAATACAGGATGGAGTCATTTTGCACAATTTACAATAGCTGTGGTTAACAAAGACCCCAAGAAATCAAAATATTCTGGTCTGTTGGTAAATAAATACCTTTGTTTATTCGTTATTGGAGTTGCAATTTTTGTAAACATCCTTGTTAAGCTTTTTTACCTGAGTTTTTCAGATACATTGCACCGATTTTGGAAGAAGGAGCATGACTGGGGGTGGAAAAAGTTTATGGAGATTTCAAAGGTGTATGACGGCTTTGTTGACACTTCTGACAATCTCATAATAAAAGCTCAAGTTCAAGTCATTAGGTGTTCTATGCTTAATTTTTTATTTCATTTATATATTATAAATATATACCTCCTTCTTGTATACATTTTAACTAGTCATTAAGGTTATTTTACATGTGGTTTTGACTCCATTTGTTGCTTATTTGGAAAGAAGAAAACGGGAATGATCTGTAGTCTACTAGTTAGAGTGACTAGTCCTTTTATGAATGGAGTTTATAGAAGATCCAATGGCTAGCAAGAAATGATACTCTTTCTTTGTTGAAAACTTCTCAATTATTTTTTGTTTGTGAAGTAGGTTATTAATACATTCATGTCATTGTTTTAACAACTAGCATTCATCTCTGGGATTGTAAACCTCGGAATCCATTATTGTCATTTTGTAACCCAACAGTATTTTCCATGACCTTGTTTTTGTAATTTTTTTAACTTAGTATGCACCTACATCTACTAAAGGACAAGTATTTCTATTTTCTTCAGGTTTTAAGTGTTTTTCTCTTTTGGTTTGTTCGCCTAATGGTTGTGCAACAAGTCTCACCACAACCTGTTCTATGTAGTCAATGGTGGATAGCGTAGCGAAGCAGACGACACCCCAAACACTATTGCGGTGTAGTGCGTAGCGATATGGCCCTATGTAGTCAATAGCGGCGGTAGCGGCTGCAATCGCGGTATCAGTGTAGCGCTGCTCCTGGCAATAAAATCGCGGAGGAACATGGAGAAGATGACCACAACAGTAAAGATAGGAGAAAAAGACATATAAAGGCCCTCGTTTTTTATCGCAAAAATACTAAAAGCCCCTCATTTTTATCACCAAAAACAAAAAGGCCCTCATATTTATCGTGAAAAGACAGAAAGCACCTTCATTTATGCTGCGAAAATGCAAAATAGCCCTCGCGTCTTATTCTTTTTGAACCAATTAGGGTTTTTTCCTTTAGCGATCTCTTTATTTCTTCTCCTTCACGACCTCTCATCTCCTCTGCTTGGCTGCAACCCTTCATCTCCTCTTGTCTGTGCCATTTTTCCTGCCATGTGACTCCGGCACAACTATGGACGACTCCGGTGCGACCTTCAGTTACTTGTTCTCTGTACCACCAAACCTCTTCTCCCCTGTTTTTCTCAATCACAGACTTGAGCGTAGCGGTAGGCCATACTGCTACGCGCTACACCGCAATAGCGTTTTGGGGGTCATTCGCTACACTATCCGCCATTGACTACATAGGTATGGCCGCTACGCTTAAGTCTGGAGGTGAGAAAAACAGGGGAAAAGAAGAGGTTTGGTGGCACAGTGAACAGAGAAAACGATGGTCTTTATGTCTTTTTCTCTAGTCTTCACTGTTGCGGTCATCTTCTCCTTGCTTTTTCTGCCATTCCTTCGCGATTTTGCCGCCACGAGCAGCGCTACAGCCGCTACACTGATCCGCTCCTCCATGGCGTTTTGTGTAGTGTCGAACCTCCGCTACGCTACGCACCGCTGCAATTGCGGCCGCTACCACCGCTACTGACTACAGAGGTACCTTGGAAGTCTCGTTTTATGTTCACTGACTGAATTATAGGCTTCTTTTACTGTTCTGATCTTCTCCAATCTGATATTTTGATATTCACAACAAACTTTTCTGTTTAGGCCTCAAGGTAGAATTATCAAGGAATCTAGTGATGTTCCTCATATTGTTCACCAAGTGAACTCTTATGGATTAATAGCTCCAGAATTGCTGTAATTATGATTTGTATTGGTTTTGTTCAAGTTCTTGGATTATAAGCATAAATGATTTTTTATGCTGCTAACAGATGTAAAACGTAGATTGACAGTTGTATTTTGGTTTATGTGGTTGTCTGTAATTTTGTTTGGTTCTCCTGCCTTGTGGTGTTTAATATAAACTTAGTTACAAACTTACAATATATCATCTACCTGTCGGAAAC
The DNA here is from genome assembly GCA_037974755.1 of Cicer yamashitae. Lineage (NCBI taxonomy): Eukaryota > Viridiplantae > Streptophyta > Magnoliopsida > Fabales > Fabaceae > Cicer > Cicer yamashitae. Next base: position 38,152,548 of record JBBPBQ010020324.1, on the reverse strand, counting down.
TGTGCTACTGTTGGATTAGATCTTGTTACTTCCTTTCTTTTATTTTTTACAATGATGCAACGTGCTTTGTAGCTTTTCATTCAGATGTATGATCATATATGTTTTTTTAATGCACAGGGAAAAACCTTACAGGCCTTTTCGTTGCCTTGATTGTCAGTATAGGAGAGAACTTGTTAGGGTATATTTGACTAATGTCGAACAAATTTGCCGGCGTTTTGTGGAGGAGAGAAGAAGCAAGCTTGGGAAGCTGATAGAGGATAAAGCTAGGTGGTCAAGGTATTTCGTGTTCATTAGTATTACCTTTTGATATATATATATATATAAATGAGTAGTGCTAGCAACACTCTCTGTAACACTCTTTCCAACACTTTCGTTTGTATTGGGTGAAATATATGTGGGTCCCACTATTTTATGTGAGACACCCATTTCTAGAGTGGTGGGACCTAGATAATGAAATATATATATATATATATATATATATATGGAGCATATCAAATGAGAGGAGTTTTACCATGAGAGGGTTAAATCTTGACCACACAGGATGGTCAATATTAGAAGAAAAAGTCATGCGGTTCTTTTAAGTGATCATGTGTCACTTAAATAATTCTTAACCACGACCATCTATGTATGGTTGTATGGTTAAGATTTAACCCTTTCATCCTCTCATTGTAAAACTCCTCTCATTTGATATGCTCTCTCTCTCTATATATATATGTATATAATGAACTATCTCCTTATATATGTTGTTATTCCCAAAAGTGAGGACCTTTATATTATTTACCTTTTCATGCTCCATGATCATTAGCAGTCTATTACTTGAAGTTTTAAATCATTTAAGTTAATTTTCCTTTAATCTGTGAAAGTGAAAAATGTTAGTCATGTATGGAAGAAAATAAATAATTACAAGAGGGAAATACTGTAGTTTATTCTTGTAATGCAACAATGATGGTATGCATTGAAGGCAACTTTGTGTAGTCTTATTCCTCTTTTTATCTAATTATATATTATATAGTATTCCATCTGTTCCTCCTTAAGTGTTGTTTTTTATTAAGTTTTTGTTCCTATTTACTTGTTACTCCCTGGTCCCAATTATAAGAGACAACCAAAATCATCAAAATAAATGAACTCATTTATTGTTTTAACTTTTTGAATGTTCTTACATATATACCCTTATGGAAAATTGCAAAACATTAAAATTACCCACTAATAGTACACAGAAACATTTTTAAACTAATAAATACACTTTAAAGTTGTAATTTTCTCTTATAAATGAGACAAAGAAATTCTTTAAAAAGTCTCTTATAATTAAGGAACGAAGGGAGTATTTTCCAAGTTCAAAGTAGTATCAACTATTATTTTGTCAAAATTATCACTATCTATTTATTGCATAGAGAGAAATAGGTAGAATTAGATAATAAATAGTTCGGGGTATTACAGAAAAAGGTAAATATTTACATAAAAAATAACATAGTTTATTAGTTTTTTTGGTATGTGTAAATAATCTCAAAACGACAAGTAAAAAGAGGTGGAGGAAAGAAAAAAGGAATAGAGGTAGTATATTATAGATTTAATTATTCCGCAAGTCTCTAAACTATTTGGAGATTTTTAAATAGTTCTCTAAACTAAAATAATTTGTAATAAAATCTCTGAACTAAAATATTTTAGTCTACTGTTAGTCAAACTGTAATGGAAGAACCTAATTACAAAAAATATATAAGTTCAGAGACCTAATTACAAATTTTTAGTTTAAGGACCTAATTAAAAATTCTCAAATAGTTTAGGGACCTACAACATAATATATATATTACGGGAGAGAGAGATAAGTGAGAGAGAGGCGAGAGAGTAGATAATATATATGAGAGAGATGAGAGAGAAGATAGAAAAGAGATAAGAGTGAGGAGAGAGAGGGGATGGTGAGAGAAAAGAAATGAGAGGGAGATATGGGAAAGAGATACACAATAAATATTATCTCCCTCATATCTCCCTCACATATGTTCTCCCTTTGTACCATCTCTCTATCCGCTCTCTTTTCTCTCTCTCTCTCTCTCTCTTATCTTTCTTTTTCTCTCATGTTTCTCTCTCTCTCTTTCTATCCTCTCTGATCTCTCTTTCTCTCTCTCTCTCATACATTACGACAGGTCCCTAAACTATTTGAAATTTTTTAAATAGATCCCTAAACAAATAATTATGATTAGATATTTAGATTCGTAAACTAATATAATTGTTGTAATTAGGTCCTTCAATTAAAGTTTGCCTAACGACAATATAACGGAAGGACCTAATTACAAAAAATATATTAGTTCGGGGATTTGATTACAAACTTTTTTAGTTTAGGACCTATTTAAAAATTATCAAATAGTTTAAGACTTACATAATAATTAAACCTACATATTATATTATACTCCCTTCGTCTCATAATGTGTCACTTTAGCAAATAATATTTGTCTCATAATGAATGTCATGCTCCCGAAATCATCATCATAACAACTTGAAGAAGACTTATCCAATATGAATCAAAAACTCTTGAAAAAGATAAACTATGAGCCAGGATTGAGTACATGACCATAATTTGGCAAGCTAACAAAAATTCATAAAAAGTATGACCCGAATCTGATGAATTTGCATCCATAGTTGGTAAACACTTCTTTAATTCATTCTTTGATAAGCTAAGCTTAGTGCACAAGATTGAGAAGTCTCAATTTTGGGGGTTGGGTTTTTCACATTTTTAGTTATTTTCTTTCTTTAGTTTAATTTGTTTTCATTTTTTAAAAACTAACGACATTTCAAATTTTATTGAAAATGGTTTAAATAATTAAAAAACAAGTAAATAATTACATGGCTTCCACAAATACATGGAGACAAGTCCACATCACCTCAATTAATTGGCACATCATTAATATTCGGTGGAATGGACAAAATGTCTAAATTTCAAACACAAGAGGACCAAAACTGTGTAAAAATTTATAGGGGGACTAAAATTGCGGATTGACTAAAACTGATGGACTAAAATTGCATTTAAGCCTTTTATTTAATTAATAGGGATATAAACTGTTTATCCTATTTGATATAGTATATTTAGATTCTTTACAACTAACATCAGATTTTAATTTTTGGTTCTTGTTTTGTTATCTAATCAAATATAAATTCATACTATTTGCAGCTTCTGTACTTTTTGGCGAGAAATTGATCAAACTTCTAGGCACCGCATGTCTAGGGAAAAAACAGATGTAATTTTGAAAGCAGTAGTGAAACACTTCTTTATAGAGAAAGAAGTGACTTCTACTTTGGTAATGGACTCCTTATATAGTGGATTGAAGGCTCTGGAATGCCAGACTAAGGGCAAGAAAGGTAGGGTAAAATTGTTGGATGCTGAAGAAATGCCCGTTCCAATTGTTTGTGCTGAGAAAGATATGTTTGTACTGGTGGGTGATGTTCTGTTGTTACTTGAGAGGGCAGCTATAGAACCTCTCCCTCCAAAAGACGAGAAGGGTCCTCAAAATCGCACAAAGGTGAGAAATAGTTTATGTTGGTTAAATGATCGGAAATTATGTTGATAGCTGGTGACATAGGGTAATCCCATTGGAATGGGATGGTATTAGTTCCAGAGATTCTAGAGAATGAAGGAATGCATAATAGGTATCAATAAAGAGTCATTCTGATTAAAATTAAAGAAAAGAGAATGTTATTTCTTTCTAAATTCCAGTGATTTGATTATTCTATAGTCTGTTACAACCACAAGTACCATTTTTATTGTTAAACTTTAATTAAATGACAAATTGGTAGCCAATAGATTGATTTTACTCTTAGAGTTATTTATTTACTAAATGTTTAACTGTTTGTAGGAGTTTACTCTTTCTTCCCATTTTCTTGTATTCTGAGTCAGGGATTATATCAGTATGGATAAATTTCAATGCCAAAACTCAGAAGAGCAGAAATTGTGAAGAAGAAAGAACCGCTGAATTTTAACTGATCTTCTGGCTTATTACCCTTAGGGTCTGTTAGGTTCAATGAAGGGGAATGGAGAGATTTTAATGAAGGGGAGGGAGGGAATTAATATATGTTTGGTTTAAAGAAGGGGAGAGGAGGAATTTTGTTTAAATTTATGTTTGGTTCAAGGGTAGGAGAGAGATGCTAAATGGTATGGGATTTTGGTCCCTTCCCTTCTCTCCCCTCCTATCCAATCCCCCCAAAATGGAGGGGAAACAAAAGAAGGTCTAGGAGGGATTTTGCTCCCCTCCTCTCTTAAAAACTGAACCAAACAAACATCATTTAAACTATTCCCTCCCCTCCCTCCAATTCCCTCATACCAAACGGACTCTTCAAATAATAATAATCATTGCATATGAAACCCAACGTCATGATTAGATCCATGTAAACTATCAAATTGAAAAGATTTCTCTAAGGATTTATGATACTTGTAAATATTAGATGCATAATTTTCATTACATGACATTAGATTTATGGTGTAATAATAAATCCTTGGGGTACCGCTTTGACATAGTCTATAACCGGGCCTTGAGAACAAAGGGCAGATGTTTATTCCCACATGCAGACATTCAGCAGAATTAGCTTTTCTAGTATATACCCCTGAATGGTTGGGCGGCAACGAAGTGATTGATGAGGTGCATAAGGATATGGGGCTTCAAAAGTTTTTCAAGCTTTGCAACAAGGGGTAAGTACTAAACCTGGGTTTTCTTATAATCACGGGGTTTGTTGTTTGAAGGTAGGTTGGTGATATCTTCCGTATCCCCTTGGATTCCTTATTGTCAATCCTGGCCCAATCTCACGCGTTCTCGGAATCCAGGTGCGGTGGATGGACTGGCTGCAACGCCACTGGCCGTTAAAACGCATTCGGCGGTGGTGGCACTCCCGGCCGCGAATCGTGCCCCGCTATTCCAGCCTGCCTGACCTGCTATCGGGCCTACTTTTTTTTATTCTCCGTTAAGCGAATCTGGGTCTTTTCGCGCCCACTTAAGCCCTAAAATTTTATTATTATAAACCCACTAATCCATGAAGGGTTCAACCGTTCGTTCAGACTTCAGTATCAGTATCGTTCTTCTTGCTCCGTTTTCGTTCTTGCTCTGTTTTCCAGCATCGTGATCGGTGATTGTACGCAGGAAACCATTCTTTCTCTGTTTTCGTTTCATTCTTGCTCCTCCGTTCGGCGTGGTGATCGTTTCGTTCTGTTTGGCACCTTTATGTTTAGTTTATATACTATTTTTTGGCCTTCGCAATAGCTGCTGTCCCGCTATCCCATTTTTGGGGTTTGACGCTCCATGCCGCTATCTAAGACGGACAACATAGGATCCCTATACTGTTGAAAGAATTCCACACCACTCCTGAAGGAGATCATTCAGGTTTTCCCCAAACATATAGGCGTTAACAGCCAATGTATATTGGATTGTGATAAAGAAAGAAAGATGTGCAGAATTTTTTCCAGGAGTGTGATACTTGCCAGTGCCAAAAATATATAGCTGCAGCACTGGGAGGCTTGCTTCAGCTACTACCCGCTCCAGACCAGATTTGGGACGATTTATCAATGGATTTTATTACCCGGCTGCCCAAATCAAAATGGTATGATCCCATCTTTGTTGTTGTAGATAGGCTGTCAAAATACAGCCACGTCATTCCTTTGAAGCATCCATATACTGCGAAACAGTTGGCTGAGATTTTCACTAGAGAGGTGGTATGACTTCATTGCATTCCTTTCTCCACCGTCAGCGGTCGGGACCCCATTTTTGTGAGCAATTTTTTATGCGAGTTGTTCAAATTGCAAGGCACCCATTTGAAGATGAGCACGGCCTACCATGCACAGATGGATGGCCAAACTAAAGTCGGTAATCATTGTTCGGAGACTCTTCTGAGGTGTTTTAGTGCGGACCATGCCAAGACTTGGGTGTTGTGGCTTCCATGGGCGGAGTTTTGGTACAACACCACATTTCATGGGTCCACGGGATCTACTTATTTTGAAATGGTGTATAGGGGCCCACCTCCAGCCTTAATCAGATTCTTAAAAGGGGAAACAAAAGTTGAAGCAGTTCAGCGAGAATTGATGGACAGAAATGACGCTTTGCGCCAGTTGAAGTATCATTTGTACAGGGCACAAATGAGAATGAAGAACCGGGCTGAGCAAAACAGGAAGAATAGGAGTTTGAAGTAGGAGAATAGGAGTTTCTCAAGTTGCGTCTTCATGTACAACGTTCGTTGGCAACTTCTATTGCTCCTAAACTCATCCCTTGGAATGGCCCTTTTGAGATTATGGAGAAGATAGGAGCAGTAGCTTACCGCCTCAATCTCCCTGCCACGGCTAAAATTCACCCTGTTTTTCACGTGTCTGTTGAAGAACTCACCCTGTTTTTCACGTGTCTGTTGAAGAAGTTAGGCAACGGTCAGGTTGTGAAAGAACTGCCAACCAGCTTGGAATGTGATCCAGCCGACAGTTGGGAACCAATTGCAGTGCAGGCCATTCTTCTACTTGTAATCTTTCTTTATCAATAATACAGTGAAATTTAGTTCCATTTGTCATCTATTTTCTTTAATTTTCTGTTCCATGTTTGAGGGACATAACAATTTTTTTTAAAATTATTTGTAATTAAAATTTAAAACCAAAAAAGTATATTCTAGTTATGGTTAAGGGCATATAATGCATAGAATGGTATTCTCGGTCGCCTGCCAAGTTTTTAGTGCAATGGATATGAGATTTTGGTTTAGTAGTTTCAGAACTCTTTTGATTGCTAACCTTGTTCAAATGTTTTTGGCAGGATGGAAACACTGGGGAGGACTTCAATAAAGATTCCATAGAGCGTGATGAAAGGCGTCTCACAGAATTGGGTCGCAGGACTTTGGAAATATTTGTCCTTGCCCATCTATTCAGGTATCATATACAATTAGCTTTGGATCCTTCAATTATTCTTGGCTAACTACTCATTTACATACCTCTTGATTTTAGTTCTTGCCATCTCCTGAATTTTGTCGTTCTTCTTCATTTCTGAATGTTGTTTGCTGGCAATGAACTAATGAGCATTAGGAAGTAGACTCTTATAATGCACACCAGTTAGCTATGGTGTTATTTAATTTATATATTTTATATTTGGTGGTTGTACTTTTACTCTAATAAAATTTCAGAAATATGTTTTGATGAGAGGATTAGGTTTTCATGTGGTGAGATTTTAGGCGATGTTCTATTCAATGAAGTATAATCAAAAGTACGTTCGCAAACTTTAATCCAAACATGAACAAAGTTGTTGTTAGTCTCTATTTCATAATGCTGCGAAATTCTCTTTCTGATGTTTCTCCATTCAAATTTGGCTTAATTGCAATTATAGTCCCCTATTTTATCACGCTCACGAAAATAATCCCCTCTTTTTAAAATTGAACTATTTGGTCCCTCAACTATTACTTTTGTTTCAATTTTGATCCCAACCCAAATTTTAGGTAAAAAATGGTGACGTAGCATATTTTTATTGATGTGGCGTAAAACATGCTCATGTGGCTTATTACATGTGATTCATCATATTTATCCATGTCATCAAACATTAAGCTGAGAAAAACAGAAACACGGATCTGGAAGAGGGTTGTGGTAACATCATCATGCAACCTCTTCCTCATCGTCATCCTAATCATACTCAACTCAATCTTCTTCATCATACTCATTCTCCTATTGGTTCAACCCATTCTCTCCCCCTCAAAGTCTCTATCTCCTGATCATCCGCATCACTCTGCTCTTCCTCGTCAGCATCGGCAACTCCAACACCTTTGTTGTGTCCATTCTGTAAGGAATGATATGACGAAGCCAAAGTGATCGAGGAGGAACTCAAATGTCAGATACAAGACCTCTCCTAAATCTCCTTCTTGACTCTCTCTTCACCCCTCAATGCTCCTTCCACCACCAATCTTGTCCTCATTCCGTCCTCTGCGTCTTCTGCTTTTTCTTTTAGTGTTGAGTCCATGGGATGTGGTGAAGATTGGGTTGGGGAAACAGTCGAGCATGGGCTGGAATTTGATTTTTTTTATTCAAGAAATTTTATTTTTGATAAGGTCAAGTAAGGGCTGTTGAAATTTGATCCTTCCACCACCATTTTTTTTTCGGATTCTAGAAATTTGTTTTTTTTATTCAAGAAATATGGAATTAGGGTTCTGAATATATGTTTTTTAATTTGTTTTCATAATAAATTTTTTTAATTTATTGTTTAATGACATGGATAAATATGAACCCACATGTAATAAGCCATATTAGTATGTTTTATGCCACATCAATAAAAGTATGTCACACAACCACTTTTTGGGCCAAAAATTTGGGTTAGGACCAAATTTGCAACAAAAGTGATACTTGAGGGGCCGAAAAATTCGACTTTAAAAAGGGGGACTATTTTTGTGAGCCTAGTAAAGTAGTGGGACAAAAAATTCAATTAAGCCTTCAAATTTCAAACAGTACTACTAACAACCTTGGTTTCATTACATGACATTCTGAAGCTTGGGTGGGTACTTTGTACTATTTATTATACTGATACTGAGTTTGGAATCTGTGATAGATAGACGCACAACCATGGGACATGGGTGTAGAATGCAACTTCATAATTAATATGATGTGAGACAATAGGAAATGGATAGCCAATAGTTTCGGTCGGATCCTTTTTTTGCAATTAACTTTACTGTTCATGAAAGTTTATCCATGAACATGCAGTGTAATATCATTGTCTACAGACTCTACACAAAAGTGATTCGGTGCTTGTTATCATCCTGCAACCTGGGCTTTGTTTAGTTTTCTATATGAGGTGTTGACTTTATGAATGATAAAACAAGCCCTGCTTAACTTAATTTTGGTATGTAATGTGTTTATTATGTTTGTACTGCTTATCTTTTTTAATCTGTTTACCTGTAAGTATTGATTGTGTAGGCTGTGAATGGATTAGGTTATCCTAATTAATTACTTAATGGATGCAGCAATAAAATTGAGGTTTCTTACCAGGAAGCTGTTGCTCTGAAGAGACAAGAAGAGCTCATTCGTGAAGAAGAGGCAGCATGCCTGGCTGAAACTGAACAGAAAGCAAAACGTGGAATTAATGAGAGGGAAAAGAAGGCAAAGAAGAAACAGGTCTGGTACACATTCATTATTAAGGGATCTCTGAAATCCTAAAGTTTTCACATAGACATAGCTACTGCTATTTCTGATTATCCTGATAACAAATTGGATTTTTACTCAATCATCTGAACAAGATTAAAGCTCTGTTGTCAATCCCAAACCAATTGTGCGCGTTCCCAGAATCCCGGTGCAGTTGAGGGTTTTTATAAACGAAGTTTTTTTTGTTCTTCATTAAGGGTATCTAGGTCATTTCACACCCACTTAAGCCCTAATTTTTTATTATTATAAACCAACGAAGGGGTTGGTTCAGTATCGTGATCATGAAACTGTTTTTGTTCTTCCTCTATTTCGTTCTTGCTCCATCGCCATCGTTTTTGTTCTGTTCTTTCTCTGTTCAGCATCTCTTTGTTCTTGGCTGGGTCGTTTTCGTTCTTTCTATTTCGTCTGCTCTGTTTCATTCTGCTTTGTTCTCTGTCTTTGTGAGAACAATGGCATCTTCATCTATTTTTTATTGTTTTTAGTTTTAGTCTTAGTAGAACTTGATTAATGGGTTGTCTTGTCACTCTGATAAGTGATAATGATTATTATTAGAACTTGATTTTGATGTTTGTATTTTGCTATTTTTTAGTGTATCCGCGATCCCACTATCCCCTTTTTGGGGTTTGGCGCTTCGCGCCATTATCTGAGACTGACAACATAGGATTAAAGACTGTCTGACAAATACAAGATTAAATCACTCTTATGATATCTTCTACAGAGCGTACATCATAAATGACTTTAAGGTTAAAGCTAGTTAAAATTCTTATGGCTAATTATTCCTTAAATGGAAGTATCTTGCCAGCAATTTAGAACCTATTACTCTTTCGAGATTCTTTCTTGTTTCCTTTAGCATGCTTGCTACTAGTGGGATTAAATAACATCATATGCACAGGGTTTGTGAGAGAAGTTATGGATTTTCCTTTTTAACTGCTTACAGACAGTCGTCTCTTGTCACTCCAGGCCAAACAGAAACGGAACAACAGAAAAGGAAAGGATAAAACTAAGGAGGAGAGGCTTACTGTGGCTGAATATGACAAGCAGCAAGACCATGCTTCTGATGAGAAAAAGGATTCTAACGTGGACGGGGTTCAAATTTTGGATGAAAAACTTGATGCCCTGGAAGTTGTTTCTGATGTGTCTGAATCTGTGGTTGGAGTCGACGAAGTGCCTCAGCCTGATTCAGAAGAAAGAGATGCAAGTCCTGTTAATTGGGATACTGATGCATCAGAAGTTCATCCTTCAGCCGAGGCTAGTAGCAACGGTATAGGTTGTCTTTCACCGCGGAAAAATGGAATGGCTGAGAAAAGGAGCAGTTCAGTGATAGATGACAGTTCGTCGACATGCTCTACTGATTCATTGCCTTCTGTGGTGATGAATGACTCCTACAAGGGGAACTCTTCCACAAATTACAAAGTCCAAAAGTCGCCTAGCAGGTAAGTTTATGTATTGTTTGTTTCATGTCGATGAATGTCAAAGTTGTTTCTTTTGTGTTAATTTGACTTGCCACATTTTATCTCTAGGGGTAAGAGCCAAGTAAAAGCATCATGTGATGGGAGTAATTGGACCACTGAAATGGACCGTCAGGCATCTGGTTCAACTGCAGATGCTGTTGATATTAATAATCAGTCTAGAAGTGGTAAGGTAGGTGAATCTGAGTCTGAGGGTGCAATCTGCTTACAGGATCGGTTGAAATGGCTTGACCCGCCTGTTGTCAGAAAGGTTGTCTTTTTTCTTAGCTTATCCTCATGGTTTTCTTTGTTCCAAATTTTTTCATGCTTTGCTTTGCTTTCTCATGTTTGATTATTCTTCTTGAATTTCCCAGTTTCTTTCTTACTCGTCATGATTTATCTTCCTCAAAAGCTTAAGCTATTAGATAGAGACACAAATGGTTTATTTTTATATTTCTAACATGCATCCTCATGGAACAGATAATTAATTGTTTGTTACATAGCTATGTTTGTTAGTAGGTAGTTAGGGATCCTTTTCCCTTATTATCCTAAGTGTTCATGGAACCTTTAATTGGATTCCAAAGAATTCACTATACACAAGTGCGAATATGCTCGCTCCTCAAGAGCAGATGTGCTCCTCAACCGGAATACCAGTTAAAAAACTCTCATGCTTTCAAAGGGAATGAAGCCTTTATTTATAGGTTCAAGAATCTGTAAAACACTTTAATTCTCCTTCCCTTTCTATCATTTTCCCACATTTTCTCAAATATAAGATCTAAAATTCAGTGGCAGTATAATCATACCCATTTGAATAACTTAAGATATGTTCCTTTTATGAGGCATAGAGATCTGGACTTTCGTTTTCTTGAAGGGTGGGGAGATTGGATTTGGAATTGCTGTAAAATTGATGCTTTCATGTTAATTTATTTTTAAAGATTTCCTTTGACTCACTTTTTCCTTTTAAACTTACTGCCTTGTCGTTGTTTCAATAAATTGTGTTTATTTTTCAATTAACGTCCGTCTTTTGTGCCATTACAATTTTGAGCCTGATTTTAATAGGCTTTGCTCTTCTACTTGATAGGAAGAGGAAGTTTTTTCACTACAAAAGAAACTGAGCATTAAAGAGCAAGTTGATGTGGAAAAACCTGTTGATATTGGGAGCCCACAGAAAGGGATGACATCAGTACGACCATCCTCTCCTAGGACTCCTCCAAGAAACTTACCCTCACCGGTACATGTCAGGAAAACATCTTTTAGTGCCTCACTGCAAATTGATAAAGATGCACCTTCATCTTTAACATCTGCATCACAAGCAACGATTGTGCCTAGAACAGAAATCCAGAAGGCTTCTCCTCCAAAACCAAGTGGAAAACCTATGGCACAAGTGGCTATGATGTCAAGACCTTCCAGTGCTCCTCTGGTTCCTGGTGGTCCCAGGCCAACTAATTCTGTTTCTATGGTTCAAACAGCTCCGCCTCTTGCACGCTCAGTGAGTGCAACTGGTCGGTTGGGTCCTGATCCTTCATCTGCTGCTACTAATAGCTTTGTTCCTCAGTCGTACAGAAATGCGATGATGGGGAATCACATGGCGTCAACAGCTACCAGTTTCACTCATTCGAGCTCCAGTTCAGGAGTAAACCCATCTTCGGGCTATTCACAACAACCTCTAGTACCATCCCCGATACTTCTATCCCAGAGCTCTGACAGAATGGATTCTCTGGCTGGTCACTCTAGTGTTTCTTTTGGTATGATTACTCAAGACGTTTTGCAAAATGGGCCCCAGTCAATGGAGAGTTCTCAAAGGGAAGCCAGCAGAAACATGCACTACGAACAATCTTCCCGACTAAATGATGTTCAAAACCTCGACTTGTTCAAGCCAGTAGTAGACAGTAGTAGATCTTTGGACCACACAGCAAATGAGTTTCAAACCTGCACCTTTAGGCGTCAGAACCAAGGGTTGTTGGTGGATGAGTTCCCACACCTTGATATCATAAATGTTCTGCTTGATGATGAGCAAGGTATCGGGAATGTAGCTGGGACAAGTTCAGTCTGCCAATCCTTCAATGACGGACCACCGTTGCTAAATCGACAGTTCACTTTTCCTGGAGACTTGGATAAAAATGATGATTTGGGATCGTCAACCAGTTCTTGTAGGTTTGAGAGATCACAAAGTTACTATGATCCTGGGTTTCAACAAGGGTATGGTTCCTCTGGGGGGCATTTCAACTCGATAAGGGATTATCATCCCCAGTCAAGTGCACTACCATATGGAAATGGAAAGGTAGATGAGTTTCCTCCGAACCAATGGCAGATGGCTGGTTCCGATCTATCTTATCTCGGCATGAGAAATCCAGACAACGGTGGTTATCCGTACTATCAAGATTACTCAAATTTGACATGCGGTGTCAATGGTTATACTGTATTCAGGCCTTCAAATGGTCGGTAGAAGGAAAAGGAGGGCAAAGATTGCCCACAAATGTAATAATGTATTAGAGAAAGTTGTTTGGTTTTATTTTAGATTGGAGTGAGGTTGTATCCCCTTGATAAGAAATCATTTTGTAAAGAGTGTTTCTGATTAATTTGGTTCCAGCTTTTCATGAATTTACACATGCCATGATCTTTTTTTTGGGAGTAAGTTTGTTTCCTTGAGAATTCGATCTTCTAGGATTATAGGTACAGATTGAATGTTACAGGTCAATAAACGATTATAAGAGTTCAATAAAATTTGTGGTGGTTTTTTTTCCCAATCAGGAATTTTTCTTAAAGTGTGGTATTAATAAATTGTATGAAATTACAATGATAATTTTGTATTCTAGAGAAGCAAACCAGCCAAAATATTTTCTTTATACTCACCTGCCGCAAGTTATATGTTTAAACGATAGACATGCCATTGATATAATATTTATCCACGTTATTTCTATGTACTACTTGTATGTATGCATAACCATTGTTAATTATATATTTTCAATTATTAATTTATTTATCTGACGGTTTATATACAACTCTAAGGGAGATCACTTTGATAAGTGGTATGTTGTGAACTAGTACTTGAAAAAATTCCAAAATACCAATGACAGTGTTTATTGTCTCATGCAAGTAGAAGTTTACGGTCCTCATTCTTAAGATAAACAAAGCGACTTGACTGATATATGTTCGATAAAACCAAAAAAAAGAATGTGTTCTTTTAAATTGAATTTGTTGAATTAACATTAATTAAGCCATCGTCTCAACTATAAGTACGAAGAGTGTCATAAACTTCTAATTTTGAGAAATGATATAGATCATTCTTAGAATTGAATAGTTTTTAAACAAGAATGTGTTTTTTATGTGAGTCAAAGAAATACTTATCAACTTTTATATTAAACAAGTGACCGAGATTAAAATATATATCTATTTTAAGTTACACATGTGTCTCTTCCTAGTCTATCAATTCTTGCTAAAGATACAACATTCTCAATCGCAGCGTCGGTGTAGCAGCAATGCCTTCACTTATTCTGCCATTTGTGTTATCACACTCACACTTCACCATCATTAACATTGGCAGTCATATCCAAATGATTTTAATTGATCAATAAACCAAATGATTTTAATAGATCAATAAACCAGAAACATTTTTTCTATTTTATTTATACATTGTAAAGTGGTTTTAGAGAGAGTAAATTCTGAATTTGACTCTTTTAAATTGAGAAATTAGTAAAACAAGTAATCAATTCTTAATATTATAAACATTCATGATTGATTATATATAATATCAATAAATTATTTGATCATCAATGATTAATATTAGTTGATCATTTTAAATGAGTCAAATACATAGATTCCAATCTTAAGTCTGAACACTTTAACTCATGAGATGTGATTTAAAATCTCGAGCAACTAAGTAAGCAATAAAAATAAGGCATGGTTTCATGTTTCGGATAGATGAGATTCCAAGAGGTCAGAAAATGAATGAAGCAGTTGTTTTTTCGTTCCTGAAGAGGAAGTTGTTTTTTTTCCAAAGGTGTTACATTGTTGCTATAGATTTACGTAGGCGGTGGTGGGTTGGAAAGAATGAGAAGGTGAATAGGTTCTCGAGATCGGATACAATATGGAAAGACACGTGAATTTAAAATTTAAAATATAAACAGGGTATCATCAAATTACCTGAGATGTTGTTGTGTTGTTAGGGCAGAGGTAATCCTTCTGAATTTATCCTCTAAATACTCTCAGTAAACCTTAGGTTGTGTTATAATAATTCTTTAAGTTAGCCTGATAATGTAATTGTGTCTTTGATAAAAATTATGATGCAAGGACATATCCATTGTGTTATTTGTCTGAGTGCAGGTATTCTTGGACATTCAAGAGGACTGTTAGGCTACTATAAGAAGAAGGTCTTTTTCTTGATATACCATTTAAAGGTGGGGAAAGAATTAGTGCTTAAGTCAATTAAAATAAATTTATTATTGCAAAGTTTCTATGATTTTACTAGAGATGAGTAGTTAATTATCTCTAACGTTCATTTAATCACTTTTAAGAATAATGATGTTAAAGTAAAAAATTTGTCATGTGATTAGTTCACTTAAGGGCCCGTTTGATAGACCGGATATGATAGCCACAAGATAGCAAGATAGAGACATGGTAAGATATGAACAAGATAAAGAGTTATCATTTCATGTGTTTGATGCGCACATGATAACAAACTTGATAAGATTAGTTTATCATATTCAGAGTTTGATACACAACAGATAACAAGATGATATGATTTATGTTTTGATAAAATGACAAATTTGTCCTTATAATCTATTTAATTTTTTTTTTCAAAATAACATTCATATAATTTTTTATAAATAAATAAAAATGCTAAAAAAATGGAAATAATTTATGAAGTAATTTTATATACTTGCAAAAATTGTGATTTCTCTATCCATCACAATTGAGGAATGACTCACTATCATAAAAATTGTGATTTCTCTATCCATCACAATTGAAGAATGACTCACTATCATAAAAATTGTGATTTCTCTATCTATCACAATTGAATAATGACTCACTATCAATAAAATATAAATAATTTATGAAGTAATTTTATATATTTGAAAAAATTGTGATTTCTCTATCTATCACAATTGAAGAATGACTTACTATCATAACATCATCTAGATTGATCAAACTCTCTAAAAATTCTCCCCTTAATCCCTCTCTATCCATTAGTCGATTTCTAATGCTATAATTTCATACAATTGCATTGAAGAATGATTCACTATCATAAAAATTGTTAAACAAAGTCCAATCATCTCTAAAAACATTTGCTCTAACATTAGATATAGCATCACATTATTTTGTTCTCGTGAATTCATATTTACCTATATATAAATGTATCATCAACATTATTATTATTATTATTATTATTATTATTATTATTATTATTATTATTATTATTATTATTATTATTATTATTATTATTATTATAATCGACACAAAATAAAATCTCAATAAATCATAACACAAAAGAAAATAATTATTATTTTTGATCAATTTTTTTATATTGTTATAGAATAAAATAAATAAGTAAAGAGGAAAGGTAACGCTACCCATACAAAATCAACCCAATATCAAAAAAACAATCAGAAAATTATTAAAAAAAATGCGACAGTGGAGAGTCGAACACTAGTCGTTGAGTATAGAGGAAGAGAGAAACGCAAACAATTCTTATCCGGTTGAGAACGGATTATTTTAACTTACCTTAAAACAAGGATTAAAAAATACGGCTACAACCGGATAATTTAAAAATTTGATTAGCGTATTATATATGATTGGTGCATGAAACGCAGGATTAGGGTGAAATAGGATAAGCGTATGATATCGTGTCTCGTTATCTGGTCCATCAAACGACACCTAAACATGGGACGGAAGGACTAACTTAGATAGTTTAGTCAAAAAGTATTACCTCGCTCTATCACTTATAGATTAATTCAACAAATTTTTTATTTATTTTATTTTAACATTTAAAAAAAACAATGGCAAATATCATCATCCATCAATAAAATCAAATATTAAAATAAAAAAAGTCTCAAAATAAATTTATCAACATAAAACAATCCCAAAAGCCAAAACAAAACTAGCATCATAATTAAAAAAAGTCTCAAAATAAAGCTATTGTTAAGACCATGAAAATAAGAACTCAACAAGACAATGAAAAGATGAAATCAATTAGAGCATGAATATTTTGTTAGCTACTTACATTAAGAATGATGATTAATACTCTTAGCCAAGAAGAACTCAATTAGACCATGAAAATAAACATTGTTAGCTACTTACAAAATTAAAAGCTCCAAAATAAACATAAGTTTACTTACTCTTACCGTCTACTTATCAAAAAAGGGTAAGTAAACTTACTGTTATAGTCTACTTAATTAACTTAAAATTAAACTTATCATTAATTAAATTTATGAATATTAATTAAACTTATAATAAGTAAATTTATATTATGTAATTTGAATAAAAAAAAATTTACATCATGTAACAAATTATCACTAATTAAACTTATCAACAAAAAATAATAAGTATAAGTTAATAACATATTCCAAAGTAGAACACTTTGTACCTTAGTATTATAGTTTGAGTTGGATACATTAATGAGACAATTTTAATCTTTTAATTTGGTTGAGTTAATGAAAAAAAAAAGGTTTTCTTTAATTAGGATTGATAGAACAATTCACCAATTTAGATAAGCGAATTCAAACCTTCAACTCATCACGCATAAAATGGCAAAAGAAACGTGCTAGTCTGACGAATTCAACTTGTTAGGTCACCCCTATTTAGGAGTAATATTGACTAAATTATACAATACTATTGATAACTAACCATTAGTTATTAATATTTGATTTTGAGGATGTTTGTCAGTTTGTTGTCGGGGTCTAAATGTGTTATATGAATATATGTGGATTGGATTATATTTATGTTACTTTATGTGAAGTAGGTATGGCATCGGGGCGGGTGGGGACAAGTTTTGTCTCCTCTACTTTCGCATTTGACTAATTGGGGAAAACTCACATATGTCCCTGTTTTTATCGGGTGTGAAATTTAAGTCTCAATTCTCGCCTGTGACGGGGTTCGGGTTTCCCCGTCTGCACCCATATAAAATAGTAAATTTAAAAGACATATTTATTATAATTAATATAGTAAAATCATTATTATTATACAATAATAAGATAAAAAAAATTTAAAATCATATTTTCTATAGAGAGAAGATTATAATTTTTAATATTAAAAAAAATTAAATATATTGAATATATACATGTATATAAAATTTAAAAATGACAATAATATTACTAGCGGGACGGGTTCGAGTGCGGGGTGAATATCAACACCCCCAAACCCGCCCCCGCCTCCGAGTTTTCATTTCGGGAAAAATCTGCACCAAACACTCAATCAAAGTGGATTTTTTTCGCCCAAATTAGGGAAGGTTCGGGTGGGTACCCACAAGTGCGGGTTGTGTTTTCATCCCTAATGTGAGTAAGTGATTATTAATGATATGTGAAAACCTTAGGGTAGACGATCTGATTGAAAAAAATTGTTGATTGTGCATAAGTGAGGTGACAAGTATTGAAATGATTAGGTTTAAAAGGCTTGACTCTCATATGAGGTTTTTTTTTTTTTATTGAAAATAATAAACAACAAGGTTGTATCGATATTCAACATAGTTATGACCCTTAGTGATGTGCCAGCAGACTAAGGTTATGTTGTTGCAAAATTTAAAAAGTAAATGACAAGGTTGTGCCAGCAATAAAGAATGTCATGACTTATGAAAGGGGCAAGACTGAGTGACTCATATAGTTGCATTGCATTACTATGACGAAGTTCAATACCGTGTGTATCAGCACACGAAGTTGATTGCTAGCTAGCCTAGCTAAGTTTTTTTGACAGTGATATTGTTATATAGCTAGCTTTGCTAGATAAAATTACAAGGTAGATTATCCTAGCCTTTTTGGGATTTTGGTCAACTTATAAAGTCTCGACTCCACGAGAAGTTAGACAGCACTCGCCTAAATGTTACTTGAGAGTGTTTGTGGAAAATTAGGATGATGGCCTAACTGTACAGAGGTATAGGAGTTTGGCCAAAAGGAAGAACTCCTAAACTCGTAAGATTAGCTGAAACTTTCAAACCTAGAGAATAAGAAGGAGAAAATGAAAACTCTTGATCCATTAGAGAGTTGGTTGAAGCTATGTTGCATTAGATGCAAGAAAATTATGACGTGTTAAATCAACTTCTTTAGAATAGAAAACAGGATGTAGAACTTAATGCATTTCTTAAGGGAAAACATATACAATTCAAGGGCAATTATGACCCAAAAGGAGTTGAACATTGGTTACAAGAGCTGGATAAGATCTTTAAACTAATTCAGAGGAAGAATGACATGAAGTTCATTGTTCAAGGAAGTATAATCAAGGACGTCAGCTAGAAGGAAGGGTTGAGCCCACAAGATGTGGAGTTGGCAGAGGCGCAAGACCAAGAGTTAGGAAAGCAAGAGGAAACTAGAGATAATTAGATGCAATAGTTGAGAGACAAATAGCTACAGGAAAATTGTTTGAATGTGAGAGGAGTTGAATCCTATCAGTCTACAGAGTTGATCTAAGGTATGTGTATAGTGTGTAAGAATCTTTTGTCTATGTTTTTTAACTCACACGCAAGTTATTATGTCATACCCTCTTCTTGTGTTGATTGTTTAAAGTTACATGTGTATTAGTTATCCTATCAATTGCCAGTCTCTTCTCCTATTGGAGAAAATCGTACTACTTGTTGCAATGATCCTATTTTTGAGTTAATGCATTGTTGATGATTGTGAATATGATGTTGATAATTTGGTTTTAAATGTGTTAAATTGATTGTTTAGGGAAAGGGAATGAGTGTGTATGACCTTAGAGAATAAGGAAAAATGGGATCTTTTAAAAGCTTCTACATTTTAATGTGTGAAGGAGGACCCTCGTCGTGCGAAACCAAGGTTAGACTAGACCTAGAATCCTGCTTAACATCTTCGTGCGAGAGGCTGGTATTGAAGGTGTTTGCAAACACATAAAAGAGGAGTTTCAATTGTGTGTTTTATTTTTGAAAACTATTACGATTGCTAATAAAATAAATATGTTTTTTTTTTTTATCAAAACATTCAACTTATTATCATAAATCTGATCAAGTAAAATAAAGTTGAATTATAAAGAACATAAATTAAATACGGCATAGAGATAGAGAGGAGACACAAGTATTTTTATACTAGTCCACAACAATCAGTTCCTACATCTAGTCCTTCCTTTACAGATAGATTTTGTCTCAGTATAGTCGATGACTTAATCCACTATTTAAATAATAACATACAAATATTATTTATTTTGCCTCTTTAGGATTTCAGTATTTTTCTTTTAGCTTCTCCAGGTTGTTACCGTTAGAACTCTTTCTAGACTTCTCAACTTTTTGGAAAGATTTTGTTGAGGTTCACAAGTATTCTTACACCTCCTCGGATACCTCTTAACGATGAAAGAATTGTTGTCACTATCGAGTTGATTTACCTCAGTTCTAGTTTGTGTCTGAATTGACACAAAGTCTGTCTTTTAAGATTCTAACTCTCATTAAGAGAATATTACATTTCAAATCCTATATCAATTCAATTGTATGAAAAAACTTAGTGATTTACATCAATTCTAATAACTCTCTACTGAGAGAATTTTCCATTCATTCTTTTCTTTTGATGTGTTCTACTCTTTTACAAAATCTTCTTAGAACATTGTCTCTTTTCTTATTATCGATTCCTAACTATTTTAGAAATGATTCAACTTAAATACTGAAGAATATATCCATTGGAAATAGTGACGTTGGAGATCTTGAATCAGTAATTAAAGCTTGTCCATATTTGTCTTCTTAATTGATTGGGCATATATTGATTTAAAACGGCAGGAATATCAAAGGGTGTTATTGCATTCCTTTAATCAAAGGATAAGTACAACTTTTATGAGCAGAAGATGTTGAGAAATTAACTTCTTCAAATATATGGATTAAGATGTTTGACTTAAGAAGTCGACTTTTTATCAGAAGCATTGACTTGATGGGTTCACCAGACGATCAATTGGTTTACTAGAATTATTAGACATAGAGTTATTAGAGTGAACTTGTATTATCAAACTCATTAGAAGTGCGTTGAGAGCGCGTTTATCAAAGTCAGACATAAGTTTGATTTTCCAAAGTCATAGTACATTTACCTTGATTAATTAATTCTCTTTCTTTGTCCATCAGATGATTTGACTTTTACCAGAGCATTGACTTTATCAAAGGCTTCATTTAACGCTTTCTTCTTTGGTCTTGAGTCAGAGGATCAACAAAGGTCTTGACTTTAAGTTATCTTTAGTTAGAGGCAAATGATCATTGTAGCGTTCTTTTCCTTTGTAATTAGAGGACCAATTATTGACTTATATTTCATTTGTCTTTAATGCTTTGACTCAAACTGTAGATTATCAAATGTTTGTTGCAATGCTTCTTATTTCTATATCATGACTTACTATATTAAATTAGTAAACATAATTGTTTGTTTATTAGGTAATAATATTATTTGTGTTAAAAACACTTAGATTATTTTTATCTTATTTTAAAAAAACTTATTATCTCTAACTTACTCATAATTTATGCTACCTAAAAATAGATAGTCATCAATATAAATCTTTATCTTCTAATTTAATCGGCACACTTAACAAATAGTTAGGTGATAATTGTTCTTATTGTTTTTGTTATCATCAAAATATCAATAAGAGGATTGTAGTTAAAACTACTTTTGCACTAACAAGTCTTGCTATGAATAAAGGAAAAATCAGAATCATGAACTCTTTGTTAGGCATCTTCGTGTGAGTGTACGAGTCATCGTGCAATACATTACAACTAAGTAAAACAATGATTAAAGATAAGACATAAAGAATTGAAACAAAATAAAGAGATAAGGGAGGAGAAAACATACATGTATTTTTATACTAGTTCACAAAAACTGTTGTTACATCTAGTCATCTTTTTACAGAGATTTCATCATAGTATAGTTAGGGACTTAATCCACTAAAAATTGAGTATATTAACCACCTCTCCATGTGTTCCAATATTTCTTAGAAAAGCCTTTTAGGCTAGCATTTATGAAGCTTCAATAGGCAACCAAAAGTACCTTATCTAGATTCCTTAAGACTACTGGCTTCACTCGCCTCTTGAGTTGAATATTCTTTATATACCTCTCAAGGCTAGAAATTATTCAAAGCATCTTCAGACCCACCAGAAGTATAGTCTCTAGAATTCCTCAAGAAATCTAGTGTCATTTGCCTCTTGAGTTGAAATTCTTTTCTTTACCTCTTTAGACTAAGTATTATTCAAGGCATTTTAAGACCCACAAAAGTACAGTATCTGGATTTCCTCGAGAATATTGGCATCACTCGTCTCTTAAGTTGAGTATCATTTTCTCTGCCTCTTCAAGCTAAGTATTATTCAAGGTCTCTTCAAACTCACAAGAAGTACAATATCTGGATTTTCTTTAGAATCTTGGCTTCACTTTCTTCTTGAGTTGAGTTTATACAGTCCCTCTCGAGGTTTTCCTTTAACAACTTTTGTTGCCACTACTGGACTAGATTACAAAAATTTGAGTTTGTGTCAAAATATGAACACAAAGTCATTGTAGGATTATAACTTTCTACTGAGATGATATTACAATATAAATCTTATGTCAATCTAATAAAAAGTAACTTAGTTAAGATTTCAATGTAACGTACTTGGTTGATTTACAACAAGTTCTACTAACTCTCAACAGAGAGGAAATTACATTTTCTCACAACTTGTTCAAGGCTTTTTCAAATATTCTTTTGTTGAACATACCTTTTTCTTTTCTCTCTTACCATAGATGTTTAGCTGAATATTTTAACTAGGAAAATGGTCATTTAATCATAAATCTTCTAAGACGTTGTCATGGGACACGATGATGATGACCACCGTCACCTTCTTCAGTTCAAATAATATTCCTTAAATAGTGATGAAGATATAGCCGTTGAGAAAAGAGTTGTGAAATGTGCAAAAAAAAGTGCCGCAAAAGTACATATAGCCAATTAGCTTTACACACCTTACTATTTAGATTTGTAGGCTATATCTTGTACTTTTCGTAATATTTGACATCTCACTTCGTTTGACGTATTACTTTGCTTCATCAACTTAGCCTTTGAGGCACATGCAATCTAGAGATAGGGTTGTTTTAGAGGAAACTTCGTGTTGCAATTGATGATCATTGTACCAAATGATACATATATTGTTTGCTAGAGGTATTACAAGTATTAGACATCGCTTTCATTTCTTTGGTCATTATCACCAGCTTCTCTAAGTTATCAGACTTCACTGAAACAAAGGTTATATGTATTTCCATTATGATATGTCTTTCGTCGGTTTGACAAAAAAGTTACCACTAGAGGATGTGTACTAACCTATCTTTTTTTTTTTTATTAAGTTTAGAAGTTAAATAATGAATATGTTAATTTAAAAATAATAATAATAATAATAATTATTATTATAATAATAATTTTATTATTATTATTAATTCCGAAAGGGCACTATTGTAAAAAAATGGTTAAAGGAAGGGCAAAGGGATAATTTCATTATTCTAAAAACTGTACCCACAAACAAAAAAACAAGAAATTCCTCATTTTTTCTGAAAATCACATTTCGTCTTTCTTCTTCTTCCCATTACCACCGTGAGCAAACCCCACCATCATCCCACCTTCCAAACCTCTCATTTTTCTTAATTTTCCAAATCCTTTAAACCTAAAATCTTCTTAAAGTTCTTTTCAACCGTTTTAAAACCATGCATGTCCAAATTTGTCCCCACCCTCTTAGAAATCAATCAAGGCAGAATGACCCAAAATTGGAGAATTTGAGCCAAAGATGCAGTTCAACAAAATTAATCAGAAATTCATCTTCCCCTTTAACACAAACTCTGAGTTCTTTACATTAAGTTTTTTTTTCTTTTTTTTTTTTATGAGAGATTGGGGGATAAAATCATTTTCTGTTTTCTTAAATAAATTATGAATTGATTTGGGAAAAAGGAAATGAAAGAAATTAGTGGGAGTGAGAGAAAAAAAAACGAATGATTAAGCATATAGGGAATTTTCACAAATAGCTTTTAAGTGATGTTTGATGGCATGCATGTTGTGAACTCTGATTGTATGTTACTTTAAAATCAATTTATGTGTTAAAATAGTTTAATTAGTATGCTTAGACCTTGTTTAACGGTTAGTAGGCTTGTCGAGCACAAATTATGCTCGTTACTGCTGCTGCCTCTGATATGTATGCAAAATCTGGGATTTTTCTTGTCTTTGGTAAAATGTCACCAACATGTTGCCTTTTGGTCCAGTTTTTGCCTCTGATTCCATCTTTGAATCAGGGACTTAGAATTATTTTATATGAGTTAAATTGTGTCTCCTTAAACTGTAGGGAATATAATGTATGCGTAGCGTAACATCACATAATGCATCTCATTCATATAAATACATGGCATTCATGGTTCAAGTCATGTTGGGATATTGATGGGGTTGTTTCAGGCATGAAACAATAGGTAAAGGAAGAACAATCAGGATGCTGGTTGGGGCTGTGGCCAAGCCAACTTTACCATTCAGGTTCAATTATTTTGGTGATTCACATCAAAACAATTGGACAACTTTTCCATACTCTAAGGAAAAGTTCCAGTCATGCATTTCAATGATTTTTAATTTAGAACTAGGTGTCAATTGACACAGTTTTATGAAAGTGTTTTATTGCATAAAAAACATATAATTTCATGTTTTCTAAGCCTCCTTGGGAGGGATATCTTTATTGTCCTTCCCCTTATTTTTGAACTCACTGGGATTTGTTTCTCACCCTATTTATTTTAAAAATTTTAACAGTTGGGGGTAGTTCGGGAGCAGCTTGAGGTTGGAGGAGTAATTTAGTTCTTTTTTAGTTTTGTTTTGTTTTGCCACAATGTAGTAAGGCTTGATGTAGTCAAAGTTTATTTAAAAGTGAAATTCAGAGACTTGGTTAATTCAATGTATCTTATGAATCAGTTTCAAACAATTGTAAACTATAATTCTATATGTAGTTCAATTGTCTAAATTTGATTCTTGTTAATTACCTTTTCTTACTTGCCTCTACATTATTGAGATGTATGAATTATAATGCCAAATTCTAGATGCTTGGTATTAGGTTTTACATTTTGGTATCAGAGCAGGTCGAACCATTAGGACTTTGGGTTAAAAATTAAAAAAATAAAAAATAATAATAATAATAATAATAATAATAATAAAAATAAAAATCATTTACTTTTACTATATATTCTGAATGTCATTTCACCCAATATTAAGTTTGATCAGCTTAATATTTGATGTATGATATGCAGAGATATGGTAGAAGGACCAAGGAGAAGAGGAAGACCAAGGAAAGAGGCCACCCCTAAGACCAGTAGGACTCCTCCAACATCAGAGACTAGTAGAACTCCACCCCATGTTGCTGAACCCTGGGAAAGGGTCATGGAGGCAATTCAGATGCCAGCCACTGCCACCCATAACCTAGCGCAACAAATGATTGGACAAGGAGGTGGGAACCAGAACCCAAATAGAGCTTTCTATGATTTCCTCAAGCTTCAGCCCCTAACATTCAAAGGCAGTCATGATCCAATTGAGGCTCAAACCTGGATTGATGAGATGAAGAAGATCTTCGAAGTGGTACCTTGTACAGAAGAACAGAAGGTGTCTTTTGCTGCCCACCAACTAAAGGGTGAGGCTGAGCATTGGTGAAGTGCAAGAGACTACCTCCAAGTACAAGAAACCCCTGCACGTTGGGACCAGTTTGAGTTGGCTTTCTTGGAAAAGTATTATCCAAAAAGTGCTAGGAAGTTGAAAGAACTGGAGTTTGTACATCTGCAACAAAGGGAATTATCCATTGCTGAATATGTGCCAAGTTTGAGGAATTGGCAAGATTTTCCCCGCATGCTCAATATGCCCCAGCTGATGAGTGGAAAATAAATCAGTTTGAGTGGGGACTAAGGCCAGAAATCAGAGGGAGTATTGGTCACCTGGAATTGACCAACTATTCTACTTTGGTGCATAAATGTTTTATTGTGGAGGAAAATCTAAAGAAGACCCATGATGAAAGGCAATCAAAATGGCAACAGAAAAGGGAACAAAATAAGTTTGACCAACAATTAAGGACAAGAACCTCTCAAGGGAAGGGAAAACAATTTCAAACTTCCAATTCTCCAAAAGCAAGGAAATGCTCCAAGTGTGGGAGAGATCATGGAGGGGAGTGCTTGGAAGGAAAACAAGTCTGCTATTACTGCAAGCAGCCAGGCCATATGAACTTAAACTGCCCAGTGCGCTAGAGGCAAGCAGAGTCCAACCCAAACAAGCCAAACACTGGGAGGGTCTTTGCTCTCAGTGCAAAGAAAGGTATGAATCATAATCTAATAACTGGCGCTGGATTTATAAATCAAATCCCTTTAATTGTCATGTTTGACACTGGTGCATCTCATTCTTTCATCTCTTCTGATTTTGTTTTACAATATAATCTACCTGTACTTGAAATGTCTTTTCCCTTAGTTGTAAGCACTGCAGCTAAGAATTCAATAGAGACCTCCTTAGTATGCCATCACTGTCCAGTCACCCTGTATGATAGAGTTTTTCTAATAAACCTAGTCTATTTGCCCCTTAAGGGCTTAGACATCATATTAGGAATGGACTTGATGTCCGACCATTCAGTAACTCTGATTTGCCATGGAAGGAAGGTCATAATTCCTCCAAAAATTTCCCAACCAACGGAAACCAAATTCCCCTCCTTGACCAACAGTTCTCTATTCTTCCAATGTCTGACAAGTGGGGTTCAAGGTGTACTATTATTACTATCCTCTAACTCAGGGTCTGAAATGGACTTATCTAATATTCTTGTAGTCAGTGAGTTCGAGGATGTCTTTCCAGAGGATGTGACATCATTGCCTCCTGAAAGAGAAATAGAGTTCTCAATAGACTTGGTTCCTGGAACAGGACCAATCTCCATTGCCCCTTACAGGATGTCCCCATTAGAATTAAGTGAGTTGAAAAACCAATTAGAGGACCTGATAACCAAGTAGTTTATCAGACCAAGTGTGTCTCCTTGGGGAGCCCCTGTGCTCTTAGTAAAGAAGAAGGATGGCAATATGAGGTTATGCATAGATTATAGAAAATTGAATAAAGTGACCATCAAGAATAAGTACCCTCTGCCCAGAATTGATGACCTTTTAGACCAATTAGGAGGAGCTACCGTGTTCTCCAAAATTGACTTGAGATCAGGGTATCACCAAATTAGGATAAAATCAGAAGATGTACCAAAAACAGCCTTTAGAACTAGGTATGGGCACTATGAATTTTTGGTTATGCCTTTTAGTGTAACCAATACCCCATTTGTGTTCATGGATTACATGAATAGAATTTTTAGGCCATACTTAGATAAGTTTGTGATAGTATTTATAGATGACATACTAATATACTCTAAGACCCTAGAGGAACATGCAAGTCATCTTCAAATAGTATTGCAAGTACTTAGGGATAGAAAACTTTATGCCAAACCAAGCAAATGTGAGTTTTGGATGTCAGAAGTAAAGTTTCTAGGTCATGTGATCAGTAAGGAAGGAATGGCAGTGGATCCCTCCAAGGTAGAGGCAGTGCTAAAATGGGAACATCCTAAGAATGTGACAGAGGTTAGGAGTTTCTTAGGATTGGCGGGGTACTATAGGAGATTTATTAGGAAATTCTCCCAAATTGCCCTGCCTCTGACCAGACTGACTAGGAAAGACCAACCCTTTGTGTGGGATCAAAAATGTGAAAAGAGTTTTCAAACTCTTAAGACCAAGTTAACCACTGCCCTTGTGTTGGCCATACCAGATCCAACCTTAAGATTTGAAGTGTATTGTGATGCATCCTTGAAAGGTTTAGGCTGTATATTGATGCAAAACAACCAAGTAGTGGCTTATGCTTCAAGGCAATTGAAGCCTCATGAGGGGAACTATCCCACTCATGACCTAGAATTGGCTGCCATAGTGTTTGCCTTGAAGATATGGAGGCATCATCTGTATGGAGCACAATTTGTTGTTTTCAGTGATCACAAAAGCCTAAAGTATCTCTTTGACCAGAGGGAACTTAACATGAGGCAAAGAAGGTGGGTAGAGTTCTTGAAAGATTATGAATTCGAATTGAAATACCACCCAGGCAAGGCCAATGTAGTGGTCGATGCATTGAGCAGAAAGTCCCTACATATGTTTCATTTGATGATCCAAGAACTTGCATTGTTGGAAAGCCTTAGGGACTCGAACCTAAGTATGACAATCCTCCAAGGGGGTATTCTTTTAAATAAACTAGAAATAACTAATGACCTTAGAGACCAAATTAGGAAATCTCAAGGGATGGATGAGGAGTTGCAACTTAGAAAAGACCAAGAAAGATTTACAAGGGCAAGAGATGGAACAATTCTATTTCAGGGCAGAATTTGTGTACCTAAGGATTCATAATTAAAGATACTGATCCTAGAGGAAGCTCACAAAAGTAACCTGATAGTCCATCCTGGATCTACCAAGATGTACCAAGACCTTAAAAAAAATTATTGGTGGCCAAGTATGAAGGTTGACGTGGCTACTTTTGTGAGCCAATGCCTGATGTGCCAAAAGGTGAAAATAGAACATCAGAGGCCAACAGGATTGCTACAGCCTCTGGAAATACCTGAATGGAAATGGGATTCAATTTCCATGGATTTTGTTGTAGGTTTGTCAAATACCCACACTGGGTGTGATTCCATTTAGGTAATTGTGGACAGATTAACTAAGTCAGCCTATTTCTTACCAGTAAAGTCAAACTACAACACCCTCAAACTAGCCAAGTTATTCATTAAGAAAATAGTGAGGTTGCATGAGGTGCCTCTTAGTATCATATAAGATAGGGACCCTAAGTTTACCTCCATGTTTTGGAAGGCCTTTCAAAAGTCTTTAGGAACTAGACTGCACCTTAGTACTGCCTACCATCCCGAGACTGATGGTCAAACTGAAAGGACCATTCAGACACTGAAGGATATGTTAAGAGCCTGCATTTTAGAGGAAGGGGGAAACTGGGATACACACTTGCCTCTGGTAGAATTTTCCTACAACAACAGCTATCATGCCAGCATTGGCATGGCACCTTATGAAGGTTTGTATGGAAGAAAATGTAGAACACCTTTATGTTGGTCAGAAGTAGGGGATAAGGGGATCTTAGGTCCTGAATTTATCTAAGAGACCACTGAAAAGATCAAGGTCATTAAGGATAAATTAAGGGTAGCCCAAACAGGCAAAAGAGCTATGCTGACATCAGGAGAAGGCCTTTGGAGTTTGAGGAGGGGGATCATATTTTTTTGAGAGTTACCCCCACTATTGGCATTGGAAGAGTGCTAAAGGTCAAGAAGTTAAGCCCTCGTTTTGTTGGTCCCTTTCAAATATTGCAGAGGATAGGTCCCTCTTCGTACAGAATAGCTTTGCCACCTAATTTATCCAATCTACACAATGTTTTTCATGTCTCCCAGTTAAAGAAATACATTCCTAAACCTCATCAAATTTTGAGTCATGAGTCCATCCAACTCAAGTCAAACCTTACTTATGATCCAATGCCAGTTCAGATTTTAGATAGAAGTGTAAAGTATTGAGAAGCAAAGAAATTCCCCTAGTGAAGGTTGTCTGGGAAGGATCTTCTATAGAAGAAGTAACATGGGAGGCTGAGACAGACATGCAAAAGGAGTATCCTTACCTTTTCCAATAGGTAATCCTCTGAATTTTGAGGGCAAATTTTTTTTTAAGTAGGGGAGGATGTACTAACCTATCTTTTTTTTTATTAAGTTTAGAAGTTAATTAATGAATATGTTAATTTAATAATAATAATTATTATTATTATTATTATAATTATAATAATAATTTTTTTTTTATTATTAATTCCGAAAGGGCGCTATTGTAAAAAATTGGTTAAAGGAAGGGCAAAGGGATAATTTCATTATTCTAAAAACTGTACCCACAAAAAAAAACAAGAAATTCCTCATTTTTTCTGAAAATCACATTTCGTCTTTCTTCTTCTTCCCATTACCACCGTGGGCAAACCCCACCATCATCCCAACCTCCAAACCTCTCATATTTCTTAATTTTCCAAATCCTTTAAACCCAAAATCTTCTTAAAGTTCTTTTCAACCGTTTTTAAAACTTGCATGTCCAAATTTGTCCCTACCCTCTTAGAAATCAATCAAGGCAAAATGACCCAAAATTAGAGAATTTGAGCCAAAGCTGCAGTTCAACAAAATTAATCAGAAATTCATCTTCCCCTTTAACACAAACTGTGAGTTCTTTACATTAAGTTTTTTTTTTCATTTTTTTATGAGAGATTTGGGGATAAAATCATTTTCTGTTTTCTTAAATAAATTATGAATTGATTTGGGAAAAAGGAAATGAAAGAAATTAGTGGGAGTGAGAGAAAAAAAAAACGAATGATTAAGCATATAGGGAATTTTCACAAATAGCTTTTAACTGATGTTTGATGGCATGCATGTTGTGGACTCTGATTGTATGTTATTTTAAAATCAATTTATGTGTTAAAATAGTTTAATTAGTATACTTAGACCTTGTTTAACGGTTAGTAGGCTTGTCGAGCACAAATTATGCTCGTTACTGCTGTTGCCTCTGATATGTATGCAAAATCCGGGGTTTTTCTTGTCTTTGGTAAAATGTCACCAACATGTTGCCTTTGGTCCAGTTTTTGCCTCTGATTCCAGCTTTGAATCAGGGACTTAGAATAATTTTATGAGTTAAATTGTGTCTCCTTAAGCTGTAGGGAATATAATGTATGCGTAGCGTAACATCACATAATGCATCTCACTCATATAAATACATGGCATTAATGGTTCAAGTCATGGTGGGCTATTGATGGGGTTGTTTCAGGCATGAAACAATAGGTAAAGGAAGAAAAATCAGGACGCTGGTTGGGGCTGTGGCCAAGCCAACTTTACCATTCAGGTTCAATTATTTTGGTGATTCACATCAAAATAATTGGACAACTTTTCCATACTCTAAGGAAAAGTTCCAGTCATGCATTTCAATGATTTTTAATTTAGAACTAGGTGTCAATTGACACAGTTTTATGAAAGTGTTTTATTGCATAAAGAGCATATAATTTCATGTTTTCTAAGCCTCCTTGGGAGGGATATTTTTACTGTTCTTCCCCTTATTTTTGAACTCACTGGGATTTGTTTCTCACCCAATTTATTTTAAAAATTTTAACAGCTGGGGGTAGTTCGGGAGCAAGTTTGGAGGAGTAATTTAGTTCTTTTTTTGTTTTTTTTGTTATGTCACAATGTAGTAAGGCATGATGTAGTCAAAGTTTATGTAAAAGTTAAATTCAAAGACTTGGTTAATTCACTGTATCTTATGAATTAGTTTCAAACAATTGTAAACTATAATTCTATATGTAGTTGAATTGTCTAAATTTGATTCTTGTTAATTACCTTTTCTTACTTGCCTCTACATTATTGAGATGTATGAATTATAATACCAAATTCTAGATGCTTGGTATTAGGTTTTACAGGATGTTTTCAAGACTTATTCAAGAAAACCAATATACTGCTTGGACCAGAATTATATTTGCTTTGATCAAACATACTCTTCCTAAGTTATAACTGACTCTACATCTAACAACTTATAGTTAATTGATCGCTAGTTAATAATGTTCAGAGTGTTTTCTCTAATGAATAGCACATTAATAAATATTACAAATGCATAAATATTTATGTTACTATTTTAGATAGTTAATAACACAGATTCTAATTTAACTTTATACCATGCACACTTAAAGAAACTAGTTAATGAACAATTTTTCTTTTACTTTGTTATCATCAAAACATCAATAATAGGTGTTTTATCTAAACCAAACTGGTTCTTATAATTTCTTTCTATTTTATGGTGACAAACAACTACACAAATTATGAAGAATTTTCCTTTACGAAAAAAAGTGATAAAATAAATTATAATATGCGGGAAATATCTCCCTATATTATACATTACAAGGACTAAAAAGAAAATGCTTATACAAGACCACACAAACCTGATTTATGCAGACACATTGGACTTTAGATGCATGCAAACTCAGAACTATTCTTTTAACATGAAAACATATGTTTAATCAAAATTAATGATAAATTCACATGTAGATTACAAAGTAGATACTTGCACACATAAGGAGTATATAATTATAAACACCCACATGCGCATGTAACAAAATTAAATAAACATCACTACATACTCACAGAAAAGTTAAGTTAATAGAGGAAGAAGAGAATGAATAGGGAACGGAAGATATTGAAGAGTTAACATTGTCACCATATATTTACAATATTTAGATTAAAAATCAATCATTGTTAACAGGAAAAGAGATTACATCAGAAAGAATAATGAGAAAAGAGCCATAAAAGATATAAAAACTTGAACAATGAAAAATTAATTTTTAACACTATTCATGAAAATTGAGTTCATTCAATATCATGAAAATTGGGTGATATTATGTTTTGAAATCGTTGACTACTCTCTCACAGTGAATTAGTAACTTGTTGGTCCTATTATCGCAGGTCGAGGTCTTAGACTAGGGGACACTCTCTCTCATTATTTATCCATCATGCCTGTTGAAGGTATCTTAGCTTTGATAACTCAAGCTAAAAGGCGAAGGGATCTGCATGGCACTAAAATTTGCGGAAATACACCCCTTATTTCTCACCTTTGTGTTGCAGATTATTGTTTTTATGTTTATCAGGGCTACTATTATGCCAAATGCACACTTGAGGGCAAGTTTATATAATATAAAATAATATAAACAATGATTGACATCTAACAATGTATCATTGCTACCCAAATCTTGAGAAAATCGGTGATACGATTTAAACCTTACTGCAACCACAATATGTGTCATCCTTGCAGTGTTCAATTATTTATGTCTCGATCCTAAAGTAGACGCATAAACCAATAGACTCAATATCACATATTGGTCCATTCTAGCATGGTCATACATTTACACGGTCTCACTCTATTGAGTCGCCCAAGACATAACTCATGTTATATAGGAGGGACAAATCTTATCTACATCGCTTACACCCCTCCACATGATTTTTTGCAGATCCAATAACGACCTTTATGATTATTCTGTTACAAACAACGTTTGATGGCCTTAAAACCTATGTAGGGATCGTAGCGACTTCAAATCAAATGAGTACTTACTATGGTTGCATGAGAATCGCTAATAACACTTACACAACAATTATGTAGCATTCTCATGGCGGGTCAATTCAGCATAAATATTAATCATAATATTTCTACCTATGTGATGACTTTATATGTTATATTCATGACCTGTGAGATGTGGTCATCAGTCTACTCACATGATAATGTTGATGTATTATTATCATCCTAATTAACAATAATATTTTGACTATAGATACATTAAGAATAATGTTTCGTATGTTAAATAGGGTCTTGCAATCAAGTCACACTTGATATTCTTTTAAACGGACTATCTATTCTAAGGACTTTATTATATTATATGGTTGATAATATAGTAAATGGTGTCTTGTACATATAACAAAAATTAGATATATGATTTAAATTCATGATACCAATAATAATATATCTAAAATATATTAGCGCTAGAGCTTGCACTAACAAATACTTCCTAGTTAATCTATAATTCATATTTCCTATTGATGTCAACCATCTACTTATTACTAATAAGAATCATTATGATGGATGATAAATAATATTATTTCTCCTAATTAGTTACCCTCAATGGTCATGCAAGATAATCAGTTAAGAAAAGCATAAAGAATCAACAGACTCGTAACTAAATACCGATAAACTCGTAACTAAATACCGATAAAAATAAGAGATTTGGTTATGGTTAAACCAAATTCTCCTTACCATTTAATTCTGGAGTTTCGTTAATTAACCATGACAAACTTTTCTATAAACTAATCCACTTATTAAAGGTTAGCTACTCCCTTTCCAGATTCAAAGTTTTATTTTATTTTTTATTAAACACAAGAATTAATTCATACAATATAAAAGAAACATAAATAATAAATTAAAAGAGAAAATATAATTAAAGAGACATAAGATCCACCATAACCTTAGATATGGATTTAATTACATATAGTCATGATCAACGTAGCATAATTGTAATTCATAATTAACTTCATAAACTAAAAATAGCAAAAGAAAATAAACCTGGAAGAGGTTCCACAGTGCTACTATTCTATTGATCTTGTGCTTTTCGTTCTCAACTTGCGCCGTCTCCCCTCTGTTTTCCGGTCCCCTCATTCTTATGTGCCACCAGTTAGTTTTTATTATCTAATGAAACAAACCTCCTATTTTTCCTCTATATGTGCGCAACTTTATCTTTTAAAGTAACAAACCAAAGGAATTAATGGACAATTGGTCTCTAAAATTGTAATAGTCTTTAAATTTTTTTAAATTTGCATATAAATATTTAATATTGTAAAATATTAATTAAAATAGTTCATCTGAAAACTTTTGTTGTTAAATATTTTGACGTCACACTGTAATTGAATATGTGACTTATCCACGTTGTTCTCACATCAATGTCATCTTCCCATGAATAAATTTTCCGATGAAATTTTATCATCTCAGAAAAAATTTGTGAGTAATTGTAATTGTGAATGGACAAATTAGTTCAAAAAAGATTTAAATTTCATAAAAAAACTAGTCC
Organism: Cicer yamashitae; assembly: GCA_037974755.1. Taxonomy (NCBI): domain Eukaryota; kingdom Viridiplantae; phylum Streptophyta; class Magnoliopsida; order Fabales; family Fabaceae; genus Cicer; species Cicer yamashitae. The sequence goes on along the minus strand of JBBPBQ010020324.1, from coordinate 38,118,171 downwards.
ACATTGTGATGACACTGATATGAGATCAACATAAATGAGTCAAATATTCAATTAACATGTCATATCATAGTCTCTAATGATAAATGTTTAAATGTAGACTATTTAGATTACTATTTTACGATTTTTAAGAATATATTTGTCAATTCGCAAATTGTCAGAATTGTTTGGACTGCCACCTACAATTTGAAGGACCAGTTTGCATGTTGACTCTAAGTCAAAGTTACTTCGTTTTCAATTGAGTCGTGTATAGATTAAGACTCATGTTTGGTAAAATTAGTTGATAACTTATAGCGGTTAAGTTAAAGGAGTGTGTAGCGGTTCAATTAACTTAAAAATATAAAATGACATTATTAACTAAAAATCAATTTTATCAATTAATGTTTAAAATATTTTTAAAAAAAGGTACATGAGGCACGAAGCCCAATGTTTTCTTCCACACCTACATGCAACCCACAATAGGAACAACTCAGTGGCATAAATTGTTTTCGATATTATGCAACAATTAGACATGAGGCACGAAGCACAATGTGCTTGTATTTTGTGGAACATTTGGACTCAGAGGAACAAGAAGATTTAGGAGCACATCATTGATACCTCGCAACAAGTCTACACTCGTAGTATGCGTATTTTAGATGACTAACCACAAGCTAATTGGCCTCACATTGCAGACACTAGTAGACCTACTAGTGTATAAAGGGAGTTTTGGAAAAAATCGGCACTGCGTCGCTACAAAAGCAACATAGATGCATCATTTTCATCGCACCACAATCGTGTTGGTATTGGAATTTGTCTATGAGATTATAGTGACAACTTTGTTTTGGCTAAAACCGAGTGGTTTTCTTCTATGTGTTACGTTGATGAGGGTGAAACATGTGGTCCCTTGAGCGCACTTCGTTGGATGCATTACCTTCAAATTTTAAATGTTGATGTTGAGATGGACTCCAAGAGGGCGGTGGATAAATTTCACAATAATAAAGAAAATATCTTTGAATTATGTGCTATACTTTATGATTGTAGAAATACTTTTTCATTCCATTTTGTAAAATCTCATGTTGAGTTTGTTTGAAGACAAGCAAATGAGGCAACTCAAGTAAAAGTAGCCTCATCTTTAGATATTTTCTATATTTTCATTGATATCCCGACATGTATCCAACAAATTATTATGAATGAAATGATAGGAGCATTCTTTGGTAAAACAAAAAGCATAAATAATAATATTTTACAAGATTAAATAAGGTTCTAGTTTCTTATTTTTCCCTCAACTATTTAGTCCCTAAAAATTATACGTTTTCATTTTTTGTTTTTGCTTTTATGTTAACTTGTGTGTATCCTTTAAGATTTTGAAGGATTTTTTTTTTCTTGTATGTTTAGGCCAATATAAGAATTTTCTACACAAAAATTTAATTTTTTTTTTGACAAAAGATAAATTAAATTTGAATTTTTAAGAGACAAAAGCTTAAAAATTCATATTTATTTTATCTCAAGTTAAAAATTTCTAAATTTTTGTTACAAAAATGTTTGTGATGTCTTAAACATAACTACAAAAAAATTACTGAAATTTCGAATGACACATAAGTTGACTAAAAAGTAAGGACAAAAGATGAAAAAAATATTTATATACTAAAAATAATTGTTTTTATATAAAGACTTAAAATAAAAATATTAAAAATTTATGAGTGATAAAATCTTATTTAACCTATTTTAAAATCTAACCTAGACTTTAGTAAGCCTTATTAATGTTCAACAATTTTAAATCATTTGAATTGAGAAAAAAACACAATTAAACCATTTAAATAATCAAACATAATCGATAATCGATGTTAGTTTATAATTCAACCAATTGAATAGTGGATAAAAAATTCATATATGAAAAGAATACACAATTTTTGTGTGTGTACCTATTTATTTATTTTTGTAAATTACCTTTCCCATTGTTTTTATCTTCTAACTCTTTTATTTTTTTCTAAAAGAGTTGTTTTATCTGTTTCTAAAAAATTATTTTTATTTATATTCTTCTACAATTTAGTTTGTTCATATATATATATATATAATTTATTTTTATTTGACACACTAAAGATGTTATCTTTTTTCTCACAGTTTACGATCAATTTATTTACAATTTTATTTTATATGTATATATATACATCTATATAATTATTATATATAATAATATAATTAATTTATATATTATAATTAAAATTATACTAAATATTAAAAATATATGTAAGCATTAATATTATATATAGATATATTGACGTAATTATAAAGATTTAATAATTATATAAGTCGATGTAAATAATTTTATACTGTAATTAAAATAAATTATTGATTATTTAATTATTAATTAATAAAAATTATAATTATATAATATAACTGTACAGTCGATAAGTCATATTAATTTTTAATATAAAATTAATTTATATTTTCTGTGAACAATCTTTTTGTCCTAATAATAAATGTATTATTTTTATTTTGTGAAAAAATAATAATGAGCAAAATCCATAAAATGTTTTAAGAAAATAAAGACGAATAAAGTAGAAAATAAAAATAAATAAAATAGTATTTTTTTCATTTTTTGGGTATGCCTTTGCACTCCGTTGTTCATCTCTTCTCTGTCTCTCTCTCTCAATTTTCTCTCTCATCTTCTTTCTCTCTCTCTAAAATCTCAGAGCTCCGGATTCTCACGCCGCTATTGTCGTCTCCTCCTTCGATTCCAGGTACGCGTGCCCTATTCTCGATCCATTCGATTCTACACCGTTATTTTCAATTTCACTTGTTCCCCTATTGATTTTATTTTGGGGTTTTTCTTAGTGCGACTCTTCGCCATTTCTTCGATTTCGATCAATCTTTTTCATGGGAATCGTTGAATCTTGCTAGGAATTTTCGGTTTTTGGTTTCATGCAATTTGCTGAGATAACCTTTTTTTTTAAATCTCGTAATTTTTGGGTTTAATTTGGGTTTGTTTGAACTTATTTGATTGATTTTGGGTTTAATTTTGTTGTTATTTTTTCAATCTCTACTTTAGGGTTTTATTCGTGGGTTTTTTCTGTTAATTATTTTAGTTGGGTTTTTGGGTTTCAATGATATTGAGGAGATAATTAGAAATGAAGTTATATTTTATTTTAATTTAGTTTAAGTTGTCTTCAATTGTTGTTTGTTGGTTTTTCTGAAACGGGAAATTATCACCCTTTGTCATGTGTTGTTTTCATTTGGTGAACTGTTACCATTTGAATTTGACTTTTTGTAATCAGTATGTAGGATTTGATATGATGCAGTTGCAAAGGTTTAATTGAAATGTTTGAATGATTTATTTCCGCTAAATAGTTGTTTGAATGATTTACTATGTTATAATGCAATGTATGGGTTTAAGGGGTTGATTTTGGTGCTCTGTATTTGTGCTTCATATCCAGCAGCTGTTAAAAGAAGAGTGTTAGTGAAATAGTGCTCGATCAGGGAATGGCTGGGATTGCGAGTGAGGAATCTGGAGTGGGAAAGTCTGTGGAGGGAAGTTATAGTGGACACCGTTGTCAATCTGGGGAAGCGTTGGCAGAATGGCGGTCTTCTGAGCAGGTTGAGAATGGAATACCGTCAACATCACCCCCTTACTGGGACACCGACGAGGACGACGATGATGGTGGTGAATTTGAATTTGCGATTGTTAGAAATTTAAGTTTTCTATTAAGAGTTGTTTAAAATCTAATATATATTTTCTCTTTACAGGACCAAAACCATCTGAGTTGTATGGAAAATATACTTGGAAGATAGAAAAGTTTTCTCAGATTACCAAAAGGGAACTTCGTAGTAGTACATTTGAAGTTGGCAACTACAAGTGGTATGTGGCTTTGGATATACTTATTGGAGTTACCTACCTGGCTTGTGATGTATTTTAGAGCTTAACCTTCTAATCTATTCTTCAGCATTTTAATACACCTTATGCATGCATGTTTGTAACTATATTGCACCCAAATAAATTATGAGGGATTTTGTCATATATATTGTTTTTTTCTTTTAATTTACTAGCATGCAGATGGGCACTAATGCCTGCCATAGTGGTGCCATAGGCCACAATGGCATGTTTATATGGCAGATTTTTGGCCTTCCGCCCTCTACAACACTGGGATTGAAATACGCTCAGTGTTGTCAATTGCGGATCGCGGAAAATAGCGGTTTGTTAAAATTCCGCGTTGCTAGAGGTGCCGCAATAGCGGCTATTTGACAACACTTTGTACTAAAAGCGATTTGTTCAAAATCAGCTATGCTATAGCGCTATAGAGCCGCTATAGCGGTTATTTGACAACACTGAATACGCTCTTTTGTACCAACGGTAAAATTAGAAAAGGAAACTGCCATCAGACAGTTATTAGGCTAGTTGACAATTTCAGCATGGAAAAAGAATACTGAAAAGGGTATATTTGAAAAATAAAATAGGCAACACCAAAGAAGGGTATTGCCCTTGTAAATTGTTTTAGACGAGTCATGACAAAATTTATTGTTTGTGAATTGCAATTATCTACAAAGTATCTCTGTTGAGAGGGAAAACTAATGGTTTTGGGTTTCAGTTTTTCCAGACTCTGCTATTGTGTAACTATCTAATTTGTCAAACAAGGGGAATACTTTCTTTATTAGTGAAAGGCTTACAGTATATCAGGAAGTAGAACATGATCACAGAATTAACATGCCCAATGCAGAGTTGGTGTTGAAATCTGACATTTGCATATGATTTGACGTAGACCATACATTATAGTTGGGGTTTTGACCTAATGTTGCTGTGATATGTGGCAGGTATATTTTAATTTATCCACAAGGTTGTGATGTATGCAATCATCTCTCTCTGTTTCTCTGTGTTTCTAATCATGACAAACTTCTTCCAGGTTTGATTCTTGAATTTTTACATTTAATTAATGATTAGTAGTTTTACCGGCTATTCTTGATTCCGCAATACTTGACTTCTTTTTTGTTCTCCCCTTGTTTTGTGGGTAATACAGGATGGAGTCATTTTGCACAATTTACAATAGCTGTGGTTAACAAAGACCCCAAGAAATCAAAATATTCAGGTCTGTTGGTAAATAGATACCTTTGTTATTGGAGTGACAATTTTTGTAAACAGCACTGTTAAGCTATTTTACCTAAGTTTTTCAGATACATTGCACCGATTTTGGAAGAAGGAGCATGACTGGGGATGGAAAAAGTTTATGGAGATTTCAAAGGTGTATGATGGCTTTGTTGACACTTCTTCTGACAGTCTGATAATAAAAGCTCAAGTTCAAGTCATTAGGTGTTCTATGCTTAATTTTTATTTTATTTATAAATATTATATATATGCTCCTCCTTCTTGTATACATTTTAATTAGTCATTAAGGTTATTTTACACGTGTTTGCTATTTGTTACTTATCTGGAAAGAAGAAAACGTGAATGTTCTGTAGTCTACTAGTTAGAGTAACTAGTCATTTTCTGAATGCAGTTTATAGGAAATTGATGGCTAGCAAGAAATGATTCTCTTTCTTTTTTGAAAATTTCTCAATAATTTTCTGTGAAGTAGGTTATGAATACATTAATTGTCATTGTTTTAACAATAAACATTCATCTCTGGGATTGTAAACCTCAGCATCCAGGTCATTTTGTAACCCAGCTGTATTTTCCATGACCTTGTTTTCGTAATTTTTTTTAACTTAGTATGTACCTACGTCTACTAAAGAGATGGATTTCTATTTTCTTTAGGCCTATCAAGTGTTGTTCTTTTTTGGTTTTTTCGCCTAATGGTTGTGCAACAAGTCTCACAACAACCTGTTCTAAGTACCTTGGAGGTCTCATTTCATGTTCATTTGATTATAAGCTTCTTTTACCGTTCTGCTCTTCTCCAATCAGATATTGTGATATTCACAACAACCTTAGGAAATTGTTCACTGAGTGAACACTTCAATAGCTCCAGAATTGCAGTAATTATGATTTACATTGGTATAAGATGGTTTTGGTTTTAATAAATAATTGAAATTCTTTTAGCAGAAACAATTTCCTTAAAGGTTATGACTAATATTTTGGTTTTTACTTAATAATGACCATATAGCGATTCACACTGCAGTAGTTCTGTTAATTTGGGGAAAAGCAATGTCTGAGTGGTATAGTTCTATCATGTCGTGTTTTATTATCACCCTTATTCACCCAAGATTGTGACTGTTTGCAGACAATATTGTTCTAGTAGCCTCAACTTGGAAGAGAGATTTTAGTCCTGTTTTATCCTCTCTTTTTCTCATTGCTCACTCATTTCTAGGGAGAGCTTTGTGATTTCACACCCATTCACTTTGCACCATTTTGTCCCAGAAGGATTTTAGAATCAGCAGCATGCGTCCCTGCATCAATCAAAAAACTCTATAGGCCCTAAGTCGACATTTTGGTTGCATGTCAGTGTTCTTGCTACTCATTTTCCAACTACCTCTCAGCATCTCAAGAAATTTGTGGCCAAATCCTTCGTTTCCTTTTTCTTGCGGCAGCAACCAGCCTTTGTTCTGTCACCTGTTTCACACAGCTTGGTTGATCCTAGCTTCTTCCCTTTAAGCATAGCTCTGTTTCTTTGACAAGTGATGGTGTGCACTATCTGTATGTCTAGACTATGGCTTATGATTATTAATTATGAATCTCTGTAATTGTGGGAAATTTTTTATTTGACCATTTATATATGTGATGTGAGTATCCTTTTTTATCTTGTATGCATAATCTTCATTGCAAGCTGCTCTGTGCTGCTATCCAGGATTGACTGACAGCTATATCTAACTAATGTGGAATATTATTGGATTTTACTTAATAATGATGAGTAATATGAAATTATAAAATTTGTAGCCATAATTTTGAAGGCCTTGCAGTATGTATGATATTTAAGTCACATATATCTACAATATTTTTTGGTTTTGTAAAAATACTCAAGTCCATTTGGTGGAAATAATCTTTCTGAAAGGTAATTACTATTAAGTAATAGTGAGTTCTAGTGTTTCCTTGTTGAAGTTGTGCACCGGTGTTCCCCTCAAGATGTCCTAGTATAATAGGGTTTTTTTTGGCAGGACCTAGGATAATAGGTTATTGAATACTTCTCAAGGGTGATTGGAACAATTACACACATGGATCACACATACCCTGTTACATTGGTTACAAAATGCATACGAAAATTGCTTCCTATTTTATTGTATTCTGATGGTTATTCATGCAGGGGAGCATCAATGACCCATTTTTATTGATAACACCCTAGAAACTGCTAATTAGTAATTTCTGTTTTAAACTGATTTTCTGTGTTCTTTCTTCAGAATCTTTTAATTTAGCTTCTTTAAAATGATTTTTATCTCCATGCAAAAAGACTTCGGTACAAACATACGATATAACATCTACCCTTCTAAAACTGTGCCACTGCTAGATTAAATCTCATTACTTTATCTTTTTATTTTTTTTCAATGATGCAATGTGCTTTGTCAAATCATTAGAGGAGATCAAATGGAGGATAGTCAATCGTAGAGGTAGGGCAAGACCTAGGAAAACTATAAGAGAAACTATTAGGAAAAACCTAGAGATTAATAAGTTGGAATGAGATATGCTATATGATAGAACACTATGACGTCGTTTGATCCATGTAGTCGACCTGACTTAGTGGGATAAGGCTTGATTGTTGTGGTGGTTGATGCAATATGCTTTGTAGCTTTTGATTCAGATGTATGACCATATACGTTTTTTTTTAAATGTGCAGGGAAAGAGCTGACAGGCCTTTTCGTTGCCTTGATTGTCAGTATAGGAGAGAACTTGTTAGGGTATATTTGACAAATGTAGAACAAATTTGCCGGCGATTTGTGGAGGAGAGAAGAAGCAAGCTTGGGAAGTTGATAGAGGATGAATCTAGGTGGTCAAGGTATTTCATGTTCTTTAGTATTACCTTTTGATGTGTATATATATATATTATATGTGTGTGCGCGTGTGTGTCTGTGTAGTACAAACTAATATTTTGTTAAAATCATACCTAACAATTTATTGCAGACAAAAATAGGTGGAATCAGATAATAAATAGTTTAGAGTATTACAGAAAAAAGACAAATAGTTCCGTAAAAAATAACAAAGTTTATTAGTTTTCTGGTATGTGTAAATAGCCTTAAAATGACAATTAAAAAGTAATGGAGGTATATACCAAAGAAAAAAGGAACAGAGGTAGTATTCTATCCTATTCAATATATTATATTGAGATTCTTTTGGACTAACATCAGATCTTTAATTTTTGGTTCCTGTTTTGTTGGCTAATCCAATACAAATTTGTAATATTTGCAGCTTCTGTACTTTTTGGCGAGAAATTGATCAACCTTCTAGGCGTCGCATGTCTAGGGAAAAAACAGATGTAATTTTGAAAGTAGTAGTGAAACACTTCTTTATAGAGAAAGAAGTGACCTCTACTTTGGTAATGGACTCATTATATAGTGGATTGAAGGCTCTTGAAGGCCACACTAAGAGCAAGAAAGGTAGGATAAAATTGTTGGATGCTGAAGAAATGCCTGCTCCAATTGTTCGTGCTGAGAAAGATATGTTTGTACTGGTGGATGATGTTCTGTTGTTGCTTGAGAGGGCAGCTATAGAACCACTCCCTCCAAAAGATGAGAAGGGTCCTCAAAATCGCACAAAGGTGAGAATTTGTTTATGTTGGTTAAATGATTGGAAATTATGTTGATAGCTGGTGACATAGGGTAATCCCATTGGAATGTGATGGTATCAGTGCCAGATTCTAGAGAATGAAGGAATGAACAATCGGTATCAATTGAGAGTTGGATTTTGATTATAATCAAGGAAAAGAGAATGTAACGAGAATGGATTCTCTCCATTGGAATCCTCTCCATTTTTCTCATGTCTTACAATCTCAACCCTTCAACTCAATATCCTCTTTGCTTTATATATTTAACTCAATTTCTCTTTCTCATGTTTGATGGCTCACATTTCACTTCAGAAAAATTGAGAGAGTTTTCAATGGAGAGAATCCAAATCCAAATTTAACTTATTTCTAAATTTTAATCATCTGATCTGGCTTACTATTACCTGTAAGCCCACAGAAAAAATCATCATTGAATATGAAACCAAACATCATGATTAGATCCATCTGAACTATCAAATTGAAAAGATATCTCTAAGGAGTAACTGAGAAAACCTCATAAGCTGAATATTCTGTTTTCATTATAATTATAATTGCTTGAATGAATACAAAGATGGTTGACTGTATTTATACTTGAATTCAGTGCTAACTAACTTCCTGAAAGAAAACTAATAGCCAACTGGCACACGCCAGCTGTTATGACTCTGGGCTTTAAGCCCAGTGTATAGGACCAGGACTCAACTATCTCTAATAAAGACAACAAGGGGAAACATTAAAAATATTAGTGAGAGGACAGAAACATAGCATCTTTTCTTTTGGATGTTACTCCTAGGCCAATCACAAAGTGGTTGTTTTTAGATGATTTCACGTGTTTATGTATGGATTATAGAAAACTACCAAGAACCAACCAAGCAAGAAAGGGGTGTAAAGGAGGAAAAATAATAATCTATCCCATATTTAAGATTTTTTAGTTAACGCCTGTCACTGGTTAGCATAGTCTACAACCTAGGTCCAGTTTGGATTAGCTTCTGGCTTATGAGATGTTCTCAACTAAAATAAGTTTATGGTTCTTCACTTGTTGAAAAGTCCTCATAAATTTTTATATATATTTATGTAGAAGTTAAATGAGAGAACGTCTGAAAAAGTTGAGATGCAAAGGTTAATTTCTACATACACGAGAAGTTTTAAAAAAAAAAATGCCAAAGACAATATTTTAAGAGAGATTACAAGGACATTCCAACAAATACAAGCAGTGGACAAACAATCAAGAATGCAACCCCCTAAAGAGCACACTTACAGGAATGCAACGAAGAAAATAAAGGACAACCACCAACAACACAAGCACTGAAGTTAGGAACACAACATCCTACCTATAGTCTATATCTATATAATAAAGAGGATCCACTAATCATTCATATGAGAACTTTTTGTTTTTTTTAATTAAAGTGACAATAATGTCCATTTTACAACCATTTCGGAGGGAATGTGAATTCTGTCTCTTGAAGTTACAATGTAAAACTCTTACGATTGAGATGACACCTTATGAACTTATTGTTTTAAAAACTCATATACTTTTAGATTCTTCTAACGTCTCTTTTCCGTAAGTACTTATTGGGAAGGTTATCCAAGTTGTCTCCTATAGCTGAATATTTCCTTTGTAATTTGAATTTAGATTAAGTTTATCCAAACAAGTATATTCTACTTATGGACATGGTTAGGACATATAATGCACATGTAGAATGGTATTCTCGGTCACTCGGGAAGTTGTTAGTAAATGGATATGACAGATTTTGGTATTGTAGTTTCTGAACTCTTTTGATTGCTAAGAACCTTGTACTCCTGTTTTTTGAAGGATGGAAACTCTGGGGAGGACTTCAACAAAGATTCTATAGAACGTGATGAAAGGCGTCTCACAGAATTGGGTCGCAGGACTTTGGAAATATTTGTCCTTGCTCATATATTCAGGTATCATATACAATTAGTTTTGGACCCTTCCAATTATTCGTCCTTTTGTACTCATTTACATACCTCTTGATTTTAGTTCTTGTGTCTCGTGAATTAATTTTGTTGCTTTTCTGCATTTCTAAATGTTGTTAGCTTTTCTGTCAGAAATATGTTTTGATGAGAGGATTAGGTTTTCGAGTTTAGGCGATGTTCTGTTCAATGAAGTTTAATCAAAAATACATTTGCAAACTTTAATCCAAACACAAATTTGTTGTTAGTCTTTATTTCAGAATACCATGAACTTCTCTTTCGGAATCTTATCCATTCAAATTTTCAAACAGTGCAATTCATTGTAGCATGAACAGATTTATTTCATAAGTTCCACTGTATGCGTGAGAATAGGGGATTTTTAGCCAGTAAATGCTTACTGCTAACAACCGTAGTTTCATCACATGACAATCCGAAGCTTCGGTGTGTACTTTGTACTATTCATTTTACGGATACTGAGTTTGGAATTTGTGATAGATTGATGCACAACCATGGAACATGGGTGTAGAATTCAACTTCATAATTAGTATGACATGAGACAATAGGAAATGGCATGTGGCTGGCATCAGCTTGATAGCTGATAGTTTCAGTCAGATGCTTTTGCAGTTAACTTTACTATCCGTGAAAGTTTATCCATGAGCATGCAGTGTAATATGAAAATATCATTGCCTACACAAAAGTGATTTGGTGAGTGTTATCATCCTTTGGGCTTTGTGTAGTTTTCTATACTATATGAATGATGATAAAACAAGGCCTGCTTAACTTTATTTTGGTATCTAAGGTGTTTATTCTGTTTGTACCGCTCATCCTTTTTAATCTTTGCTTACCTGTAAGTATTGATTGTGTAGGCTGTGAATGGATATCCTAATTATTTACTTAATGGATGCAGCAATAAAATTGAGGTTTCTTACCAGGAAGCTGTTGCTCTGAAGAGACAAGAAGAGCTCATTCGTGAAGAAGAGGAAGCATGCATGGCTGAAACTGAACAGAAAGCAAGACGTGGAGTTAGTGAGAGGGAAAAGAAGGCAAAGAAGAAACAGGTCTGGCACACATATTCATTGTCAAGGAATCTCTGATATCCTAAAGTTTTCTCATAGACATAGCTACTGATTTTTCTGGTTGTCCTGATAACAAATCGAATTTTTACTTAATCGTCTGTCCAAGATTAATTAATGATTATCTGACAAATTCAAGATTAAATCATTCTTATGATTTCCTCTACAGTCTACAGTGCATGCATCATAAATGACAACTGTAAAATTAAAACATTGAGTGACATGAAATAGTGTATTTTCTGATATATAAAATCTGCTATGACTAGAGTTTGTAATTTATTAAAATCCCAAGCTTTGGAATATTCAATTTTAATGAGGTTGGGCCTACGTGATTTGCCTCTGTTGAAATTTGATGTACATGTTTGTGATTCATTACTTATTTTCCAACCTTGCATTTCCATAAATTGCTTTAGGTTACTGGCCAGTTAACATGTTACATTCTTTTGGCTAATTATTCCATAATTGGAAATACCTTGCTAGCAATTTAGAAAATAACTGTTCCAAGATTCTTTCATGTTTTCTTTAGCATGCATGCTACTAGTGGGATTAAAGGACTTTCATATACACGAGGTATGTGAGAGAAGTTCTGGGTTTTCCTTTTTAACTGCTTACAGACAGTCATTTCTTGTTACTCCAGGCCAAACAGAAACGGAACAACCGAAAAGGAAAGGATAAGGGTAGGGAGGAGAGGCCTACTGTGGCTGTATATGACAATCAGCAAGACAATGCTTCTGATGAGAAAAAGGATTCTAACATGGATGAAGGTCAAACTATGGTCGAAAAGCTTGATGCCCTGGAAGTTGTTTCTGATGTGTCTGATTCTGTGGTTGGAGTTGACGAAGTTCTTCAGCCTGATTCAGAAGAAAGAGATGCAAGTCCTGTTAATTGGGATACTGATGCATCAGAAGTTCACCCTTCAACTAAGGCTAGTAGCAACGGTATAGGTGGTCTTGCACCTGTGCAAAATGGAATGGCTGAGAAAAGGAGCAGTTCAGTGATAGATGACAGTTCTTCGACATGCTCTACTGATTCGTTGCCTTCAGTAGTGATGAATGACCCCTACAAAGGGAACTCTTTTCCAAAATACAAAGTTCAAAAGTCCCCTAGCAGGTAAGTTTATGTATTGTTTCTTTTGTGGATGAATGTTAAAGTTGTTTCTTGTGTTAATTTTTTTGGGAAAAGGTTTCTTGTGTTAATTTGATTTGCCACTTTTTTTATCTCTAGAGGTAAGAACCGAGTAAAAGCATCATGTGATGGGAGCAATTGGACCACTGAAATGGACAGTCAGACCTCTGGTTCAGTTGCAGATGCTGTTGATATTAATAACCAGTCTGGAAGTGGTAAGGTAGGTGAATCTGAGTCCGAGGGTGCAATCTGCTTACAGGATCGGTTGAAGTGGCTTGACCCACCTGTTGTCAGAAAGGTTGTCTTTTTTTAAAGCTTTTCCTTTTTATTTTCTTTGTTCCAAAGTTTGTTCCTTTTCATTGCCTGAGAAAGGTTGTCTTTTCTCATGGTTGATAATACTTGAATTCTCCCAGTTTGTTTTTTACCTGTCATGAACTATCTATGTCAAAAGCTTAAGCTAATATATAGTGGTTTATTTTTATATTTCTAACATGCATCCACATGGAAGAGTCTTGTGCTTGCAAGTGTGGAAAATACTTGTGCTGAATTTCAACTTTAATTTGAAGAATCGGGGTAGTAACGTCTAATTTCTAACTATTTGTGTAATTTTATTACTTGTGTTTCCATTTAGTTGAATGGGCCTTAGGCTCTTGTTGGATTGCAGACTGGGCTAATAACTAGCTCCACTTAGTATTAGGATGAGATTTTTGTAAACTAGTAACTGGATTCTGTTGGTTCCATAATCTGATAGACAGTTAGAATTCTCTGTTACAGTTTAAACTCTAACTCAGTACCTACCTACACTACACATGTAACCAATTGTATCTAAACACTTCATATTTCAACATATCAATTTCCGATTCTCTAGAACACTTTAATTTTGCTTCTTTTTCTATCATTTTCCCACATTTTCTCAAATTTTAATGCCAATGGTATTAACTAAATTCAAAGTGGCTGTGTAATCATAATCATTTTCACATTTTGCAGCTTTTCATTCCTTTCAATATTTTACATGTGCTGTTTTAAACGCTAGTTAAGATCTGTTCCTTTTTTGTGGCATAGGGATCTAGACTTTCTTTTTTTTTGAAGGGTAGGAGATTGGATTTGGTATTGCAATAAAATTGATAATTTGTCCTTTTACTATTTTCATTTTAAACTTGCTGCTTTGTTTCAATAGATCGTGTGTTTATTTTTTAATTAATGGCCCGCTTTAGTGCCATTACAATTTTGAGCCTGATTTAATAGGCTTTTCCCTTCTACTTGATAGGAAGAGCAAGCCCTTTTACTACAAAAGAAACAGAGCATTAAAGAGCAAGTTGACGTTGAAAAACCTGTTGATATTGGGAGTCCACAGAAAGAGATCACATCAGTACGGCCATCCTCGCCTAGGAGTCCTCCTAGAAACTTACTCTCACCTGTTCATGTCAGAAAAACATCTTTTAGTGTCTCGCAGCAGTCCGGTAAAGATGCATCTTCATCTTTAACTTCTGCATCACAAGCATCAATTGTGCCTAGAACAGAAATCCAGAAGACTTCACCTCCAAGACCGACTGAAAAACCTATAGCACAAGCAGCTATGATGTCGAGGCCTTCCAGTGCTCCTCTGGTTCCTGGGGGTCCCAGGCCAACTGCTACTGTCTCTTTGGTTCAAACAGCTCCACCTCTTGCACGCTCAGTGAGTGCAACTGATCGGTTGGGTCCTGATCCTTCACCTACTGCTACTCATAGCTTTGTTCCTCAGTCGTACAGAAATGCGATGATGGGGAATCACATGGCGTCAACAGCTACCAGTTTCACTCATTCGAGCTCCAGTTCAGGAGTAAACCCATCTTCAGGACAACAACCTTTAGTATCATCCCCAATGTTTCTATCCCAGAGCTCTGACAGAATGGATTCTATGGCTGGTCAGTCTAGTGTTCCTTTTGGTATGATTACTCGAGACGTTTTGCAAAATGGGCCCCAGTGGATGGAGAGTTCTCAAAGGGAAGCCAGCAGAAACATGCACTACGAACAATCTTCCCGACTCAATGATGTTCAAAACATTGACTTATTCAAGCCAGTAGACAGTAGCAGATCTCTGGACCACACAGCAAATGAGTTTCAAGCCTGCACCTCTAGGCGTCAGAACCAAGGGTTGTTGGTGGATGAGTTCCCACACCTTGATATCATAAATGATCTGCTTGATGATGAGCATGGTATCGGGAATGCAGCCGGGACAAGTTCAGTCTTCCAATCCTTCAATGACGGACCGCCGATGCTAAATCGACAGTTCACTTTTCCTGGAGACTTGGATACAAATGATGATTTGGGATCGTCAACCAGTTCTTGTAGGTTTGAGAGATCACGAAGTTACCATGATCCCGGGTTTCAACAAGGGTATGGTTCCTCTGGCGGGCATTTCGACTCAATGAGGGATTATCATCCACAGGCAAGTACACTATCATATGGAAATGGGAAGGTAGATGGGTTGGTTCCGAACCAATGGCAGATGGCTGGTTCTGATCTATCGTATCTCGGCATGAGGAATCCAGACAATGATGGTTATCCGTACTATCAAGATTACTCGAATTTGACATGCGGTGTCAATGGTTATACTGTATTCAGGCCTTCAAATGGTCAGTAGAGGGAAAAGATGGCAAAGATTTCCCACAAATGTAATAATGTATTCAAGGAAATTGTTGGGTCTGTTTTAGATTGGAGCGAGGTTGTAATCCCTTGATAAGAAAACATTTTGTAAAGAGTGTTTCTGAGTAATTTGGTTACAGCTTTTCATGAATTTACACATGCCATGAACTTTTGAGATTAAGCTTGTTTCCTTGAGAGTTCGGTCTTCTTGGATTACAGGTAATGGATTGAATGTCGCAAATCAAAAAACGATGATAATAGTTCAATAAAATTTGAGGTGATGGAATTTTTTTTCATAATCAGACATTTTTCTTAAACTATGCTATTAACAAATTATTTATTCAAAAATAAAATTGTACGAAATTATGTACCAAACAAAATTGTTTGAAATTACAGTGACAATTATGTCTACTTCTAGTCAGCATTTACAATTAAAATCAAGTATCCGTAGTCCGTACATTTATTGTGCAACAGATCATGATTTGCCAATACTTAATGATGCTTCGCACTCTTTTTCGCTCTTCACACTATAAAGAGATAAAAAAGAAATACATAGTTTAAAATAGTTTTACACTTGTGTTTAATAAAAATGAATAATTTGGTGGTCATTTTTAAAAAGTGTTTCGAATTGACTGACGGGGTAAAACTGGTGATGCATAAACATTAAGCTCTTTTAAAAATAAGTTTAATCGGTGTGTGTTAACAATGTAAAATATTTTAAATTGTAAGTACATCACAATTACTTATATCTATTATTTTAAAGTTGATTAATATAAAAAAACAAATATTTTTGAACATTTGATGATTATGATTCACGGTTAATATAAAAATTATTTATATTGATAATATATATAAATTAAATTGTTTAGGGATTAAGACACTTTCATAAAAAAAAATTGTCATAATATTCGCTTTGCTTCGAGTTTGAATTTTTTTAAAGTATTTAATAGCAAAGTTTCATAAAATATTGAATTTGCATAACAAAAACAAAATTCACGAATATGAACTTTTGTGTTGAAGTGAAACAAACTAGCCAAAATCTTTTCTATATACTAAACTGCCGCGATATATATGTTCAATACCACTTATAATTTTTAAACATGCACGTATAGTTTTATTGAAATTAATTGTGCAAAATTTTTTTTGGCAAATGTTTACTTGAAACTAGTGTCCTAACTTTACATCACTTAAATTAAGTACAGAAATATTCAATGATTGAAAGTTGTGTTTTGAACTTTAAAAAATTTAATTTTTTTTCTTTTTAATGCTATTTTTTTTATTAGCAAAATCTATTTTTTTATACATATATTTAATCAAATCATTCAATAACGTCACTGTTTATGTTAAAATTTAAAATATCTCTATAAATATCTACATTGGTATATACTATGTTGTTTATCAACAATTGATATAATATCATCCATGTTATTTGTATGTACTAACCATTGTTTATGCATCACCATTGTTAATTATAAAATATCAATTATTAATTTATTTATCATTTTATTTTTTATTTTTTAGAGTGAGTTGTCCTATTTAGAAGAATGTAACACTGAATACTATGTCGTGAGATCGAACTTGGGACTTTACAATTGTGTGCGAGTTTCTTTACCCTTTCATTTAAGACAAAAAATATAGTGTAATCTCATCCACTCTAATGGTTTGATTTAGTTGTAAAAAAAAGGTATTGGATTTGACATGAGATAGGTTGCGGGTTCGATTCTCACTAGTGTCATTGTTGAAAGACAGATGTATGCTCAATCATTGAAATTGAGTCTATGTGATGGGAAGTGTTACTATAGGTTGCTTCTTGGAGGCCCATGATACAATTCCTGATCCCAAGGTGAAAACATATCCAGAAGTGCTCTTCCTATCACTATCAGTTCTCCTTGGTGGCATATTGTTAAAAGTGGTACTCAATTAAAAAGTCAATTAGTTTTGGGCAGTTAGTTAGTTAGTTGTAACTAACTTTAATTAGTTAGTTTATTACTCCAAATTGTAAACAAACTGTATATAAGCCAAAGCAAGGCTGGAAAACTAATAGATCAGAAAAATAGAATGCAAGCTGCAGTTTTTCATAGTGCAGAAAAACTGACAGCATAAGTGCAATTCAATTGTAATCATTTTCATCTCAAAACTAGTGATAATTCAAGTCGGATCCAGTCCCCTAGACGTAGGAGTTAATCTCTGAACTGGGTTAACAATTGTGTGTGTTCATTTTAGAATTACAAGCTTTAAATTCTATTTGAAAGATCAATCTTCGTTTTCAGCCAAAAACGAAGAACGATCTTGGATTTTCTGCGGATCAATCTTCGTTTCTGTTTTCATCAATCTGCGTTTTTGTACAAAACCAAGAACACTCTTAGTTCATTGATTGATTGATCTCCGTTTTACAACAACTGGTATCAAAAGCACGGGAGTATTCGATTGAAAGGAAGGATGGCATCAACAAAGTATGCAATTGAAAAATTCGATGGGAAGAATGATCTTGGGTTATGGCATCTCAAGATGAAAGCGTTGCTGGTTCATCAAGGTTTGGCAGGAGCACTAGGAGGAGAGAAAGACATGGCATCCACACTACCAGAAAAGGAGAAGAGGGATATCATGGACAAGGCTCATAGTGCTTTAATCTTGAGTCTTGGAGACAAGGTTCTGAGGGAAGTGTCAAAGGAGGCCTCTGCAGCAGGTATTTGGCTCAAATTATAATCTTTATACATGACAAAATCATTAGCGAATTGTTTGTACTTAAAACAAAAATTATATACTTTCAAGATGCAACATGGGAGATCAATTGAAAATCATATGGATGAGTTTAATAAGATCATATTAGATCTTGAAAATATTGATGTAAAATTGGATGATGAGGATCAGGCCCTGTTGTTGATAAATTCGTTATCAAGCTCTTATGAAAATCTGTGTGATACACTTCTGTATGGTAGAGATTCTTTGTTAGTAGAAGAAGTACAAGCTGCACTAATCTCCAAAGAATTGAAGAGGAAGTCAGATGGGAAAGAAGAAAGCAGTGGCGATGGATTGTTTGTCAAGGCCAAGGCAGGGAAGAAGAATCAAAAACAGAAGAATAAGTTCAAGAACAAAGAAAAGGACAAGTCTAAAATGAGATGTTTCATATGCAAGAAAGAAAGGCATTTCAAGAAAGAATGCCCAGATTGGAAAAGAAAGAAAGGATCACATAGTGATGATAATTATGGAAATGCATCTATAGCTTCTGAAGGGTATGAAAGCTCAGAAGTTCTTATGGAAAATTCAACTGAAATCATGGATGATGACTGGGTACTTGACTCAGGGTGTTCATTTCACATGACCTCAAATAGAGATTGGTTTCTTGACTACAAAGAAACTGATGGAGGCAAGGTGATTATGGGGAACAAATCAGCCTACAAGTTAGTTGGAATTGGTTCAATCAAGCTGAAGCTGGAAGATGGAACCATGAAGATTTTGTCAAAGGTGAGACATGTTCTAGAACTGAAAAGGAATTTAATTTCTCTAGGAATGCTAGAAGAAGTTGGCTGTTCATACAAAGCAGAGAAAGACACTCTAAAAGTCATAAAAGGATCATTGGTAATCATGAAGGGAACAAGGGATCATGGAATCTACCTTCTAAATGGTCAAGCAGTGACAGGAATGGCAGCAGTGGCTGTTCAAGCATCAAGCAAAGCCAACCTATGGCATTAAAGGCTGGGTCATGTTAGTCTAAAGGGAATGCAAGTTCTAGACAGGCAAGGCATGCTAGGTGGAGACAAGATCAGTGATCTTGAATTTTGTGAGCATTGTGTGTTTGGAAAGATGCATAGGGTCAAGTTCTCCAAAGGGAAACATTGCTCAAAAGGAATTCTGGAATATGTTCACAGTGATCTATGGGGCCCTGCAAAGATTGCTTCACATGGAGGTAACAAGTATTTCATTACATTTCTTGATGATTATAGTAGAAAAGTATGGATTTACTTGTTAAAAAGCAAGGATGAAGCATTTAAAACCTTTAAAGATTGGAAGTCTGTGGTTGAAAATAGAACTGACAAAAGGATTAAAACTCTAAGGACAGATAATGGTCTGGAATTCTGTAGTGAGGAATTCACTAGTTTTTGCAAAGCTCATGGTGTGAACAGACATAGGACTGTAAGGAGCACACCTCAACAAAATGGACTAGCTGAAAGGATGAATAGAATCTTGCTTGAAAGAATGAGATGCATTCTGTCAAATGCAGGGATGCCTGCACAGTTTTGGGGAGAAGCTGTCCATACAACTTGTTATTTGATAAATCTGAGTCCTTCTACTGCAATTGAACTCAAAACCCCTCAAGAGATGTGGACAGGACATGCTGCAAACTACAATCATTTAAAAGTATTTGGATGTGCTGCATATTACCATGTAAATGAAGGGAAACAACCCCCTCGAGTCAAGAAAGGGTATTTTGTTGGATATCCAAGTGGAGTAAAAGGTTATAGAATCTGGTGTCCTGAAAGCAGGAAATGTATCATCAACAGGGATGTTAAGTTTCATGAAGTTGAGCTATACAAGTCTGTAACCAATGCTGCGAATAAAAGCTCACATTAGATTGAAGATGTGAGGATTGATCTTGAGGTGGAGAAAGATGGAGAGAAACGAAGAACGATCCTGGAGCAACAACAGACTCAACAAGACAGAACTGAGAGGTTTGATCTTGAGGTGGAGCAAGTTGTAGAAAATGGAAGATCGATCTTGACTCCTGCCACAGAAAAGAAGAACGATCAACAGAAGTCAAGAACGATCCTAACTTCAGAACAACAACAGTAATCTGAGCAAGACAAAACTGATGCAAACCCAGCAGAACAAGCTATGTTTCCAGAGCAGGAATTAGATGATTATAACCTCATCAGGGATAGAGAAAGAAGGACATCAAAACCCACTCAAAGATATGGTTATGCAGACATGATCAGATATGCATTACATGCTGCAGAAGAGATTATACAAGAAGATCCCAGGAACTACAATGAAGCTGTCAGGTCTCAAGACAAAGACAAATGGATTTTAGCTATGACTGAGGAGCTGAAATCATTGGAGAAGAACAACACTTGGGAACTCATACCCAAGCCAGCCAACTCCAGAATTGTAGGCAGCAAGTGGATTTTCAAGAGGAAGGAGGGAATTCCAGGAGTTGAACCACCCAGGTTCAAAGCACGACTAGTAGCAAAGGGATTCACTCAAAGAGAAGGTGTAGACTACAATGAAATCTTTTCTCCTGCTTGCTAAAGAGATCACTCTATAGGCTAAAGCAATCACCAAGCCAATGGTATTTGAGGTTTGATTCATTCATGCTTAGTCAAAGTTATGCTAGAAGTAATTTTGATAGCTGTGTGTACTATAAACAAGTATCATCATCTACATTCATTTACTTGCTGCTATATGTGGATGACATGCTAATAGCATGTAAAAGTATGAAAGAAATAGAAAAATTGAAGGGCCAGCTGAAGAAAGAATTCGAGATGAAGGACTTGGGGCCAACCAAGAGGATCCTAGGAATGGAAATCATCAGAATCAGAGAAAAAGGAAGACTGATAATTTCTCAAGAGAGCTACATTGGAAAGGTTCTTAATAGATTCGATATGAGTGAATCAAAGGCAGTTAGCTCTCCACTAGCAGCTCATTTCAAGCTTTCTTCAGCCATGTCACCAAACACAAACCTGGAAGCAGAAGACATGAAGAATATACCATATGCAAGAGCCATAGGGAGTATCATGTATGCTATGGTCTGCTCAAGGCCAGACATTTCTCATGCTGTAAGTGTCACGAGCAGATTTGTGGGAAACCCAGGGATGAATCATTGGCAAGCTGTCAAATGGATTCTAAGGTACCTAAAGGGTACTCAAAACATGTGTTTAGAATACAGCAAAAGTTCAGAACCTTCAAAACCAGTCCAAAGATTTGTAGACTCTGATTTTGCTGGAGAATTAGATAGAAGAAGATCTCTTACAGGATATGTGTTCATAGTGTTTAACAACATAGTCAGTTGGAAAGCTAATCTTCAACACATAGTGGCATTATCAACAACAGAAGCAGATTATGCTGCTCTTGCTGAAGCAGTGAAAGAAGGAATTTGGCTAAAAGGATTGATCACAGAACTTGGGGTCAAGCAACAAGCTGTTTGCATACATTGTGACAGTCAAAGTGCCATTCACTTGAGTAAAAATCAAATGTATCATGAAAGAACCAAGCATATAGACATCAGACTTCATTTCATTAGAGATGTCATTGAAAGGGGTGAGATACATGTGGCAAAGGTGCATACAAGTGATAATCCTGCAGACATGTTTACAAAACCTGTCACACTTAGCAAATTCAAACACTGTTTGGATATGCTGCAAATCAAGTCCAGCAACGGGGATCAAGGACTAAGATGATCTAATTTGAAGAATCACAAGAGGAAGCTTCTCATTTGGTACCAAGGTGGAGAATTGTTAAAAATGGTACTC
This sequence comes from Cicer yamashitae, assembly GCA_037974755.1. NCBI lineage: Eukaryota > Viridiplantae > Streptophyta > Magnoliopsida > Fabales > Fabaceae > Cicer > Cicer yamashitae. The sequence continues at coordinate 38,096,301 of JBBPBQ010020324.1, read as the reverse complement.
AATTAAGAAACCAATTAGTTTTGGGCAATTAGTTAGTTAGTTGTAACTAACTTTAGTTAGTTAGTTTGTTACTCCAAATTGTAAACAAGTTGTATATAAGCCAAAGCAAAGCTGGAAAACTAATAGATCAGAAAAATAGAATGCAAGCTGCAGTTTTTCATAGTGCAGAAAAATTGGCAGCATAAGTGCAATTCAATTGTAATCATTTTCATCTCAAAACTAGTGATAATTCAAGTCGGATCCAGTCCCCTAGACGTAGGAGTTAATCTCTGAACTGGGTTAACAATTGTGTGTGTTCATTTTAGAATTACAAGCTTTAAATTATGTTTGAAAGATCAATCTTCGTTTTCAGCCAAAAAAGAAGAACGATCTTGGATTTTCTGCGGATCAATCTTCGTTTCTATTTTCATCAATCTGCGTTTTTGTACAAAACCAAGAACACTCTTGGTTCATTGATTGATTAATCTGCGTTTTACAACACATATAATATGAGGTTATCCACATACACACTCACTATCAATATCTTTCCTTTAATACAGTTTTCAGAAACAATGTATACTCAAAGATGCATTTTTCAAAGCCCTCCTTTAGAAAGTATTATTCTATCTTATTGTACCATGCTCGTGGGGCTTGCTTCAAGCCATACAAAGCCTTCTTCAACTTATACATTTTACCTTTTTCTCCTGGTTTGATATACCCTTGTGGTTGTTCAATATAGACATTTTCATTTAGCTCACCATAAAGGAATGCACTTTTGATATCAAGTTGAAACATCTCCTATCCTTTGAGTGCTGCTAATGCCATAGTTGTTCTAATAGTGTCCCACCTTGCTACAAGGGCAACGACTTTTGTATAACCAATCCCAAATTTCTGAGTGTATCCCTTGGCCACAAGTCTGGCTTTATACTTGTCAACTTTACCTTTTTCATTAAATTTGGTCTTAAACAACCACTTCACACCAATTACTTTTGCATCATGAGGAGGAGTGATCAATTCCCATGTTTTATTTCTTTCTATAACTTCTAGTTCTTGTTCCATAGCCTTTTTTCCATTTGTTGTGCTTTTTTGCTTCGTCAAATTTCATAGGGTCAATAGATTCAGTAAATAAAACAAGACTTAATCGTAGCTTTAGTCCTCCTTTTTTCACCCAATTCGCAAAATTGGTCATTCTATTTTCTTATCTAATAGTTTTGATCCCTCTCTTGAATTTTTTAATTAAAAATTTTTGATGTGACATATTTTAAACGATGTGACATATGATTCGACGATGTTGGATGATTAATACCTATGCAATTGCAATAAAAACCTCTAAAATTTCCAGTCTCAACTTATGAAATGATTCTTTTTGTAATTTAATTAATAACATATAAATTATTAATGCATTTAGATGATTCTACACCACGATATTGTATGTCACGTCATTTAAAATATGTTCAATATTTATTTATTTAGTTAGAAAATCTGAAAGAAGAACCAAAACTGTCGAATTTTAAAGTAAGAGATTAATTTAGTGAATTGGTAAAAATAGGAGGACCAAAAATGTAATTAAGCCATACAACAAAGATTTCATCACCATCATCATATGTGATTGGCAGGTTTGTAACATAGTCATTCAAATAGGACGATCTTACTATATTCCTCCCTTGACTCTGTTATGATGATCCCTTAGAATTAGACTCATTATGTGCAACATCATGGTCTGACTTACTAGTGTTTTGTTGCTCATGATTTGGTATCTTTATATCTATATTTCTTTCAAGCATTTGAGCATTTTTCTCATTGTTTTCTTCTTCATCAACTAGATCAGCAAGTTCATTCTTTTCTTTCCTTTTCCAATCCCACTTCCCTTCCTCATCAAATACAACATCTCTACTTGTGATGATTTTCCTTGAACTTGGATCAAAAGACTATATGCCTTTGATTCTTCACTTACTCCAAGATGAATGCGGTTTATTGCTCTTGTCATCAAGCTTCCTTCTTTGACTGTTTGGAATATGTGCTTATGCTAAGCATCCAAAGATGCAAAAATGTTTGACATAAGGCTTAATACCACTCCATGATTCTTCAGGGGTAGAGTTCTTAACAGCCACAATAGGACTCCAGTTTTGTACACATATTTCTCAATGTACTGTTTTAGTCCATAATTTTGTTGGAACATCTTTCTTTGAAATTATGCTATGAACCATGTCCATGATAGTTCTATTTTTTCTCTCAGCTACCCCATTTTGTTGAGGGGTATAGGCTGGTGTCAAATATCTTTTCACTCCATTATTATTACAAAACTTCTTTAACTCAGTTGAAGTGAATTCCCCTCCTATATCAGTTCTCAAGCAACAAATGGATTCACCACTATCTTTTTCTACAAATAGTTTGAACTTCTTGAAACTTTCCAAGGCTGATGATTTCTCAGATAGGAAATACACCCAAGTTCTTCTAGTCATGTCATCAACAAAGGTAATAAAACACCTTTTACCACTATTGAACTTAGGCTTGATGGGTCCATAAATTTTAGCATGCACCAACTCCAAATTTTATGTTGCTCTCTAAGTACTTTATTGAGGAATGCATTTCTATGTTGTTTGCCAATCACGCAATCAATACAAACTCTAGTTGATTCATTAAGAATTGGTAACCCCCTCACTAATTCCTTATGAGCAAATATTCTCAATCCTTTAAGATTTAGATGACCATATCTACAGAGTCATAGATAGGTAATATCATTACAAGCAACTTTGAAACATCCTGGAAGTACAATTGATACAAATTTGGCAAACATACGGTTAGATGACATATTAGAGTGCATTATTAATCCTTTCTCTGGATGATATACTTTACATGCATTTTGTTTAAAAACAACGGTTAAATTCATTTCTTCAAGCTGCCTAATACTTAGGAGAAGATTCTTTAATTCTAGTATGTAATATACTTCTGTAATCACCTGAGTTAAGGTTCCAATTTTCATCCTCATTTTACCTTTACCAATGACAATTATCCTTGAATTATCATCCAATTTCACAGTGGTTCTAAATTTTTCATGAAGTTTATAAACCAATCTTTGCATCCGCACATGTGGTTGCTACATCCAGAATCAAGAAACCATACCTGATTTTTAGCGAACTTCTCGAATTCTAATTTAGCCATCAAAAGTATTTCCTCCTCCTCCTCATCATATTCTTCATAATAGGCACTCTCATCAAAAGTGTGACATTCATACTGATAGTGTCCAAGTTTGTGACACTTGTAAAACTCAATTTGATATTTGTTGAAATTTTGCCTTCCTCTGCCACTACCTCTTCTATTGCTATTCCTTCTTCTACCTCTACCACTAGTTCTTCCCACGTTTGTCATCTTTAGAGCTTGCTTTTCCTCCTTCCGCCTTTTCATCCTATGTTCATGAATAAGTAAGCTGCTCTGAAGTTCATCAATGGTGCGGGTGGTCCCTTATTTGATTCTTCAATTGAGCAGACCAGATAGTTGAATCTTGATGTCATTGATCTCAAAATATTTTCCACTACCACAAACTTTTCTAGTTTTTCGCCATGTGCTTTCATCTTGTTTGCAATGGTTAGAGTTCTTGGAAAATATTATTCCACTGATTCCCTTTCTTTCATACCCAAGATTTCAAAGTCCCTTCCATTAATTTCAGGTATATTGATATATATCATAAAGAGGAATGCTATGGGCAACCACTTAGTTAATGTCTTACTATATAAGCATTAGTTAATCATTAACTAACTTAATTTCATGATGTTTTAAATTCAAACACAAAAACTGCAACAAGTCACACAAAATGAGAAGGTTGGACCTATCAATATACCGATTGCAACACCAAAGTAAGGTCTTGCAAAATCTAGACTTCAAAAGTCTTCCCATAAAAAGGGTTGTGCACCTGTTTCTCGATTTGTGCAGTATCTTGAAACATTTGTAGAAATTAATATGTCTACGGAAGAGGACATGCGTGAAATACCAATGGAGAAAAGGTATTTTTGGTGTTTCTTATGTAGAAATTATAAGTAAGGAGCAAATGATAGAGCTTTTCAAACATCAAGAAATAGGTGCTTCTGTTATCTCCATATATATAAGCTATTCGAAATAACTTTAGATGAATGAATTATTTTTTTTTATCAATGAATCAATGACTTGATGTTATATTTTCATTGAAGGTACTTGTATGAAAAATTGGTGTGTTCGCGTCAATTGATCAACAAATTCTCCTTGATATCTCCCCATTAGATATTCATGTTTGAAAATGATCCAATTCAGGTCAAATATTATATACTTGATGTACCGATGGACAATAAAAATCATTCGGATAAGTTGTTTATTATACCATATAATTCTTGGTTAGTTTTTTTTTCCAATTTAATTTATGGTATATTATTTTCTCTTTTTGTACTTGATTTGCTCATTGAAACTTTTTTAGGAGGCCTTAGATGTTGATTGTCATTAATGCCACATTAGAAATAATGTCTTATTTGGATTCAATATGTGGTGATTATACAAATCACTCGAAATTGAAGTTTATGCTTGATACATAAGTATATAATTGTATCAAAACATGTATAAATATATGTGGTTGTTTGTGTGTGGTTATTCTAAATATATTCATTTATATATATTTGTTGGAGCTATCCAAATATTTCGCGCTCAAAGAGGAGCTCTAGTTTCAAATAATTAATCGAACAAGATTATGTGGAGACCAATATAGGTTTTATATAACTACCTATTACATTTGGTGTACCATTATAAATATTGTTACAAAAATTTTGTCTTATAAATAATTGCATTGATGTATATATTTTTATTTGTCTAGTGTCCTCATCAACAAAATGAGATAGACTGTGGGTACTACGTTATGAGGTTCATGAGAGAGATCGTCACTTTTAATCAAAATGTGATTCAAAATATGGTATGTTAATTCTATTATATATAGTTTATATTATTTCAATATTTAATATTTTTATCTGATTAATTTTAACTTAGTTGCATTATATTTTATAGTACTTTCATGAATTCAAATGTCCGAGTTACTATGAAAATCAATTAACTGAAGTTAAAGAAGATTGGTGTCAATACGTGCTTAGATTAAAAATCATACGACGAATTGTTAATTTAGTGTTTTTTAGAAACCATTTGTTCTTTCAAAATTCAGTACGTGTTTGATCCAATTGGTGTGGCCCCGGTCTACTACTGAGTTTGTCACTGATTTCAAAATACCCAGGGCAACCAAGTTTAGTCTATAGTATTGATTATTTTATCCTTGACGGTATATATTGGCCGCTCAGTTAATGTAATTAGTCGTGTTTGTAACAAGGCTGCACATGAGTTGACTCAAACATCTAAGACTATATGTTCTCGAACATGGTGGTGAATGTTTCCAAACCTAATGATAATGGGAGTTTTGTTTTAAGAGATACAAGAAGTATTATGTAATTTTAAATTTGTATTAGAGATCAATGTATTATCAAATTACTTATACAAATTTTTCCTATATGTTATAATTTTGAAGTTTTAAGATATCATTAAAATTTTGTCCAAGTATATTTATGTGTACTTCAACAAAATGAAGGAAAAAATATATACGAGAGTGTGCATATGTGAATAGCCAATAAAATGTTGGATGTTTTGTTTAAAATAAGGTTTAAATATGTTTTTGGTCCTTGCAAATTTACTTCGTTTTGATTTTAGTCCATGTAATTTTGTTTGTTTGATTTATACCCTTGCAAATTTTAACAAGTTTTAAAAAAATCCTTTATGAATCTTTTTTAGTAAAAAAATGATGACATGTCTAATTTTGGATGAAGTGGCACATGGTGACTGTGTAATTGTTGTTGACTAGACAATATTTAATATTTAAAATTAAAATTTATTTTATTAACTCATTTAATTATTTAATTAAAAACTTAAAACTAATTAATTAACCCTAATTTCTTCATCTTCAAATCACAAATTCTCATAACTGGATCCAAACCCTAAAAATTCTAATCTCTCATTTTTCTTACACCACACCTATAATCTTTGCCATAACCACCAAAGACAGGTTGTTTTCTACAACAAAAACCTTTTTCCCTCCACATTGCTATTTCAGATATATTCAATCAAAAAGAAAAGGAAAACACAAATGTATTTAGAGATTAAAGGTTGTTTATCGATAAGGTAGAGGCAAAAAAAATTAAAATTAAGAAGTTGAAGAGAGAGAAAATTGATTTTTCCGGCAACAAGAAGAGTAGAGGCGAATCTCCAGCGAGGTTACGCTCGCTGGTCACTCTCTGATTTGGTTTGGAGAGAAAATCAGACAAGAGAAGAACAAAGGTTATTTTAGTCTGTTTGACGGAGAAAGAAAGAAAGAGAAAGAGAAAGAAAATAAAAGAAAAAGAGATGTGTTAGTTGGGTTATTTATCTATGTCTTTGGTGGTTATGGCGAAGATTATAGGTGTGGTGTAAGAAAAACGAGAGATTAGAATTTTTAGGGTTTAGATTCAGATATGAGAATTTGTGATTTGAAGATGAAGAAATTAGGGTTGAAGATGAAGGTTGTTGAGTTTTTATTAAAAAAATTTGGGGTTGAAGATGAAGATTATTGAGTTTTTATTATTTAATTGGTTAATTAGTTGTTTAATTAGTTTTAAGTTTTAAATTAAATAATTAACTGAGTTAATAAAATGAATTTTAAATATTCTTTCACCATAAAAACATATTTAAACCTTAAAATAACTATATTCTTTCACAACGTTTATACAAAAAAGCGTTGTTATTGGTTGACCTTTTACAATGTTTTATAAGAGGAAGTGTTGTTATAGGTTATGTTAGACAATGCTTATTTTTAAAACGCGTTGTTATAGGTTATGTTAGACAACACTTATATTTAAAAAGCGTTATTATAAGCTGACCTTTTACAGTGTTTTATAAGATGAAGCGCTATTATAGGTTATATTAGACAACACTTACATTTAAAAAGCGTTGTTATAGGTTACATTAGACAACATTTACATTTAAAACGCTTTGTTATATATTACATTAGATAACACTTTTTATTTTAAAAAGAACGTTGTCAATACCGTTAACAACGCTGAAATAAACATAGCTTGTAAACGCTATCTAATGCTTAAAAAAACAATGTCCAAGACTTTTCTCGGTGTAGTAAATGCTTGTAATTGAGCCCTTTTCACTTTGGTTGAGCCTTGGTATTTCATCTTAATTGATTCCCATATATCCTTTGATGTGTCTTTCTTGAGAATCTTTTTGTCGATTGCTTGGAGCAAGTAATTTTTTACCTTCAAGTCCTTCAATTTTGCGTCTTTTACTACCTCGATTTGTTTTGCTCTTGCGTTGCCGCTGCATGAAGTGCATAAATTCTTGTCTCCATCAAACTCCAATACTCTGATCGAAGGAGGTCCACCATTAACATTGCCGAGTGGTCATAATCCCATCAAACTTGGGGATCGTCGATTGCACCAACTGTTTTTCTTTCGTCATCGTTGTTGATCGTCTTCAATTTTCACTCTTCTCACACTTAGTTCTTGATTTGAGAAATACTATAATTTTCTTTTCTGATTAGTCCCCCAAATGGAGCTTTGATACCAAATGTTATGAATCAAGTAAACGTATTGATAGCAAAATGCTTAATCATCGATTGATTCAACTGATACTAAGTAGTTTTATTCCTCTCAGATGTAGTTACCACCTAACAAAAATAATAATTTATTTTTAGAAAAGTAACAACATCATAAAAGCTCAATACACAAGGGATATACCCAATATAAACTATACAAAGATCTTATACACATAGTCTTAAAGATGTTCTCTACTTTAGAGTTATATCAATCATCTTCCCTAATTTTTTAAAGAAAACAAATTGTAATTTCACTTTAGTATTGTAATTAGAGCTGTCAATTAAGTTTCAAACTCCAAATCCCTTTTAAAAAAATCTCCTACTAAACCCATGATATTAGGCTCTCTATTAAAATAATTTTTGTAAGACACCCATCTATTACTTCATTATTTTTTGTTGGTTTAAATGAGAGGTTCATGGACTTAATATTTTGTTAATTGAGGCTTTTTTCTGAAAAGTTTTTGAAATTTATTTTTCTCGAAAAATATCAAAAATTTCTCTAAAAATTTAAAAACATTTTTTTCTCGAAAAATTGTGAGAAAAGTCAAAGAATTATTTTTCTAAAAAAATGAATTTTTTTTCTGAAGTCAAAAAATTTTGAATAAAAAAAAATTGTAAATCATTTTTTATCGGAAAAAATTGAAACTTTTTTATCAAAAAATGTTGAGGAAAAACTCAAAAAAAATTATTTCTCGTAAAAAAATAAAAAATAAAAATTTAAAAAAAAATCGAATTTTTTAAATAAGTGCATCCTTAGGCCCCAATAAGCCCAAAAAATTTTAAAGGTTTTTTAGTTTTTAGAACTTTCTTTTCATAGACTTTTTAAAATATGAAATTTTTTAGCCTTTTTAACGTGTAGACTGTGACAAATAATTAATAAATTTGTGAAATTGACGGCTCTAATTGTAATTGACCCCTCCAATTGCTATGCAGAGTCCTGACCACGCCTAATTAACTATATTTTGAATATGCACGTTTTTTTATACGATTTGACCAAATCAATATTTTCACATGGTGACGTAACAAATATACACTAGAAATAATTCAAGAAAGATAAACCATAACTAATTGCAAGTCGTTTGTTGCGTGTATGCTCGTGTTTGTACGACATCAAAGTCCTCTATATGCTCTATTGCCTAAGTCAAGCCAACTTTTCACATTACAATATATATTTTTTTAGCTTTACAAATTCTAATTCGGACTAAGACATGAATCATAAATAAAAAATATTTAAAATTTCAACTATTATAAACATTGTCTCTTAAACGTTAATAATCATTTTTATCAATTGAGATTGTAATTTAAATGATATAGGTTTAATAAAAATAAAAAAAAACATATATGTATCTCGTATTAAATCAACATCAATCAGATAACTGTCTTATTTATAAAGACGATAAGATTCATGAACTATTATATTTGAAAAATATCATTGATTGTCGTTAAAATTTCTAATAATTTTTAAATAGCAGTACACAGTACACTATTTATGAAGATTGTCCATCGTAAAAGTTATGTTAACTTACATGGTAATTAACGGCCACAAACATTGGTTCCATGAAGTTTCTCAAACTTGATCATAGCATTGCTTTCCTCCACTAGGAGAACAAAGTAAACAATCAAACTTTTGTTTGTCAAACAAGGTTACAATTTTGATAGGGATCTCTCTCTATTGCCAAATTATAAGCACATATATCTCAATTACGCGGAAATCACTTACAAAACCGTTGATTCAATTGCATGTAAATCATATAATATGCTCTTAATAACACGGCACAAATAATGACCAATTCAAATACATATTTTTTTTCTAAAACCATTCAAATATTAATTCTTAACTCCTAACTAGTATAGTCTTAGTCAATAACGTTCAATATAATTAATAAAATGAGTCTAATTGTAAAACTAATTTACATGCATATTCTTTTTCTCTAATAAAATATACAAGTAACAAAATTAGTTACAAGCACCACCTACCAATGTATATATAAATACCAACAACCTTGTATGCTTATTAATTAATTACTATAAGTATTTACAACCCTTTTGAGTTTTGAACAACAAAATGAGGGTTCTTAACATTGTTTTGGTACTCCTATTTCTTACAATAATTCATGTGAAGCCAAACCTTGGTGGTAGGGTTTTCAACATGGAGAAGAAACGATTTAGGTTGCAAGCTCTTGATAAAGGTCCTGTGCCTCCATCAGGGCCTTCTGGATGTACATACATCCCAGGGAGTAGTGGTCCACCTTGTCCTATTAAGGAAATGAATTTTGCTGGCCATAGCAAGCACCATAATGATTTTGATCAACAATGAAAATTGCTCTCACATACATAGAAGAAATCAAAGAGCTAGGGAACTTGTATTTATGTAACAAATTATTCATTGGTTTGTTTTTTTTTTTAGTTTTTAATGGTATAAATGTTTGTTCTATATGTTTATGGGTTCTTGGTTATTGAATATATTAGATATTTAAAATGTTGTTAAAAGACAATTGTATCATATATATATATATATATATATATATATATATCTAGTCTTTTCATAGATATATACACAAGGTGTATAAATTATTGTTAATTTATAGAGAATAATCAAGTGAAATTATATGTTTCTTATGAGTTATATAAATATTCTTTTAATCAAGAATAGAAGTTTAAATTCAATTCCCTAAGTTTAAATATTCGTTGGATTAAATAAGTTTTTATTTCTTATAAAATTTAAAATTTTGTTTTTCATCCCTTTAGTAAAAAATCACATGTTTTAATCCTTATAAAATTATTTTACAAGTTATTTTAAAATTTGCTGAAACAAAACATACTTCAATTTTAAATTTTTGAATGATTTTTTGCAAACATGTTTATAACATTATTATAAGTTCATATTCACAAATACAAATTTTTTTAACTTGGGATGAGTTAAATATGAATTTTTTAAATGTAATATGTTCAAGAAATTTTGTTCTTAAAATATAGATCTAGAAATCAACTTTGGAACTCACTTTTTGTGGATAAATTTTTTATAGTGTTATAAATATGTATACAAAATAATAATTCAAAAACACAATGCTCCAACAAGACTAAAACTGCTCACATAATAATTTTGTAGAAACTAAAATATATAATTTATATTTTATAGAGATTAAAAATAAAATTTCAACATTACATTTAGACTAAAAACTTATTTAACCCTATTTAATTTCAAGTAAATGTATGATGTGTCCTATAATCTCCAAAAGACCAAAACTCTCATTATGATGTAAAAATGATCTTAAATTCTGGAAGTCCCGTAACGACGCCACATGGGGAGAAGCTTGAGTCGCCAGACGAGAGTGCATTGATCTAGAATTTAATGCTGAAAATTCGAATTTTTGCTTGACGAGGAGATTTTGTCGCCAGGAAAAATTTGGTTGTTAAGAACTCATGCAGAAATTGTGGTTAGCTCGTCTGGTGAGTTGGTTCAATCGCCAAAAGATATTCAAAAGTAATGAACGTCTCTCCATTTGCTTGTTCGCTCGCCTGACGGGCTATGACAGACATGTTCCAAAAGTGGTGTTCTGTCGCCGAACAAAATAAAGTTATTGTGTCAGACAAGATTAACTAGAAAACTCCAAATACTTAAATAATTTGAGTTATATGAGTGAGACTCTAAAACTTTGTAAGTATTGTTTTGATTTAAAAGTACTACATGCTACTTAATCAAACAAATAAAACAACACTAAAATATTTGTCTTAGTTTGAGAGGAAATAACCAATCTTTACATCGTTAGAATAACAACTATTGATTTTTTCACTTTACACTTTATTCATTTTAAAGAATCTAAATCCGAGAAGAAAAGACGTCACTTTTAGCCACTTACTTCGAGAATAATGGAACAACACAATTAATCTAAAATGGAACTTAAGTGACAAAAACTATTTATTCACCAAGTGAAAATAAAACTAAAAACTAAAAAATTATACATAAAATGATGAGTAATCACAACCACAAACTTAAATTGTTGCTTATCCTCAAGTGAAAATATAAATTAAACTAGAAAGTGACACAAATTAAATAAAATTCTACTCTACAACCTACAACAAACTCAACTGCAATAATATTCATGCCACACTTCAATTTTCTTTGTTAAATAAAACTTCACCATTCACAAGAAATGACTTTCTACAAGTCTCTCAAGTCTTTATCAAAGGTTATGAAATTGACTCAACTCCCATAACATGCATCACTCTACCACATGTTTGAAAGAATTCTAGACAACAAATACAAGGCAATATGACATACATTTTTGAAGGATTTTTAGGTTATAATGAGACTTAGGTAAGGGTAGAGCGTTTTGGATAGTAAGTTTCACTACTTGGAATAACACACACATTGATATCAAATGATCTCACTTTTGACACTTTTTTTATGGAGATTCCTAATGCATCGACACAAGAACTTAGAAAAACTATTGTTATTAATCAGAATACACAAATTGAAGATAAATTTTTACATTTTTTTCTCTTTGTTTTTTTTTTTATAATAACAACTACTAACATTTTTTCTAATATTTTTTTTTAAAACTTTTGGAACCACCACCTCAAATTTAATAGGTTGCTATCCCATGAGAAATCTTAAACTTAGATTTTTACCAAGACTTAAAAGAGGGAGTTCCTACCTAACTCCAAGTAAGGTGAACCATTTTCGATCAGGACAATGACTTGTCATGCAACTTGGAACAACAAGAAAGGGGTACAAGCTCGTCAATAGATAAAAAAACATTTACAGGATGGTAAAAAAAGCTCAAGGTAATAAAGAAAATTCCTCACTATATAACAAGTCACATGTAAAATCAATAAGAATTAATGTCTCAATGTATAAACAAATCACATGTAAAATTGCTTTTAGTGTACTTCCTCATCATGTGTGGAATCCTATAGTCGAATTGAGTAAATTTTTCAAAGATTTGTTGTCAAAACAATTTTACAGATAGGTGATTTGTTGTTGATGGAACAAAACATAATGATTTCAACTTTTAAATTGGAACAAATATTTCAACATGGATTCTTTAATTCTATGGAGCATATTTTGATTCACCTACCTTATAAGGCAAGGGTTCGGGGTCCTGTGCAATATCGTTGGATGTATCCATTTGAGAGATGATTATTCAAATCGTTCAACCTACAAATCTATATTTCTTATTTATTTGTAATTAGTAGTTATTATTATATATGTTATTGTTTAGGTACTTGAATAGGTTGAAACAAATGGTTAAAAACAGATCACATGTAGAGGAGTCAATTTGTGAGGCATATCTATGTCAAGAGACTTCTCATTTATGTTCATATTATTTTGAGCCTCATGTGAAATCTTTGAGAAATAGAGTAGGTTGAAATGATGATGGGGTCTAGATGATTTTTTTCAACAACTTGGTGTAATAGAGTCTTTTCAATCATTCTGGTCGCTCAGCTGAAACTTGTAAGAGTCGTATTTGAATGATAAAGGATTAGTTGTTGCACATTTGCATATCTTACTAAATTGTGAAGAAGTTCAAACATACATCGAGCAAGTAAAATAAATAGATCTTGATTTATCCTTTTTCATTACACACACACACATGTTAGATACTTTGTGCAATATTTGGAAGCATTTGATCCCAAAATATATGTGTGTATGGTAGGATTGCATCTGAATTTCCAACTTGGTTTCAAACATATGTAAGTGTCCTGCGATTTCAACTATTATATTTCAATCATAATACATGACTTATCTCGTAGTTGTAGAATATAATAAGTTTATGTTGTCTATTGATAAGTACATGATAAAAATAATTTGGTGTAAAATTTGTATTTGCACCACTTAGCATATGGTATTAAGAGGAATGTTTACACATGACCTATTTATTTTGTCAATGATTTTAAGTTTTGTATAGAAGAATTGAGTGTTGGTAAAAAAACCATTAATTATGGAGTTTGTGTCAAGAGTGACGATGAAGAAGTTGAGGTAAATTACTAATACTATTATGGTATTGTTAAAGAGATTTTGCAAGTTGAATACCTAGGAGAACCAACCAAACAATTATTTTATTTAATTGTGAAGTTTATATTGTTGCGAATCGTGGCATGAAGGTTCAACACCAATATGGCATTGTGGAGGTTCGTCATCGTAGAAGGACAAGGGCGAGAATGAGGAAGATTAGATTCAAAAAATGATTATGAAAACCACTATAAGTCTCATGATGATTACAATGATAACGATGATGGTAGAAATAGTGATTATTAAATTGTAAATTTTTTCATTTTGTGGAGGTGATGAATTTCATTACTATACTTTATTGTTGTTTTTATGCTATAAACAATTCTATTTTTTTTATTAATTGCAGATGACAAATAAAGATAGAGGTTAAAAATAAAGAAACTCTCAAGACTCGTCAATTAAAACAACATTTCAAACATTCAAATACACATCCTCCTTTTGTACAACCTTATACATTATCTCATACTACTACTCCATCACTTAGGACATCTCATGATGCACATCCTCTTGTGACATCTCATGTTTCAAATCCTCCTAGGACATTTAGGACATTACCTTCCCCATCACCTAGGACATCTTATGTCACACCTCAAACTTCGATACGAGGGGTAGAATCACCACTTAATTCACAATCATTTGATTCTGAAGGAGCGCATACCCCAAGATCTAATGAAACTGTTGTTGCATCTAAGACACAAAGCAATGGTGGCAAGAGAACTTTATACTTTGATGGACAAGAGTAAATATATATACATATATTTTTCAGTTGTTTAAATATACTATATAAACTTCATAACTATTAATATGTATTGTTTGTAGATTTTTTTCCTTCGCATCCTGAGGCTAATGGGATTAGAGATATCATCAAGAGTAATTTTATTAAGCCATGACCCTCATGGAAAAAATACACATTAATACGAGTGACTTGTTTGGAGAGTTTACGGTATATTATTTCAAGGGTACCTATAATAAGTTCAAAACTAGAACAACAATGTGCTCTTTATTCTCTTCTTTATATTTTGCCTAATACTGTCTTACGTCTTTAAAAAATATTATCACATGTTAACCCACTGTTTGTTTATATATACACGAAATAGGTTTAATATTTGTCCACTGGATGATGTGTGGGCTAAAAAGAATTTTGAAATACGAGGTGCAACAATAATGGAAAATAATTTAAACAAGGTTTGTAGCTCAATGGATAGACCGAGGTGGATTGGTCTGGATGTTTGAAATTCATTATGTGATCTTTGGGGAACTCAAGAATTTAAAAAGAAGAGCTTACAAGCAAAAACAAACCGAGCATCTGACTGTGGAGGTTTTGGAGAGTCCCTTCACACTTGTGACTCTATCACCACATCCCAACATTAACTTAATTTGGTTAAGTTTCCTATTTTTTTATATTTTATTTTAACTTTTATACATGATTCAATATATAACTGCATGTGTGTATAACTTCTATTATTTTTTAAAGAAATGCATAGAATGATCAAATTGGAAACAATGTGTGTAGTTGCTAGACAAAATTGAACGACACCCCTCTTAATCATTCATATTTTGTTTCTCCACACACACAAACATAGCAAGGATAAAACTTGAGTTTATAGAAGATCAAAATATCTGCATGTAAGAGCTTACAACTTTAAATTGTATATTATTTATTACTTTTTATGTTGGCTTTTTTTTTCTTTCTATTTTATTGTGTTTTAAAATATTAATTAGTCTTATATTTATGTTGACAGATAAAGTTTAGATTGGAAGAATTGACCCAAGAAGTATCTTTGCAAGGAACTCCCCCACCAAATGAATTAGATGTGTGGTGTGAGGTTGCAGGAATAAAAAAAGAACGAGTATATGATCTCAAAATATAATCTATTGTATTATTAGAGAGACCATATTATTGTGACTCATGTTTTTCATCAATCGAGTGGGTACAAAGACATGAATTTGAAGAAATGAGAAATAAAAGAGATCAACAAAGACATGAATTTGAAGAAATGAGAAATGAAAGAGTTCAACTTCGAGAGAAATCGGCTAATACAAATAAAACAGTTGAACATAACAACCACTTGACAAAATAATTGATGGATAGCTTGAACTTTCAGCGCATGCCATATATAGATCAAATTCGTGATGATGAGATTGGTGATCCTACTGATGAGATTGGTGATCATAATACTGATGATTCTGACGATGAGATTGGTGATAATGATGCTAATAATGATGATGAAGAGTTAGATGAGTAGTGGTAGTTAATCCGAAGAAAAATATGTTGCATTTTATTAGGACTAAAATATATTATGTTTAGACAAAATTTTATGTGTATTATTTTGAGTACTTGAAATATTACTTAAAATATTATGTTCTTTTGTCATGTACATTTTTAATGCATTTAAATGTTTTTGGTGTATAAACATTTTAGATACTGAAATCAAATTTTAAAAAGTGTTTTCATTGTTTTTTTAGACATTAATGTACGAAATTTAAAAATAAAATCAAAGTTCAGAGATGAAATTAATGACCAAATATTTAATAACAATATGACACACTTTTGAAAGACTTTTAGGCTATAATGAGATTTAAGTAAAAGTAGAACGTTTTTGAAAGGTAGATTTCACTGCTTGAAATAACACACAATATCATATTATCTCATTTTTTCACACTTTTATTATTAAGATTCCTAATGTATTGACACAAGAACCTAAAAAAACTGTTGTTATTAATTAGAATATACAAACTGAAGATAAATTTTATTCATTTTTTTCTCTTTGTTTTTTTTTTTTATAATAACAACTACCATTTTTTTTACTTTTTTTTACTTTTAAGACCCATCACTCCAAATTTAAAAAATTGTTATCTCATAAACAACTCTAAACTTGAAATTTTTACCCAGACTTAAAAAGAGAAATTTCTATCTATCTCCGAGTAAGATAAGTCATTTTCGATCAGGAATTTGTAATGCAGCTTGTATCAGCAAGAAAGGGGTGCAATCTCAATAACAAATATAAAACATTTATAGGATGATCAGAAAAGCTCAATGTATCAATCAATTAGAATTAATGTCTCAGTGTATAAATAAATCACATGTAAAATTACATTACATGAACAAAATCACACATCAAGAAATAATAATGTTTAAGCTCAATACCTCACCCAATTTGTTATCTGAGAAGCGAACTATCTAAGTGCTACAAAACTTTCACATTGACCAAAATTTTATAACAATTGACCTTTAAGACTATCATGACAATCAGAAGATCCAAAATTCATGTAACACAAGTAAAGCTTGTTATGAATAAAGAAAGTAGGGATAGAAGAGAATTTCATTTGTCCGTATTTTCTCCCAATATAAAAAATTACAATACAACCGCAACTGCAACGACAATTTAAATTATGATACTACTATAGCAGTTTTAATGTCCAACACTCTCGCCGCTATACGAGACTAACAACAAATAGATATGAGATAAGGTATTAGTGATTATTTTATTATGCTCATGATTAAATATGCCCTGTTTTTCAAAAAGCCCTTTATAGTTAACACTGAAATTAGAAAAGAAAAATATATTTTTCTTTCATGTTTTCTGTAATCTGCAGTTTAGACTTATTGTAGCTTAACTGCTGGTAGCATATCCCAGCTATACATGCTACTCATAGACTATATGCAATATCAACAAACTGTACACTAAGAAAATATCATTTAATAATCCCTCTCTCTTTTTCTCCCCAAAAAAGAAAAAAAAATTAAAGAATATCTGTGAGTAAATATACAATTCAACACAGATTCTGTAACCATCATTAGTAGTCTCTTGTATGTCCAAAATGCCATTGCTTTCTTCAATATTTGACAACCTCTTCTCTTCTTCTTCCCCTCACTTTCATCCTTTATATTCTTCCTTGTTACAATGCATTAATATTTTGTTACACAATATACTATATACCAACAATATTAATGCATTGATCCATATTATCACCAAGAGGTACAATATGTCAATATGTATATATATATATACTTATATATAATATTTTTTGTTAAAATTGATATATCATCTCCTCTTGGCTAATTGAAAATTCCTCTTTAAGAAATAATTAGCAGCTCTATCATTTCTATGGCACAAAACTCTCAATATAGTGTTAGGATCTGATCTATGCCATCTACCAGTAGTAGGTGGCATAGGCAATTTTTGTCCACTAATACTCATCATTCCAATCCCACTTGTTTCACAACTTGCAGTGCTGAAATCTTCCACCAATTGTTCAGTGTTTAATCCTATCAATTCAATGACACCTTCCACAACTGCAGCCTCTCTCTCCACTACATTTTCTGACACCAATCCTTCACCACAAGTGCAGAAAACCCTGTTCAAGCTCTCAAAATCTTCTTGAATCATCACATGATCTGATCTATTGAACACTCTTGAGGTTCCTCCAGCTACCAAAACCATTAAGAATGCATCAAAGGAAGCTTTCATTACTTCCTTCATAGCTAAAGGTTGAGCTCTATCAATTAATAGTGTAGTCATGAGTGTGAGATTTTGTTTTAGGATTCTCAATGCTGGTCTAATTCGTGCATTGGCAACATCTTCCACGTAGAGGCTGCCATAGAAAACTGAGTTTGAATCCAAGAATATGAGACGGTATGCTGCCACTTCAGAAACATGTTGACATGCTGCTGGGATTGAAGAGTTTACTATTTCAAAATATGGACCAGTTTTTGTGCTTTGTGTTCTGAGGTTGTTTGTGAAGCAGTGTCTTGTTGAAGGTACTAAGCCAGGGTTCTGAGATAGCGATTTTTCGAGATAATGAATTTGAGAAATGAGGAAGTGTAAGGTGTTCAGACGAATGTATAGGCGTTGCGTTCCTCGGCTTGTTGATGGTCTTGGATGATGGTCTTCACTTGTTCCATTTATATGATCTACCTCTGATATATTTGCACCACAAGGGCTAGTTATTTTCCATAGTTTGATGAACTTTGAATCGCGATTGCATCTTGTTAGTGCAGGTAGCGGAGGAATGTAGCTTTGTTTTGAACCTGAAAGATAGTAGAGTTTAATACCTTCCTTTTTGTTGTAAACTGTAGCTTTAAGCTTGTAGTTTTTGTGTGATTGGTTCCTCTACAACAGTTGCACTATGGCGTTGCAACAGTAGAGACCGTTAAATCTAAATAGATAAATTTCTATTTAAAGGTCTCTACGACTGCAATACCATACTGCAAATGTATAGGATCTAGGTCCAGTTTTTGTAGACCATGGTGTTTAAAGTTAATATGAATGGAACATTTTACTACTTTCATAGTGGCTATTTGTAAACTATGAATCTAGTCTACCTTTTTTTTATGGAATTCATATATATGGTAAACGTAAAGTTTATTTTTTTATTGGCAATGAATCATAATTGACAAATATAAATTGCAGTGATTTGATGACTAGAAAAAACTTTTTTGATTGACACTATTAAAATTAAACTCTTGTTTTATTTTCTAAAGTTTAGAGCAATCAACTTTATGTGTTCATCTACTTGTTTTTATGTATTTACAATGCTTACCACATGCTGCAACAAACATAGTGTAGTCCTGGAAGAGGCTTTCCAATCCATCAGCAAGATCTTGAACTAATTCTTCAGTTATTCCAATTGGAATTTGAAAGAAATCTTCCACAGTTGTTTTGGCCAATTTCACTAGCTCTGATGCTGATTGTGCATACAACTCTACTTTGGACTTTGGGTTCCATGTCTATAGTAAAACAGATAGAAGAAATTAAATATCACATTGAACATGATCAAAACACAAGTTCTTACTTGTGTCATATTGATTGCTGTAAATATGCATTTGATCCTTGTATATATATGCAATTTTTTGCATTTAGTCCCTTTAATTTTATTTTTTATTTTTTATGTCCTTGTGAATATGGCACGATCGAGATTGATTTTTATGTAAAATTGTTTGTGTAATCTGAACTTTCTGATCTCATAGCAACAACGCAAATTGTTTACTGCCTCAAACTGCGTGAGCAGTTGCGTTACAGCAGTAGATCCAAGTCCATGTAAATATACCTCATTTTGCTTTTGATCCTTATTATTCTGTTTTAACTCAATGTTTTTGTTCATACTAGAATTGATCCTTATAATATGTGTGAAATATTTATTTTAGTCTTTTTTGTCACTCATATCGAAGGGACTAAAATCAAATATTCTACGTATTAAAGCGACCAATTTAAATATAAACAAATTTTGACATAACAAAAATAATTAAGGACTGTAAAAACTAAAAAAAGTTTATATTGGTAGAAACCAAATACATATTTAACAAAAGTTAATCTTTGAATGAAAGAGGATTATAAAACCAAAACTTACCTCAGTTTCTTTTGCCCTTTGCAAACACTCCCTTCCTTTATGCAAAGACTCATCAATCCTTTTTTTCAAAAGATTCAATATAACTGAATCAACTTCATAAGGAACCATATCTTTCACAACTGTTTTAGCATTATCATCACTCTCACTAGAATCTTCAACAACCATTTGAACAAAAACTTTTTCAAGTTTTCCAGCTCTTTGAAGTACCTTAACTGCCTCACAAGTAAGTGAAGTCACTTCACTTAAATATTGCCTTAGCACATGACCATAGCAACTGTGCAACATCAATGCTGCAACTGCACCTGGTGCATTGTGCCATTTCTTTAGAATTGGACTGAAATTTTGTCTTTCTTTTATTGCTAAGTCTTCTGTCTCTTGTGCTATGTGAAGTAGGATTTCACTTAGTTCTACTTTTGTTTCCAACTCTGCTGATTTGGCATTTACTGTTTCAATTACCTGCAATCATGAAAATACAGAGATACTATTATTTTAAATAAAATATTAATCATTTCATCAAATAAAAAAACCCTAATCTATACTAGAAAAATTGAATTAGAAACTTTAATAGAAAAAAAAATGTGAAATTTGTCTAATTCTTTAAAAAAGATGACAAAATTAGATATGAATTTCATTTTCTCGGTTTGTGATCGCTAACTGTTTTTTGAATAATCTATCAATTAAGTCGTTAAACTATCTGTCTCTCCAATTTAGTCTTTAAACTATATAAATATCCTAAGTAGACCCTAAAGTAAAAAAATCTGTCAGTTTAGCATATGCAATTAAAATGCCAGGGACTAAAATTATGAATTTTCATATACCTTAGGAAATAAATTGTTGGATTTCATAAACTTTAGGGGGCTGCTTATTATTTTTGTTTATTTTATGATCAAATTGGAGAAAATGAGAGTAATAATTTAAAGACTAAATTGGTGATTTAGTCTTGTAGTTTTGTCTAAGAAAAATGAAAAGAGGAAGGAAAAAGATATAGGTGAAATACAAACCTTGTCAAATGCATTTTTCATGGAAGATCTAATATAATAATCAACTCTATCTCCAGATGAATCAACAATCGTTACGTCTCCTTTCTCTCTTCCTTCCCCATCATCAGATATTATCAAATCTTCACCCAAAATCTTTGAGATAGATAAAACCAAAGGAAGAAAATTTTCAATTTGTCCAATAGTCCTTCTAGGAAAAAACTCATGATAATTAAGCATCCTCTTCTCACCCCAACTTTGCATTGAACTCAAAACAGATGTCAACAACTTAAGATAAAAAGAATCTTTTTCAATCTTTGCATCAATAGCCACCTCATTCAACATAACATGTGAAGCACAAAGAAGATCAGATTCAACTTGACCAGTTGATATATATTGTTGAAACAAAACCCAAGAAAAACAAACATTATGAATTTGCTTATTTATTCCCAATATAGACCAAGTCTTTTTAATCAACTCAAGTAACTCATCAATTTCATCAAGGACTAATGTCTCATCTCTAATATCAAAAACAGCTTGAAGAAGTGAATTGTAGAAATGAATGTTGAGAGGGAATCCATCAGCCCAATGACAAACATCAGTTGTTGTTCCATTTGGACCCCTCCATGCTAATGAAACAACAGAATTACAAAGTGTTCTCATTGTGTCTGAGTTTTTGCCTGTGTCTAATGGTTTGGTTTCGATGTTGCGAATGATATCTCTTAGGCGCGAGGCGAATGTGTTGTTTTTTTCGACGGGGATTGAAGGGTATAAGAGAAGGCCTAGTTCAAGGACTTTGAGTTGTCTATTTTGCCACATATGGTACTCATGAGAATCACTGAATTCTGATGGTTTTAAGTGGCGCAAAAGTTCTAATGGAAGGATTATTGTTTCTGCTCTTCTTCCAGCCTGCAATTTAAAACCATTTTTACGCAGTTAGAATAATAGCTTGCAATTGATTTACATGTTATAGCACATTCTATCAAAAAAAATTCTCGAATTCAAATATGTCAACATTTTCATTGTTTGGATGTATTTATAGTATAAAATAATTTTACACAAACGTCTAATCAAATTTCACCATAATGGAAAACAACAAACACAAAAAAAGTGTTTATGTACTTACTTGGCCAACGAGAATTCTGGTGATGGTTTTTCTCAGGCGATTATGATTGTGCTCTGTCACCCTCATTTGTTGCCTCATGATCTCTGCGGATGTCATCGGCCTCCGTGGCCTGAACACCGACATGCAGCTATATAAAGGGCTGGCTCCGCCAACCGGCGAAGACGGCCCTCCACTATTTCCACCCGACGTCATTCTCCTCGATGGTGACCTTTTCAACATCTTCAAACCTAAAGCTTTCTTCACCTTACTCGTCGGCGACATCACCACCTGACTCGATTTATTCTCATTTTGATTAGTATTTAAATGGAACGAGTGTGCGTTTCTCCCGCCAAACCCGGGAGACGATCGACACGCCGTGAAAAATATTTCGTAGGCAGTTTCTCTTATGTCATTTTGACTCAGGCGTTCGAGTTTTTCAAAAGGCGAGACTAGATTGTTAGTCTCGTCTTTTGTAGAAAACTCGAACAGATGGTCATGAGGAGAGTAACTGTGGTGGTGGTGGTGATGGTAATGACGATCCTTATGAAAAGTGGTTGAGGTCAACGGACCGGAATACGATTCACGGAGAGTTTGTAGACCCATAAGGTGAAGTAGAAGATGTATAGTTGGTCTCCGACGACGGTGAACGGTGGCGTCGGCGACCACAAAACAACAATGGATGAATATGTATTATATTAATGCCAAAGAAATGGCTTAGGAAGGAGAATGGTACATTTGTATCAATGGAAAGGATAAGAGAGAGGGGCAATGAATATTAAGGGTAATGAAGTTTGGTTTTGTTTGTTAATGACAGCATTATTGTGCATGGATGGTGAATGGGAGAGAGAAATTGATGAGTGATTTTGGGTTTATCCACGTTGTCATGATCGAAGAAATCGGGAAACAAATAGGTTGTCTACTTTCCAAAATGGAAAACTGATGCATTTGAATGCGATTTTCTTGGAAGCTTTCTCATTAAATATTATTATTATTATTATTATTATTATTATTATTATTTTCTTTTTTTTTTTCTTTCAATTTTCATTATTGCACCAGCTCATCTTCTCATCTTCGGTTTTTTCTATTTTTATTTTTGTGTCTGTGACCTTCCTTTTTTGGCTTAAAGAGTAGCTAGTATGAGATGGCATTTGACAAATGATCACTACTTTATTATGTAGTTAAATCCTTTTCAAATAAGACAACACTATATGCTTAACCTCGCATTACGTTGCAATTGGTAGAATTTAATTGCACCTTTGATATTATATATCATAAAAGTTAAAATAAGTTTTTGAAACTTATGAAAAATTAATCTATGAAAAAAAACAAAATATATATAAACAATCACTCATCTTTAATTGTATATACAAACAATTACACATATTTTTTTAATCATTTATGTTAAAATAAAAATTACCCATTTTATTACAAAGTTTTCAATTAGTTATATTCCATTTATTCTTTTACTAAATAAGCCCTTTTCCAATTATACAAATAAAAGAGAAGGCATGATATACGTGAAAACTAGTTGTGGCCGCCTCTTCCCACAAACTATCATTTCAGTCTTAAAAGTTGAAGATATGCATAAATTAGTCTTATTGTGGAAATGACACTTACATATAGATCAATTTCAGTATTGATTTCTGCATAAAAGTTGAAGCTTTGGAATAATTTAAGAAAATAAATTCAATGATGTAATAAATGAGTGCTACATATGTTTTCATTTGCCACAAGTTTTATCAAATGTGAACATCTATGACTTCTAAACAATCCATTAGATGATACATTGCCTAAACTAACAAAAAAAAACAACAGTGGTGGAACTAGAAAAATATTATCCGATAAAATAAAACCTTGTAACTAGTGTTAATTATTAAAATCCCTTAAATTATCCTTTAAATATATTAAAGAAGTAAAATTAATTACTTTAATTTTGTATTAGTTACATGTCAGTTATCTTAGTTATAAATTAGTTGTTCTAATTTAAGTATATAAGTTTCATTATACATATTATTGTAATCGTCTTTTTCATTTGATCATTACAAAAATTATCTATATTTTCTTCTCTTTCATGATTTGATATGAATATTTTGTATATTCTATTATAGTATTTGAGAGCTAATTATTCCATTATTTTCTTTCTAAAAAATTAATTTTTCATAGAAACTTTAATTCATTTATCTTCTATTTCCTATTTGATTCTTGAACAATTTGTTCATTTTCCTCTCTTTTCTCCCTTCAAAACTAATTATTTCTCCTTCTTTCTTCATTTTCTTATCTTTCTCTTTTAAATTTCAAGTTAGAATTATTCTCATTACGATGATGATAATAAAATAAAATAAAAATCATCAACAGTGGACATTAAGGACAACATGTTTGCCAGCAAAACTATTCGAAAACCCAAGACTTCTTCAATGCTTTGATATCAACCTTGTTTCAACATTAACAACTTTCGTCAAGTATGAAAAAAATGAAAAGGATGAAATTTATCAAGAACACCAACTATATTTAGTGCCAAAATTCTTTCTTTCAAGCCAAATTGACATTAAATAAAAATGCATACAAAATTTACATGGAAGTGTAAACTCTAGATTCAACCTTTACCAACAACAAAAAAAAAGCAAGATTGTTCTTGTTTCTAAAAAAAAAATCCATAATTGGATTCTCATTTAGAAGTCTTAATGATCAAAGAGTTGCGCATGAAATTTCGTTAAAATAAACGCAAGAGAAGATATTGCATGGAGGTGTCACCTCCATTCAACACCTGTTACAAAAAAAAGCAAAATTGTATTAGAATCTTGTTTCTAAACAAAGAATAAATCTTCAAAAAATCTTTTAGCCGATTTATTCTGGTATATCAAAATTCTTTTAGTCGATGTATTTCGGCATTTCTGATTATATTTCTTTGTTTTTTTTTTACAACATTGTGTTATTAATCCCAAGTTAGAAGTATCGTGAACACCTTCTAGTTTACGGGATATTAGAGAGATAAAATTAATTATAAGTTAGTTACTTTAATTTGGTGTTAGTTACAAGTTAATTATTTTAGTTATAAATTAATTGTTCTAATTATGGTATATAAATTTCATTATACCGACTACTGTAATCATCTTTCTCATTTGATCAATATATCTCTATTTTACTCTCTTCCATGACTTGATACGAAGATTTTGCATATTATATTAAAATATTATGCGTAAGTCATGCATCTTTGGTTAAAAAATAATTTTTATTTTTATTTTAAATTGTAAAACTGCTATTTTTGCTTTGTTTCTTGCTTTTAATTATATGCAGAGTTAATAATGGCTTTTGTCCTTGTAAAAATAATTTTTCAGAGATTTTGTCTTTATAATAGTAGACTTATCTACTTTCATCTTTATTGGCTTTATTCATCAAAAAACAACGAAGTGCCAAATTGAGTTAGATTTTTTTTTTTAATTTAATGATGTGTCAATTTTTGTAATTCATATAAAATCTTTGAAAATTAGAAACAAGAAAAAAAGGCAATTTGGCAATTAAAAATAAAACAGAAAATAACAATAGAAATAGAAAAAGATTTTGCAAATCAAACAATTCTTATAAGCTATAAAAGACTAATATAGGGTAAATTCTAATATCTATCGCATCCACCATGGATCGGTACTTAAAAAATGTTTAAAACTTTAACAATCACAAATGTCGTCTCTTAGAAATAGATCAGTGTTAAGGGTCATATTCATTTCTACAATTGAGATGGAAATTTAATAATACCGCTTGTAATAAAAATGTAGATAAATAAATATGATTCTCATATTGAAAATGAAGAGTGTCATGGGATATTACTTCTGAAGAGTTTATATTGTCAACCGTCGTTAGAATTTTTGATGATGATTTTAAGTATTGAACCACCTTGAAATGTGGAAGTCACAACCCTAATATGGTGTTAAAAAATTTCAAACACTAACATGGTGACACCTATTGATTACCAAACTAATTTATAGATTTACTCTATTGTGTTGTATGAACTTAATCTATAATGTATTATCAAGTGATTTCCTATATGCTAGTAGTGAAGTTGTTGAAGTTGTTGAAGTTGTTGGTGAGCAGGCAAATTATCCAAAAATAATAGAACTCTTTGAAAGTATTGGAGTTGATATGAAATTGTCATACTTATCAACTTCAATCAGCCTAGACAACGGTAAGGGCTATGAATGGGGTAACCAAAATGGTTTGTCCAGCTTGTTTGCACAGAAGACAAATGTTGTTAGTCCTTACTTTTGGCAATTGATTAGGGAAGTTATAAAGTTCAAACAAGATGTTCTAAGGTAAGTAATTACTTAAGCACTGTGTCAAATTTATGAAGTATATACAGTAAGTGCTATACTTAATTTTGTTTATACAAAGCTAAAGTTCACACTTGCGTTTTTAAATGATTGTGCTTCAATTATAAAAAGTATATATACTATATACTCTTTTCTTTTTTTTTCTTTTTGTTTTATTAAAAAACCGGAAAGAAAAGATTATTAGTAATTAAAATAATGCTAATAATCATTCTACAATTATTTCTGAGTAGATTTGAAGACGTCCCTTGAAATTATAAAGTCAAATTTTTATTATTATTATTGAATTAGAAATATATATATATATATATATGAACATTGTATATATACTACATTGTATATATACTAATTGTTTTTTGACAACATATATATACTAATATATAGTGTAAAGTTGAGTTTTTTTTATAGATTAGTAATTATTTGGTTTTTTCTTTTTTCTATTTTTACAATGCAGCTATCTTGCTATACTTGAGACTACTCCAGATATTGACCACAATGAGACTTTGGGACATTTCATTAAGTCAAGGGGATACTCAGCTCTTGAAGGAGTTATGAGCTTTTCTGCTCTCTCAGTTCTCTCATTCTTAAGTAATCACCATCTACATCAGGTAAAGAAACCACTGAACCATTATTCATAACTATTATGATTTACTCCCTTTTGTCTCATAATAAATGTTGTTCTAGATTTTTTGACACAGATTAAGAAAGATAAATAAATGAAAAAAATGTTGTACATTTACATAGTTATTGGTTACCAACCATTGTCATCATAAAGTATAATGACTTGGAAAAAATAAAATCATTGATGTCACATAGGAAAATTAAAATGACTCTTATTTTGTCTCATTTTCTTTATGCCAAAATGACACTTAATTTAGGACAAAGGGAGTATATATTAAGGAGTAATTAACTTAGTTCTAACATCCAAATAATTAAAAATTACTTCTTGGTTCACTTGGTTATCTTTGCAGCTCTTTTACCGTCCAGAGTGCATGATTGTCAGATGGAACTCTCAAAATTATATTAAGAAGGTGCTTTTATTTATTATGACATTAAAGGTCTTCAAGATGCTCTATCAGTTAGTTATATACTTGTGATCTTTTCATATTCTGATAGGAATAAGATGTGTATCACTGACTTAGAGACTGAGAATAATGATTTTGTGATTCAATGATTGTGATCATTCCTATAATATTCATAGCAGGTGAAGGAAAAGCTTGTGAGTGAAATTTGTCAAATAAAAGTCAATTGTGAGGTACATTTGGTTTCTACATCTCATAAAGGTGGATTAATAATCTAACCATATTCAGTTGCTGCAAGAATTAATTTATAAATTGATTGAATGAAGTTATTATTATATTAAGTTTAAGAAATGTATTGCAGGATGTGTTTTGTTGTGTGAAGATGGTTCCAAAGAAATGTATGATGGATGCATAATGGCAGTAAATGCCTCTAATGCTTTGAGAATATTAGGAGATGAAGCAACATCAGATGGGTGTAGAATACTTGGTGCTTTTCAATATGTATATAGGTAAAATCTATCATTATGTTCTAATTCTGCCAGTCCTTCAGTTATAAAATAAGAGATCACAAACAACTGGTAAAGGCAACTAACATGATCAAATGCATGCATTACATTATTTTCATTTCTTTAGTGCTTACTTATCAAGTTAACATTCGATAATAATACTTTCAGGCGATAGGAAGATTAGAGTACGACACTAACACACACAGATACAACACCAGGCACGACAAACATTGATACATAGACATTAATAATAATCTAAAGGATAAAAGTGATTGAATATAACTGTATGTGTCAGTGTCAGACACTGACACTTGTCAGAAACCGTACACACTTTTAATCGAAGGTGTCGGTGCTATGTTCTTCTAAATGCCTAGAGCCTTTTGGGTTGGGCTTATAAAACTATGTGCTCATATATGTTCATCAACAAAACCTAAGGTTCTTAACTGTAATTCTATGTTATCAATATTTAGTCCAGACCTTACTCTTTCATCTGTATGCAGCGATGTATATCTGCACCCCGACAAAAATTTAATGCCCCAAAATCCTCTAGCATGGAGTGCATGGAATGTTCTTGGAGCTTCCATCAACAATGTCTGTGTGACTTACTGGATTCATATTCTTAAGGTTAGTAACATCTCAAGAAAAAGAAAAAAAAAAAGTTAAATTTCAGCATTACTTGATATTATTTCTATTTAATTATTAAACATATGAAGTAGATCTCTTTCACTAAAATGGTCCGTTGATAAAGAAAGTTAAATACTTCTATCTATCATGACTTGTAGAATATTGAAGAAATGAATGAACCATTTTTTGTAACTGTGAATCCAAATCAAACACCTAAAAATACCTTGCTTAAGTGGTCATAGCCATCTAGTCCCAACAGTTGCAGCATCAAAAGCATCACATGAGCTGCATCATATTCAAGGGAAAAGAAAAATATGGTTTTCAGGAGCATACCAAGGTAAGCTGCAACTTCTTGTGTTTACATGGTAAATCTCGATACTCGGGGTGGGAATAAGTCAGCTTTCTCGACAGGGGTCTATGGTCTAGTCCGGAAGGCTAGGCCAATTATTTTTTTAAATAGACAAGACCAAAGCTTCTTTAGAATCCTATTTAGCTAAAAAGGTCATACTACATGCTATAAAAAAATATTTGAAACTTATAGGTCGGCCTACTTACGTAAATATGAATAATATTTGTTTTTATTTTTATTTTTGAGCAGAACCTCTATTCTCCATCTATTTCTGATTTACCTGTGATCCAAACATAGTTCTGTTGCTTTTCAGGTTATGGATATGGTGGAGATGGATTAAAGGTTAGTAAGATCAAACTTTTTAGGAAAAGAACATGATTCTTTCAGTTGTATTTATTCTTGTATTTAGGATAATCAAGCTTATTTTTATTTCCATATAAATTAGCAATATAAACAAACAAATTTTCACAAAAGTTACTTCAGGAAGTAAATATATATATATATATGCACACAATTAGATTTTAGTTTTCTATCTATTCTAAGAAAAGTCTTCTCCTACAATCTAATTGTGTGCAATTTTGCATGCATCTCTTCACTGATTTTGTTGTAACATTTCAACCATGTTGAAAGAAACCAAGAAAGTAATGGTTTCAATTACAGGCTGGCATGGATGCAGCACATGAAATTCTTTGAAGATTTAGTACCCTTCAGAGCAACCTAAAACACATAGTACCATCTTGGACAGAAGAGGGAGCAAGATATTTTGTGACTAGATTTCTGAGTGTATATATAACTACAGGATGTTTAATGTTATCTCCTTTCTGCCACAGTAGATACTATCTTAATATTTCATGCTCTTTCAAAATGATAAAGCTATAATAAAATGACTTTTTTATATCTAAGATCAGTTAGCAAAAGTTTGCACAACTTTTTCACTATATATTTGTTAGAACAACAACCCTGTCTCAAAACAAAATAGATGCGAAAAATGCAAACAAAGAACACACAAGATTTCATCAAAGAATTCGATCAATTGTACCTAAGTCTCCGAATGTAAAGGGCTTACAATATCTTTCTATTATGATTCAAGATTAAGGTTTCCAATGTACGACTTGTGTTTAAATACTATAGCTCAAATTACAACTTTATCCATGTAATTAAAAGCCATACCCAACAGTATTGTCACCAAAGATTGAAGTATATGATCTCATATGAAAGGGTAAATATTGGAACAATTGTTGAATACAAGAATAATTTATCTTGATAGCTTGCTCTTCATTTCATATTCAAATATTTAATTTCTCAAAGTAAAAAAGGGGGATAGTTAGCATAATAATAATTTAATTTCATGCTTAAAAATAACCAAATCTTAAATAGTTGCATTGTTCATCTTCAGGAGATTAGACATATAAACAATTGTGGAGTTACTAATAAAATTACTTGTCTTGTCCTATTTCAGTCTATTGGAGGAAGGAGGAACAATATTTACCTTTGAGGGATCTGATAAAAAGTGCCTCGATAAAAGTGTTTTAAGAATCCACAATCCACAATATTGGAAGGATCCACAATATTGGAAGGTACGAGCTTTTAATTTATTGGATTAAGTAAATTTTTTGTCCTTTATTTTAACTGAAATAAAATTTAAGTCCACTTTTTTAAATGTGATTTTACAAGATTTTTCCCACAATTCAGTTTCAGACTTACTTTTTATGACGTGTTATATTCATTACTGATATAGAATTACATTTAATGATATGACATTGTTAATTTGGACAAGAAAAGAATTAGCAAATTTCAAAAAAATAAGTTTACACTAGAATATATAATCCGCACGTTACGCGGGTGTAATTTGTAAAATATTTTTTCAGTATAAATTTATTAAAAAGTTTAAAGGTAATATTTATGGTGTATAAATGTATCAATCTGATTGGAAAAAAAGGTTTTAAATTTGTAAATTTCTTAGTTTATAAGAATAGTGGTTGTATAACAAAAGAATAAATGGAATAGAAACAATTGAAAAGTTTATAATAAAATGAGTGATTTTCATTCTAAATAATATGATTAAAAAAAGATGAGTTAGTGTTTGTATACACAATTAAAAAGATTTAAATAAAATGAGTGATTTTGATT
>JBBPBQ010020324.1:38027248-38065065 GCA_037974755.1 Cicer yamashitae | reverse complement strand
GAAATATATTTGTAAGAATTGGTTTTTATATGATTATTATTTTTATTTTTATTTTTATTTTACTTTTTATCTTGAGCACTATTATTTCTTTATTCTTTTTTTGACCGCCCCAATGATTACATATCTCATTTTCACTTAATTGAACAAAATATTATTTCTTATATTTTATGTTTCATATCTCATTTTCACTTAAACTTTTGATAACTAATTCTTATATAGAGGTGTTATGTTACATATTTCTTTCAAAAATATTTTGAATTAATTATTCTTTTTGGAGACTGTATATAATGAATAAGCTCAAAGTATTATTTTTTACGACAAAAACACGAAATAATGTTGGGAATGATAAGAAATCACTACTTGATTTTGATTATTTTTACCGTTAATTGAAACTATGCTCTAATTTATACTTCATCCAATCTATAAGTTTAATATTTTGAAATGAATGTATTTATTTTCATGAACAATTTATATAGACAAATACTTTCTTTGTATTAAAGGAATAAAATATGTATATGAGCATAAAAAGAAAAATGAACACAAATTTTATATTACTTTGAAAATACTTAATGTATAATTTAACATTTTTATTTTTTAAAAATATTCTTTGTTGGTTTTTTTTGCAAATGTTTGCTAATTTAAATGTTTGTGTTTTAATATTTTTTATTTATTTTAATTTAAAATTCATTGGATTGTTTGTGCATAAGTTTGATTATTGATTTTTCATGTGATTATTGTGTTTTTATATATGTTGTGGTAATTTATGGTTGCTACATTTTAATTAATAAAATTTTGCAATCATTGATTTGAGATATATTTGTAAACATTGGTTTTTATACGATTATTATTTTTATTTTACTTTTTATCTTGAGCACTATTATTTCTTTATTCTTTTTTTGACTAATTGAACGAACTATTATTTCTTATCTTTTATGTTTCATGTCTCATTTTCACTTAAACTTTCGATAACTAATTCTTAATTACGAAATAATGTTGGGAATGATAAGGAATCACTACTTGATTTTGATTATTTTTGCCGTTAATTGAAACTATGCTCTAATTTATACTTCATCCAATCTATAAGTTTAATATTTTGAAATGAATGTATTTATTTTCATGAACAATTTATATAGACAAATACTTTCTTTGTATTAAAGGAATAAAATATGTATCCGAGCACTAAAAAGAAAGATGAACACAAATTTTATATTACTTTAAAAATACTTAATGTATAATTTAACATTTTTATTTTTAAAAAAATATTCTTTGTTGGTTTTTTTTGCAAAGGTTTGCTAATTTAAATGCATGTGTTTTAATTTATTTATTTTAATTAAAACTTCATTGGATTGTTTGTGCATAAGTTTGATTATTGATTTTTCATGTTATTACTGTGTTTTTATATATGTTGTGGTAATTTATGGTTGCTACATTTTAATTAATAAAATTTTGCAATCATTGATTTGAGATATATTTGTAAACATTGGTTTTTATACGATTATTATTTTTATTTTACTTTTTATCTTGAGCACTATTATTTCTTTATTCTTTTTTTGACTAATTGAACGAACTATTATTTCTTATCTTTTATGTTTCATGTCTCATTTTCACTTAAACTTTCGATAACTAATTCTTAATTACGAAATAATGTTGGGAGTGATAAGGAATCACTACTTGATTTTGATTATATTTGCCGTTTATTAAAACTATGCTCTAATTTATACTTCATCCAATCTATTATAAGTTTAATATTTTGAAATGAATGTATTTATTTTCATGAATAATTTATATAGACAAATACTTTCTTTGTATTAAAGGAATAAAATATGTATCCGAGCACTAAAAAGAAAGATGAACACAAATTTTATATTACTTTAAAAATACTTAATGTATAATTTAACATTTTTATTTTTTAAAAAAATATTCTTTGTTGGTTTTTTTTTTGCAAATGTTTGCTAATTTAAATGCATGTGTTTTAATATTTTTTATTTATTTTAATTAAAACTTCATTGGATTGTTTGTGCATAAGTTTGATTATTGATTTTTCATGTTATTATTGTATTTTTATATATGTTGTGGTAATTTATGGTTGCTACATTTTAATTAATAAAATGTAATTTAAATATTGTGATGTATTTATATGCAATAAATGAAAAAAGTAATTAACAATTAAATCAAGTTTGTAATGGGAGTTATATTTTTATCGTTATTTTTTTAGTTATAGAGATATAAACAAGTAATTAGTAGAATGTGAAATAAAAAATGAATGAATTTTAGAGGTGCCACATCATACTATTGAATGATGTGTTAAAATGAGTGTCACATGTCAACATATTATTTTGGAGGTTTGTTTTAATATATTATATTGATTTGATCGATGAAACTAAAAATAAAAAGGTCATAAAGGAGTTTCTGGTCTATTCTTTTTGGTCTAAATCAGCAATGTCATAACATTAATTGTAATTCTCTATCATTAATGAATATGACATGTCGTAAAAATATGTTCTAAATTGGGTTGTGGGGAAAAATTCTGAAATAGAGGGGACTAAAATCCTAGAGTTAGAAGTGGGAGATTAAAACTCTATTTCAATCAAATCAAAGGGACCAAAAGTTTAAATAAGCCTAATTAATTTGTTAATGGTTGATATCATTCTAGGTTTATTATCATTGTTAATACAACTAAAGGAACTGTCTTTTGCTAGAAATAAAACTTGAATAACATTAAAGAGTTTTTCAGGTTATGACAAATGCTGATTTAGGTCTTGCAAATGCATATATTGATGGTGACTTTTCATTTGTTGATAGAGACAAAGGACTTCTAAATTTTATTTTGGTAAGCAGATGCATATTGATCTTTTACTTAGCATTGAGACTTTGATTGAAGGTGTGTCACGGTGTCCGATACATGTCTGTGTCGCATACCGACATGACACCGCCCCAATGATTATATTCAACTAATTCATTTTCTCAAATTATTATCAGTGCCAACGTGTCAGTGTCGTATTCGGTGTCGACATATGACGTTTTTCTCTTTATTTTCATGTACTTTGGTGCCTTTTAATGTAGATTCTCATAGCCAACAGAGATTCCAGTGCTGCTCACTCAAAGAATAGGTAAGCTCACATTGACTTATGTGTGGAACCTTGCATTATAAGTATTTTTGAAATTTTTATCAACATTTTTACCAATTTTGATGCTTTAGGGGTTGGTGGACACCAGTTTTCTTTACTGCTGGTTTAGCATCTGCAAAATTCTTCATCAAGCATGTTTCAAGGAAATATACTGTCACACAAGCTCGCAGAAATATCTCAATGCATTATGACTTGGTACAAGAACATTTGTTAAAATGGTTCTTTTATGATTTCAATTAGCAACTAGTTGCAGCAGGAATATAATTATACTCCCTTGTCTCATTATAAGTGTCATTTTAAGTAATGCAAAGTTTCTAAGAAAATACTTAGTTATGCTGATTTCTATAGTAAAATAATGTGTGAAAACGAAAATAATAATATTAATTGAAATAATTGAAAATAGTATTAGTAGAAGCAGTAGTGGAGGTGGAATAGTTGGATAGACTTTTTAACTAAATGAAGGTATTACTGGAAAAAAGTTAATAATTGTTGTCTTAATATTCTAAAGTTAAATATATTTTGAGACATAGATATTTCAAATATTTCATTTATAACGAGACGGATGGACTATCAGAAATATGTAAAATGACTATAGCAAATGCAGAATTTGTCAAACCACTATATGAAAGCTAGAATTATTGCTAGCAAAAAAGTTTGTTGAAATTCTTTATGAAGTTTATTTTATATCTCATATGCACTATGTAATTCAATGCTGAATCTAAGCCAAATTATTTTTTTCACCTTTTGATAGAGCAATGAACTAATTGCATATTTCTTGGATGACAAAATGCAATACTCATGTGGGGTGTTTAAGGTAAGAACAATGATTTGTTTGATCTAACTTTTATATAAATAAAGGAGATATTTATTTCTCCATAGAATGCAGTAATAATGGTTAATATTTTTCATCATTTCTTCTTTCTTAAATTGTCTGATAGAATGAAGATGAAGACTTGAAAGATGCACAGCAGAGAAAAATCTCAATTCTAATAGAAAAAGTGAGTGTAGTTTTAATGACTTCCATTTTATTCATATTTTAGTTGATGATCTTCAGAAAGGTCTAATTTGATAACTTATTTCTTCTAGGCTCGAATTGATCGAAAACATGAAATTTTTGACATTGGATGCGGATGGGGCGGTTTCGCAATTGAAGTTGTGAAACAAACTGGTTGTAACTACACTGGCAGCTGAAGAGCAGCTGAAATATGAAGAAAATAAAGTTAAAGATGCTGGACTTCAGGTATTAAAATCATAAACAAGCTTTGTATTTTTTAAAGTATTGATCATATACCATTTTTCATAAATGCAAAATTCTCTAGATTCCTTGTAAGTTGTAAACTGAGTAAAGCCAACCACATCAAATGTATCAACTTTAGAACTAATTCATGGTTTCAGGATCATATAACATTTCTCCTATGTGACTATCGTCAATTGTCTAAGACAAAAAAGTATGATAGGATTATATCATGGTGAGATATATTTATTTTTATTTTTTAGTTTTGCAGACCATGTTTTTAACAACAAATTTTGCAACATATATTGCATTTTCTGATTAAGCATATATTACTTACAGTGAAATGATTGAAGCTGTTGGACATGAGTATTTTGAAGAGTTCTTTAGTTGTTGTCATTCAGCATTAGCAGATGATGGATTTCTTGTTCTTCAGGTATTTCATAGTATATTAAGCGCATATAGAATAATCGTTTAAATGTTTATGTATAAGCTGCTTCTATAACAAAAGATAAAATATAGTGTTTACCATATAAGTGTTTATGTATAAAGCTAACAACTAACGATTGTTATATTCTCTAGTTCACATCAATACCAGAGGAGTGTTACGATGCATACAGGCGAAGTTCAGAGTTTATAAAAGAATATATTTTTCCAGGCTGTTGCATACCTTCTCTAAGTAGAATAACATCAGCTATGGCAGCTGCATCAAGATTATGGTACATGTTACATTTTTAATGCTGCCAATGACCATTTCTTTCATTCTATTATCTTACACATATAGTTTTCTTGGATGTAGTGTAGAGCATGCTGAAAACATTGGAATTCATTACTACCAAACACTAAGATGGTGGAGAAAGAATTTCATGGAAAACCACAGGTATGTTATAACTTTATGGGTATTTATTTTAGCATATGCAATTAAAGTAGCTAAATAGATTATTTAATTATTGAAAATATATTGTTGTCAGCAAAATTCTGGATCTTGGATTTGATGAAAAGTTCATTAGAATATGGGAATACTATTTTGATTACTGTGCTGCTGGTTTTATGTCAAGGACACTTGGAAATTACCAGGTACTCCCTCTTTATTAATTACTCCCATCATAGATGTAAAGATATACGTAAAGGTCTTGCTAATGAGTGCCTTAAGCACATTGTTTATGGTTTTCAAACAAGGTGGTGACTCATTGAAAAGTCAAGTATATCTCTTTCGAATGATTAAATACACAACTTCCCATAAAAGCTCACGTTTTTGGACTTATACATACAATACCTTAAGGGCACTCATTAGCATTTGCTGTTATGTAAAATAGATTAGACACCATAACTAAGGACTAAAACACAATGCATCTTGTGAATAAGACTATCTTCAATAATAGAAATGCTCAACTTTCAACAGAGTTCATATAATTCCTTGCTTCACTCATAGCAACAGAATGAAGAAAGAAAGAAAACTTCTTTTAATCAGCTCTCAAATTTAATATTGAGCTAAGGAATCATAAATTATGACTTAGTAGGTTTCTACAAATAGTAATATAAACTATAAAAGGAATGTCTTGCTCAAATGATAACAAGCTAACCCTAATTTTATGAATTTAATTAAATCAGTTTAACATCTACAGATTAGTTTCATTGTGAAGAAAACTCACCTACAAAAAATAGAATTCAAGTTATTAAATTGAGGACCAATAATTTACCTTTTTTAACAACTAAATTAAGCTCAATATCTAGCCATCCTTATCAAATCACTTTTTCAATACTAATGCATCTTCTCATCCCAATCAGTGGCTCAAATTAATCAGGAAATAGAATTTTCTTATGCAACTTTGCATTCAATTATCCCTAACTTGTTTCTTTTTTACTTCTAATTACTATCCATCACACTCAAATCTAAATTTATCAATTTAAATACTCATTTCATTCATTTTCAAAGAGAATTGAAATTAGAAACGACATGTTTTCATCAAAATTAAGTATTAATATAGTTGGTCATGTGTCCTAGGTACTCAATAATTCTTCCATGAGGCATCAATAGTTTCCTTCATTTCCCATTCTAAAGAAATCTTACCTAATAGACCAACACAATAGATTGTAACCAACATGTTAAAACCTTTATAGACTTAACAAGAATAATAAATCTTAGATTAAAGTCATAGAAATACAACAACTACAATGAATGAATGCAAAAAATAATAAAACCACAAAGATGTGACTCACATTCATTAATAATAGTCAAATATTTTATATATAAAAGAGGGGACTCATATACTACTGTCTTACGTGTGTTTGGGAGTTTAGAAATGGAGTGAAAGACTTTTAAAACAAAGAAAGATTGAAGATGAAAGAATGGAGATATTTGGAAGAAGAGAGTTTGAATGGTTTATTTTTCCTCGTAATCCGAAATCTCTCTAATTTGAGAAACCAAAACATTGGTTGAAGGAGGATTCTGGAGGACTTTGATAAATTCTTTAAATTCAATCTATTTTGTTATAATACTCTCAATATTAAAAATATATTAATTATAATAATTCATTTATCATTCTCTATACAAACATTCTCTCAAAAAGGTGAAAATTTCCTTTTTTTTTTTTTTCCCTCTATTCCCCTCCCTCCAAAACCAGCCCTTAGAAAAAAAATGTCAGTCTTAACTAGCAAAGCTAGGGAAATAGATTCACGAGGAAAATCATAGATCCAAAAAAGACAAGGTTGATATTAACCCATCTTAACCAAACTATCATCAACTTGATTTGCCTCTCTAAGGATATGAGCGAATCAAACATCAGTTATTTGGGCAGCAAGCCTCCTAATCTCAAAAACTAAATTATGACAAGATGAGTAGAGGGACATCCTCGATCAATGAAGTTGATTGCAACAAGAAAATCATATTCTATCCAAATTTTGGTTTGAATTAATGGTTAAAAAATTGAAGGACTCGAATTCAAAACTAAGTAAATTAAAAAAATATTAATATAATAATTAATTACTAATTTTCATCGATCAAATTTTTTTTAACCAAACCTTATCATCATGTGTTCTAATAAAAATGATATTCATTGACCACCATTTGTATCCAAATATATATATGAAAGTCATTATTAATAACATTCAAAATTGTAGTTAATTCTATTAGGTTAATAGTTAATGAGGTGACATTTAATTATATCCATTAATGTACATAATTAATCATTTATTTAATTTGCATTAACCATAAGAATTGTTATTGAATTTTACTTAGTTGTAGACCCAAATAATTGAATTGGCTCATTACTAATACTAGCTAGGAACAGCTCTTAGTGTACCTTAGTCAAAAATAAAATTATTTTTTGGCAGAAAAAAATTACTTTAACAATAGCATTTGTCATAAATTTGATATGCATATAGCCTATAGTTGGAATGTGAGCAACTAAATTGGTTTTTATGTACATGTAGATGGTTTTCTCACGCCCTGGAAACAATACTGCACTAGCAGTTCATTCAAAAGCTTGACTTGTTAATTTGTTTGTCTCAATCCAAGAGAGTTGTCTGCACGTTCTATCTTTATTTGTGTTTTTAATTATGAGATGGAATGTTAATAGTACTTGTGAAAAATAATTTGAGTTCAATTCTTTAATTTTTCTATATGTGTAGTTACCGTACATACTTTTACTTTTAATCATTCATATGAATCTTTCATGAACTGTGCATTTGTTAGTTTAACACTATGATTAAAAAGACTTTTTACATCAATCAAAAATGACATTTTACATCGAATCTGATTTGAAATCTTACGATGTAAAGTGAAACAATTTTTTTTTATTGGGTAAATAACTGATGTGAAATTTATTTTTTTTTGGTTTTTCATTAGGTAAATAATCGATGTGAAAACAATTTTTTTTTTTTTTATTACAAATTCTCACTACTAGAAATAATCATATTCAATACGTGTGAGAACTTAAATGTGAATACTTCTTTAAGTGAAATTCAAATTCGAATTCACTATATAATAATATGATAGAAGTTTAGCCTCATCAACTAAACTCGAACTTATAATTTTTTAGTTCTCTTTCTCCTTCAATAATCACACGTTACAAATGCCACTAACTATGGTTGCTTTAATTATTTCCATACTTCCAACATGTTAATTGATTGATCTGTCCTCTCTCTAAAGAAAAAACCTCATATTCATTCCCCATTATTATTTAACCAACGCCCCTATCCCATTTTCATCATTTGTTCTATTTTCTACAAAAAATACCACTATACTGAACTACCACTATATTCCTTCAATTTTCTTTTTTCTTAAGACACCCGATCATCCAGAACCTCAACTTGAATCAACACTATATATGTACTAAGTTTGGTTTTTGGAAGACAATGATTTGCAATTTTTATTTTATATTTACTATTTTGTATTTATTAGAAAACTGAATTAAATATATTTACTGAATATACATCTTATTTATTGGAAAGAAAGTTACATTTGAATTGGTAAGCCTTGCCCTTTATATACAAGTCTTTGATCTACATGAGATAAACTAACTATTGGTTATAACTAACAATAACTATTATGTTAAATGTTGACTAAGTGAAAATAACTAATGCTTGAAGCTTATGAAACTGGCTGGCTGGCTGGGAGCTTATGGTTACTGATTGATGAAACAGGCCGATGACTCACTTATTTTTACCCTTGATTTCTAACATGCCCCCACAAGCTTAAGATTGGTAAATATCAAACAACCCAAGCTTGATGACAGAAGGTAGTAACCCCTTTGTGAGGAAATCAACTAGTTGGTCCTTTCCAGGTATGGGAAATAGTTCCATGGTCTCATCTGGGGTCTTCTCTCTCACAATATGATAATCGATGTCAAGATGTTTTGTTCCCTAATGAAAAACAGGATTTGCTGCAATATGGAGTTCACTTTTGTTGTCACAATATAAAACAGGTGTCATATCAAGAGTAACCTTTAAATCCTTGAGTAAATGTACAATCCATTAAAGCTCACATGTGGCAGTTGCAAGTGCACTATATTCTGATTTTTTATGATGACTTAGCTACAGTTGATTGCTTCTTTGTTTTCCAATTGATTAGTAAATTCCCTGGAAAGAAACAACACCTTGAAGTAGATCTTCTTGTCCTTGCATGTTCTCCAATATGCATCACTAAATCCACTCAACTGTAGTTGAGAATTTCTTGGGAAAATGAGTCCTTGTCCTAGTGCTTTCTTCAAATATCTAAGTATCTTAATTGCTACACTTTGATGTGTCTGAGTTGGTTTTGCCATGAATTGACTTAGTTGTTGCACTAAATATGTTATATATGGTCTTGTTGTTGTCAAATATAGGAGTCTTACAATAAGCTTTATGTACTCCGTTATGTTTTGGGTGATCCATCATCTTGCTGAAGTCTTATGTTGTAGTCCATTGGTATACTTACTGGTTTACATCCTAACATCCTTGTGTCTGTCAGTAAATTAGTGAAATATTTCCTTTGACAAATTGAAATTCCCTTTTTGGAGTGAGTCACTTCAATTCCTAGAAAGTATTTTAGCTTTCCTATGTCCTTGATGCCAAAACTTTTGTGGAGAATATCCTTTATGTGCTAGAAGGCACTCAAATCATTTCCTGCTAAAATCACATCATCTACATATATTGCTAGTGCAGTGAATGATTGGTCTTTCTGTTTGATGAATAGTGAGTGATCTGAGCTTCCTTGAACACATCTAACTTTGGTAAGTGTTGTAAGAAGTTTCTCATGCCACTGCCTGCTTGTCTGCTTAAGACCATATAAAGAATTTATTAGTTTACAAGCCTGATTAGGGAATTTAGGTATCATACCTGGTTGGAGTTCCATGTAGACATCTTCATATAAATCACCATGAAGAAAAGCATTATCAATATCTAGCTACTGTAAGTGCCAATTGTTGTTAGATGCTAATGCTAATAGAATCCTTACAGTTGTTATCTTAGTCACAGGACTGAAGGTATCAGAGTAGTTTAAGCCTTCCCTTTGGTTGTATCCTTTGACAACAATCTAGCTTTGTATCTATCTATAGATCCATCTTGTTTTCTCTTGATCTTGAAAATCCATTTGTTTCCTATTAGAATTACACCATAAGGAACTTGGACTATTTTCCAAGTTTTGTTCCTTTGGAGAGCTTGTAATTCTTCTATCATAATTTTGTTCCAATGCTCATGTTTACTAGCCTCCTCATAAGTTTTAGGTTAAGTTTCCATTGAAACTGACATGCTAAAACTTTTTTGCATAAGGGAAAGGTTAGAATAAGATAAATAATTTGAAAATAGGATAAGGTTTAGTTATCTTTGTGTCCTTGTTGCTTTGTGCACTACAAACATAGTCATTTAAATATATTGGCCTATGTGTGGTACGACCAGATTTTCTAGGACTGGTGTTATGACTTTCAGCAGGCTGACTGACTTGTTGATGGAAATCTTGTTGGGATGATTCTTGCTGGTTGAAGTCAGGCTCATCCTGTTGGTTGAAGCCACACTCATCCCTTTGGTGCATGGCAGGTGTGATGCCAGAATCTTCATCATCATTAAATATCCTCTCATAGATTTTGATGACAACATTGTCAACATCAATATAATGCTAGTCATTGGAATGAGGCTACTCATGAATGACTAAGATAATAAGTGTTAGAACCAAGTGGGTTTGACGAACTATGACCCTTACTTGTTTTGATGATAACAAAATTATTTTGTGGGAACAATTTAAAGCACTAATATTTTGTTTAAGTGTGCAGTTCCCAAATCAGGTTATTTTGAATGACTTTACGCTACATAATCTAATGTTTGGACTAAATTAAAGGAACATCAAGACTCCGCTCTGATTTTCGTATTCTGAGTTTGATGAACGCGCTGTAAAACGTGCCTCTAGTGATTATATTATTGCAAGTAATGCTCTGATTAGTTTGGCTCTGATAACTACAACAAATATCTAACTATTCTTCCTTTGATAAGTGTGAAAAACATCTGTCATCTAACTCTGATTTATAGTTAATGCTTTGATGAAAAACCAACGCTATAATGGAAGTCAACACTATGAAAAGTCAACGCTCCGAACAAGACAAATTTGTGTGTCCTTTGCTTAACTCTTTAAATCCTCTATTTGTTTAAAGGTCTATGTGACATACTCTAATAATAATATTGTCTACTCTTAATGTCTCCCTATCAAGATACCTGATTTGTCTAAAGAAAAATAGATAACCCATAGTAATTTAACTACATAAGGTAAAAAAAAAAAAAAAGATAACCCATAGTAATTAAACAATCAAAGAATCATACCACCATATTTTGGGGTGCATAAGTACTTTCAATGAAAAATTGATATCATAAACCCGTGAGAAAGAATCTATCTTGTGTACTTTGATACTTCAATAACCAAAATGCCCCAAGAACCACATCAACGGTGTCAATGCCAATCCAATCTCACGTAGCAAATAACTTATTGTCTTGTAAAATTCCATATCAAAAGAGTTTCCATTTGTGGAGCTAATCACAAAAACCAACAAGAAACAAGACAAATCACAATGAACACGTATGAATTCGAAACCAGAAATCATGAAAAAGAATAGGTGATTGGAGATTTAGATTTCACCGATAATAATTAGGATTATCTCTTCAAAGTAAATACCATGACACTAATATCTCTATTAGAAATTTGAGAATTGAGAGAAGAAAAAAAATGATAAGTCATAGCTTGAAAGCTCAATTGAGAAAACTCAATAAAATCATATTTGATAAAAGATGAAAAATGATACAACAATACTCCTATTTATGTGGTTAGTGAATACTAACCTTCTAACTAATTTCTCTAACTAACTCTAACTAATCCTTAATCA
The DNA here is from genome assembly GCA_037974755.1 of Cicer yamashitae. NCBI lineage: Eukaryota > Viridiplantae > Streptophyta > Magnoliopsida > Fabales > Fabaceae > Cicer > Cicer yamashitae. The sequence goes on along the minus strand of JBBPBQ010020324.1, from coordinate 38,052,862 downwards.
ACTAATTAAAACTAACAAACTTTAACTATCTTAACTATTGTTGTTGAATCTACATAGGTTTCTATTGGAAAAAATGAATAGAGAAAATTAAATAACACAATCACAACACAAAAATATAACATGAAAATTCCAAAACTAGATAAGGAAAACTATGACTAGAGAACAATACTTTGTAAAAATTGTTACAACTCGTAAACTTCTCTCAAACACCCCACAACCCCAATACAATCACACAATCTAAAAAAAATTGGGCTCATAATAAAAAAAAATGCTATTTTAATAATTGTAAATTATTTCAAAATATTATATTTTTACCGAATGAAACACAAAAACTCAAACTACTATATATAAATTCATCAAAATAAGTAAATTGTAAATAACAACTAAATTTAACTTCAAGCTAATACTAACCTTCTAGCACTTTAAAATGAGTCATCATTCCAACACATTTTGAAGCAAATTAATCAACCAAGTCTTCATATTCACATCATATTGTTACCAAAAGATCATTCTCATTTGCTATCAATGCTAACTCATAAAGCCTTTCTTGTAACATGGTAGACTGCAAGTAAGACTTCAACAACTTCAATTTTGAAAAACTTCTTTCTATAGAAGCAACTATCATAGAAATAGTCAACAAAATTCTATAAGCAATAATTGTATTAGGAAAATAATCTAAGCCTTTCAAAAAATTTAATATATCAATAGGTCCTACTTTTTCTCCAGGCAAGATTTCTCTGAGTAACTTTAACTCCACAAATAATTCATTCCCATCAATATCAAATTGCTCATTATGTTTCAATGCATGTTCAAAATGACTACAACAAGACTTAAAATTTGATTGTCCAATGATTGTAACTTGTGAGAACTAAACAAGAATTCAATTTTTTTTCATACTCTTCGTATAGCTAAAATCTCTTATTAAAAGAAACAACGACTCGATCAACAAGGTAAAGAAAATAATTAACCCTAAAAATTCCTCTCCAGATAGCTCAACAAATGGGGTATTCAAATTCTTATCAAACATTTTTTTCCTTCAAATTTTACACCTTTGATAAAATATTGGGTCGATATTCAATTCAATAGCAATTTCCTTAACATTATCCAAAGCATTATAAAAATTAGCTTTTTCGTATCCCTCAAAAAATGAAATCAACCCATTTATTTTTTTTCCTAGCAACATCAATAAACATATCCCTTTATTGTAAAATAATTATAGCTATTAAAAACTCAAAATCACCAAGCTCATTTGTTGCTAAAGATTTAGCTTCACTTCTTATTTTGGTAATGAGATTCTTTTCCAACACTTCAAGTAAATGTTGGAACCAAGTTGGTTTTCCACTTAGAGTTTTGATGTTACAAAAGTAGTTGTGCACAGTAGTTGTGCACAGCCTATAATGAACAATATTTGTGCATGCTCTGATGAACAGTATTTTTGCATGCTCTGATGAACATTATTTCTACATGCTCTGATGAATAGTGTTTCTACATGTTCTTATGAACAATACTTCTGCATGCTCTGATGAATAGTGCTTAGCATGCCTCTGATGAACAGTAACTTTAGTATGCCTTTGAAGTCTGAAGCCACTCTTCAAGCCTACCTATGAAGCTTATGTTATGCTGACGTTGATGACTGCGACTCGTTCCAAATTGCTGCCTTTGATACACAACACACTCTGAAGTTGCTCTGACTCTGATAAGGAAACAAATGTAATTTTTCCAAGCCACTAATTCTAAGTCACGCAGTCTGCCTCTAACTGTCAAGAAAGCAAAGAATGCAACATTTGACTTCAATAATCAAGTTATACTATGATGAAGAAAAGTCAATGCCATTGATGAAATTTCAACTATTCTGATAAATGATAAATTTCACTTAGCCGTATAAAAAATATGAAGGTTCAAGAACACGGCCCAATAATTGTCCCCACTCAAATCAAATCAAGCGTATGAAGAAAGGTTTACCCAAATAATTTTCAAATGCAATTTGAGGAAAATACGCATCATCTCATTCTAGAAAAATTGCTCATATCAGATTTGAAAATAAAGAATTGGCTAAAGGTCATATTATTAAAACATGTCTTTCAAAATTATATTTGGAAGAAATATTTGTTGACCAAGCTGGAATGAAGATACGATTCAGAATTATTTTTGAAGAAAATCATTGTTGACCAAGCTGGAATGAAGATACAATTCAAAAACTTAGCAAGTAATTCACAAACCCTAATTTCAACTATAAATAGTGGATCAAGGCTGAAGAAGAAAGACAAGAACAACACGAATACACAAACTCATAAATCCTAAAGATCAAAGTTGTTCAGAAAACCTCAAGAGCTCAATTTTTGAAGTATTTAGAGTTGAAGATTTTAAGTTCTAGCAAAGCTCTCGTTCAAAGAAAAATATTCTTAGTGCTTCATTGTTAGTGTGAGAAAATCATTGTAATAACTCTTCTTAGTAGAAGCAAAACCAAAACAGTTTTAAACTCATTGTAACCTTGCCCGATAGTGGCTATAATGTGCCTGAAGCAATATATGGATCTCAAGCGTGTTGAGAAGACTTGGCTTGTAGGATCAATGTGTTAGTGTGCCTTCAACAATCTGGGCTTGTTAGATTGTGTGGAGAAGACTTGAATTGTAGGGTCAAGGTATGGTGTGCCTTCAACAATCTAGGGTTGTCAGGCTGTTTTGAGAAGACTAACTTGTAGGATCAGGTGCTTTGTAATTCAAGTTGTTGAATTAGTGGATTAAATGGGACTGGATGTAGCCAAGTTAGTGGTGAACGAGGATAAATTACTTGTGTCACTTTACTCATGCATTCCTTAGCTTTATTACTACCTCTTCTCTAAGTTATCAAACCCAAACCAGTGTTAATCAAATAATGAAAAAGAATCCAACTTAGACAAACACAATTTAACCCCCCTTCTCATGTTTGCACCTTCAGTAAAGCTTCCCTAAAATTTGAAGTTTGAGCTCTTATAGCTTTGACATTATCTACACGATTCTCCCAACGAGTGGATGACAAGGATTTTGGAGTCAATATTTTAATATTATCTTTCAAAATTTGTCATCTCTAAGTAGAATTGGAAAATATTGTATAGATGTGTTGAACAACTTTAAAAAAATCTTTAGCTTTAATACAAGAGTTAGCCATATCACACAAGGCCATATTAAGACTATGACAACCACAAGGAGTATAAAAGGCTCTCGAATTTTTGTCTAAAAGTTTCTTTTGTACACCTTGATATTTTCCTTTCATATTTGACTTATTATCATAACCTTGTCCTCGCTCATCAAATAGGTCAAGATCAAGATTTTTCAATTCATTTTGTAAAATATCAAAAAGCCCTTGGCCAGTTGTATCATTGACACTCAAAAATCCTAAAAAAGAGTTTCAAGATGGGATGACTTGTACATCCATTCAGTTATGACTTCTGAGTATAGTTGGATGCTTCTAACTTGGTTAGATTCATCTTCTGGTGTTTTGTCATCTTCCTCTGATTTACTTGTTGTATCCTCAACTTATTTTGACTTGTTAAGGTCAAGATGTTTGTCATCAAAATTAACATGTATTGACTACTCCACAATTTGAGTTTCCCTATTGAACACTTGGACCTTTCAGAGTATCCAAGGAAGGTACACTTTTGTGAGCGAGGATCAAACTTGCCAATGTTGCACATATAACAAATACAACCAATTTAGGTAAAGTAATAAATATTATGCTTTTTACTCTTCCATAATTCATATAGTGTTTTATTCAATATTGGCCTAATTAAAATTCTATTTTGAATATAGGATGCAATGTTAATTGCTTCTGCCCTAAATGTTTTGCAACATTTATCTTATTTAACATGGTTCTGGCCATTTTTTGGATGGAATCTACTCTTTCTTTCTACAACTCCATTTTGTTGTGGTGTACTAGGAGAGGAGAAGTTGCGTGAGATTCCACTCTTATCACAAAAACTTTCAAAGAATTGTTTTCAAATTCTCCTCCATGATCACTTCTAATTGTGATAATCCTAAGACATTTTTCATTCATTACTTGTTTGCAAAATGCAATAAACACTTTTTGGCAGTCATCTTTATTTCTTATGAATTTTACCCAAGTCCACCTTGTGTAATCATCTACTATTACAAGGCTATATTTCTTTCCATTTACTGAGACTGTTTTCACTGTCCAAAGAAATCTATATGCAAGAGCTCAAGGGGTTTGGAGGTAGAGACTAAGTTCTTAGGGGTAAAGGAGTTCTTAGTTTGTTTTCCCTTTTGACAAGTTTCACACATCATTTCAGTTTTGTAGCTAAGCTTAGGTAGACCTCTAACAAGTTGAATTTTATTCAATTTTGAGATTAATCTTAGGTTTGCATGACCTAACCTTTTGTGCCAAATTAATTTTTCTTCATTTACTGACATGAGACACCTAACATCTTGTTTCTCTAAGCTAAACAGATTTATCTTATATAGGTTATTTTTCCGCTGACCTTTAAAGAGTACATATCCATATTTTTGATTGTTTGCTTTGCATAATTTTTTATTTAATATAATATCATAGTTGTTATCACTTAATAGACTAATACTTAATAAATTATGTTTAAGACCTTTAACAAACAAAACATCTTTAATGGAAGGAGAGGCGCCATTACCAATAGACTTTTCTCCCGTCATATGTCGCGACCATCCATTGTCCATTGTCCATTGTCCAGGTATCATGACTGGTGTTTCAACTTGGCTGTTGAGAATATCTGCAACATAAATAATTTTGTTCTAAGGTACCCAAATTTGGTTGGGTCCTAGTTTGTTACTATTGAAAGGTTTCTTGTCTTTCCTTGTGTTTAACACGGGACAAGATATTTTGGAATGACCTTTCTTGGAGCAAACAGTACATAAAACATCAGGTTTGATAAGTTCAAACTTAGTTACTGTTTCTTGGTATCCTAGAGCTCTTTTACTATTTCTACTAACTTCATAAATCATATAAGCATACTTGCTTCTTTCTATAATGTTAGCTAGAAAGTATTGAAATGTTACTTCATATTTATCAGAATTACATATGATATTTTTTGAAGGTTTTGAGACATGGTTATCTTTTAGAATTGTATTTTCTATTTTAAGCTCAACACTTTCATTTTTTAAAACATTAATTTCTTCAGTCAGTTTTGCATTTACTTTCCTAAGTGCTTTCAGTTGTAGAGGCAAATTGTGGTTTTTATTTAAGAAATCATTTATGTTTTTTATTAATTCAGATCGGGTTAAGTCAGAAAGTACCTCCATTTATTCATCTGCTAATTCATTTCAAGAGTCAGAATTATGATCAATGTTGGATTTAGAGTTAGTAATAGCCATTAGAGCTAAATTTGCTTGTTGTTCATCATCAGAGGATTCATTACAATCATCCTATGTAGCCATCATAACCTTCTTTTTGGATATGGAGCATTTCCTCTTATGTTTCCCTTTTTGTTTCTTTTTTTTTTCTTTCAGATTTGGACATTCAAACATGACATCCCCAAGTTCATTGCATCCATAGCATATGATACTTTTCTTGTCAAACTTGTCATCTTTTCCTTTACTAGACTGCCTGGAATTTCTTTGAGGGAATGGCTTCTTTCTGTTGTGCCACATCCTCTGAATTTTTATGGATATTAAAGCCAGCTCCTCATCCTATGAGTCCAAATTCTAGTCATCTGAATCATTATGATATGATTTTGTTGTTACCTTTAGAGCTTTCTTCTGATTGGATTTCAAAGCCAAAATCTTCTACTTCTGCTTGGGCTTATCCTCTGCAATATGATCTCAAGGAGCTAATCAATTCTTCCAATTTAAAAGTATACAGATCCTTAGCTTCTTGAATGATTGTAATCTTAGGTCTCCACTTGCTTGGCAAACTCCTAAGAACTTTCATCACTTGATCGACAGTAGTATAAGTCTTTTCAATAACCTTTAATCTTGAGACCAGAGTTTGGAATCTAAAAAATATTGTTTCAATGCCTTCATCTTCTTCCATCTGAAATAGTTCATATTTTCAGAACCAGATTGTCATAGATGCTCTTTGTTGTTTCTTTGTCAGTGCATTTATCAAACTCCGTAAAGGTGATTGCATTTATCATGAAGGTGTTAAGACAAACTCTCAAATTAAGTTTTGATGAAAATAAACAAAGGTTAATTAAGAATGTTAATTATGATTCTAAATGTTATGTTAATTTAATCTGTGCTCTTGAGTGTTTTTATTAAAGATAGGAACCAAGCAAAGCAAAGAAATCAGATGAAAAACTAAACAGAACATTCTTGATCATAAGCTGTACAAAACAGATAATGTTCTACAGAATCAAGATTGATTGTCGCAGCCACTTCACCAATCTTTCTCCACTATTTTAACAAGGATTCTGCCTTAATTCTTTATACCAATTTCATCAGTACATGACAAGGAACAAATAGGAATCATTATTACTTAAAGAGGTTTTCGAATCACTAAGAGAAATCATCATGAATCTAAGCATGTCAAAAATGGATTGTAACTTTCTCCAGTGTGTAAATGTCAAGAAAGTTGAAACAAGACTGAGTTTCAAGATTGATTATAAGTTCCCAGATTGTCCAGAAGACTATCAGACCAGATTGATCATCAATATCTCCACTTCTAATCATCATTCTCTGTTTCTACTCAAGAACAATCTCTGTTTTTCTGCAGAAACAGACTTCTCAGTTCTGCAGAAATTGTTCACTCATTTCCAAACAGTTTTGGATCAAATCAAGTGTCTAGATCAAAGCCCAATTATCATCAAGTATTTTCAAAGCTTAATGGGTCATTAAGAGCGCAGGAAATATGTTTGAAATTGAGCAAAACAGCCCAATCAAGCAAGACCCAACACTATCACATGAATGGATTATTTTTCAACAGATGTGTTGCTTTAGTCAGAAGTAAACAGAGCACTACCAACAGCTCTTTCTGACCAGAATTAAATGATCAAATCATCTATAAAAGGAAGGCAAATTCGCAAGCATCATTCAGAACTTCAAGTGCCAAGTATTCTCATTAAATCATACTCACTTGCATTCTTGAAGCTATCTCATTCACAAAAGAAATCAGGCTGAAACCATTACATACTTCCAGTCTATCTTACTGAGTTCTTTTATTCTGAATATATTCTCAAACAAGAGTTGAGCATAATCAGATCCAACCAAACCTTTTAAATCATTATTGTGTAAACTCATAACTATAAGATTGTTTATAGTTTAAGTGTGATTAAAAGAGTTAACTGTAAAATCCTAGCAGATTAGTTAGGTGACTTAATTGAATCCTTTCTGGGTGGAAAGGAAGTGTAGTTACAAATCAAGGTTGATCTTTAACTGTGTGATCAAAAGATTGTTCTCCGTTCTTTGAACACTTAGTGAAAATCTCACAGTTGTGAGGACTGGACGTAGCCCGAGTTGGGTGAACCATGATATATCTTTGTGTGGTATCTCTTCATTATCTCTATTTACATTCAGTTATTTTTATTGTCAAGTTAAATAGAGAAAACTAAAAACTGTGATTTTAACTAATCAAGAAAGTTCTCCGTTTTCTGTTTTTCTTAAGTTTGTAAAGGAAATTTTAAATACGCAAGATTACAATTCAAACCCCCTTCCTTGTAACTTGACATTGCTACTTCAGAAGGTTATGGACTTGTGATGCATCTTGTACATTTTCTTTTATTTAGCATCCATCTCTTTCCTTGGAATTTTAGTGCCATCAGTATTTGTTGGAGCAGTGCAGCCATCTTCCACTAAGTCCCAAATTCAGGATCTTGTGAGATAAAGAGGCTTGTAATTTTGTCCTTCCAGCACTTCAATCTTTCCCTAGTAAACAGAGGTGGTCTATTGATGTTTCGGCCAGAGGCTTCTTCACTAAATCCAGACATGTTGCATCCTTGGATCTTTCCTCAAATACTATAAAGTTCTCAACCTTGAGATCGGACTTTTGATGCCAATTGAAGGTGCAAACATGAGAACGAGGGTTGAATTGCGTTTGTCTTAGTTGGATTCTTTATTAATTATTTATTCAAGAACTTTTTCGAGTTTGGTGATTTTTGATCCGCTGTCGCACACAGATCAAATACAATTTAAAATAAGTGCAGAAAAGGGTAATAACCCGAGTCGTTTCGCAAGGACTCCTAATATAATGATATTAACCAAGTTGAAATTCGAAATTGGCAGTTTTTATAATGATTTAGTTTGGACAGATATGCAAAACGATTAATCCACTTATCCAGTTTCGAACCTATCACAGATTCTATCAATGAGTTTTAATTAATTTCTAATTTGTGATTCTATTCTTATTTGACTACAGAATTGATCAAACAAGCGTACAATCAATCCTACATTCGGTTTCATTGACTGGATTAAGCATCACAATCATTAAAATATTACAATTAACGATCAAGCGTCGCAGAATTACAATTCAATTAAATTATAGATTGAAACCGAATTCTGTCAAATAAATTAAATCGATCTTATTGAAATTCAGTTTAAACAATTAGAAATTCAATATAATCAGATGAACGAAAATAGAATCATGAATCAAAAATCGACGGTATAACATGAACCTCTAAGTGTAATGAAACTTTGAATTCGTGGATTAATCTGATGAAGTTGGTCTTCCATGGAATTGAAAATAAAAATACGTTTATATTATGATTCTGTCCGAAAATAATTTGATGCCAGAAAGGAAAGGAATCCCAAATATATAGTGCTCGGGCTTTTGGGCTTTTAAAACAAGTAGCAATGCATGCGATTCCAAATATTCTCAGGAATGCAAAGTGGTGAGCAAAAGAAAAAATTCAAACTTCAAGGAATATGACATTCATGAATAATTTTCACAACCAAGGCAAACAAGAGGATAAATTAACCAAAGAATGCATCATAAGTGATAGAGTCCTCACAAGATATAAAATTCTCTCAATCACTCAAGTGCTTGGGCTACTGTTTACCTTCAAAGCACATCATGAAAGCTAGCACTACCATAGGCTTGAAAAGCCTCTAACATCTATAATTGAAACACATGCACATAATGATCAAAAGGTCTTTATTCAGGTTTTAACGTGGCCAAGGTAAGGGTGAGATAATCCTAAGGAGACTAGGGCTAAAAATCAAAGAGGATAAAGGAGTAATGATCAAGAGAGAAAAATAACATTGAGAAGTAACTCAACAAAATATCATTGACTTTTATTATCAACTCTCTTTACTCACAACATAACCATTTTCCTCATTTTATTTCTCATTTCATTTTTTTTTTCCTTTTTTTTCTCTTTTTTTTTGTTTTTCTTTCTTTTATTTTTATTTTTATTTTTATTTTTATTTTTATTTTTTTTTTATTTTTTATTTTATATAAACCTCAAATTTAAACAAACAAGTTGAGTTGAGCACCCCCAACTTATTTAAGGAAAGACTCCTTTATCCCCCAAGATTGGGTCAATTTATTGTTTTTCACTTTTAGGCTTGTAATGAGCTATATAACAAAGAATGGGATAATTAGGCTCAAAGGGGCTTAAACAAATGGATAATTGAAGGGTAGGCTTATTTGGCTAGTAGCTTAACAAGAAACAAATGCCTAGATCATTTCAATATATGCATGCGGACAAGAGTCAAGTCAAGTTCTAGCGTAACTAGCAATCATGAGTGAGATATCACACAAAAAAAAAGAAGATGGAAAAATGTATTCCATTCATAATAGGCTCAAAATATCACAAGGGTTAATGACCTATCACAAATGATACGCAATTTAGCATTTTAATCCAACTTATTTTACAAGAATGCAAAGATAATATCCAATCATGCCAGTCCAAACAAACTCACAACATTTGCTCACAACATTTACAACCACAAAATTTGATGAAAAAGCATGCAATGCAATGCACATTTTTATTTTTACTTAAATTTTTTTTTTATTATTTTAATTTTTAATTTTTAATTTTTTAATTTTTTTTTATTTTTAAATCCTATAACAAATAAAATCCTCAATACTACCCCCCACACTTAAATTACACATTGTCCTCAATGTGTAATAAGTAACAAGTATGAATTAAGAGTAAGGAAAGGGAGCTCCCTGTTCAATCTTCAGTGTAGGTGGGCTTTTCCAAGGAGAGTTCTTCTATGGTAGTATCTTCAAGCACAAAGCTCTCATGGAATAGCTTGAGGCGTTGTCCATTTACTTTGAACACTTTGTCGGTGTTTTCACTTTTTATTTCCACTGCACCATGAGGAAAAGTGTTAGTAACAACAAAAGGACCAATCCACTTGGAACGAAGTTTACCTGCCATAATTTTCAGACGGAAATTAAACAGTAAAACTTTTTGGCCAATGGAAAATTCCTTCCTAGAAATCATCTTATCATGATAAGACTTAGTTTTCTCTTTATAGATCCGGGAGTTCTCATAGGCTTCTAGTCTAAGCTCTTCAAGTTGCTGCAATTGAAGCTTTCTCTCCAAACCTGCTTTCTCCATTTCAAGGTTGCAGCTCTTGACAGCCCAATAAGCACGGTGCTCTATTTCCACTGGGAGGTGGCATGCCTTACCAAACAAAAGTGGATAAGGGGACATTCCTATTGGTGTTTTGTAAGCTGTTCTGTGACCCCAAAGAGCATCTTCCAGCCGACGGCTCCAGTCCTTCCTGTTTGGCTGCACCATCTTTTCTAAGATCTGTTTGATTTCCCTATTTGAGATTTCAGCTTGCCCATTAGTCTGGGGATGATAAGGTGTAGAGACTCTGTGCACAACCCCATGGTGCGGTTGCAAAAATGAGTGCCTTGATCACTTATGATGGCCCAGGGTATTCCAAAACTGCAAAAAATATTTGATCTGATAAAACCTGCAACAACTTTAGAATCATTAGTCCTAGTGGGTATTGCTTCCACCCACTTCGAAACATAATCAACAGCAAGTAAAATGTAGACAAAACCAAAAGATACAGGAAAAGGGCCCATAAAGTCAATGCCCCACACATCAAATACTTCATAGAAAAGCATAGGTTGTTGAGGCATCTCACTTCTACGAGTGATTGTTGTTCCTGCTATTTGACACTGTTCACAAGTTTTGTAAGTCTTAAAAGCATCTTTAAACAAAGTGGGCCAAAAGAAACCCGAGTCTAAGACTTTTCTGGCTGTCTGTTGAGGACCAAAATGTCCCCCAACTTGAGAGGCATGACAGAAATGAAGAATGGATTGAGCCTCATGGTGGGGAACACATCGCCTAATCACCTGGTCACTACAGAATTTCCACAGATATGGATCATCCCACACATAGTATTTGGCATCACTTTTAAGTTTGTGTATTTGTGTTCTGGATGCATTTGCGGGAAAGACTCCAGCAACTAGATAATTAACTAAATCAGCAAACCAAGGAATTACCTCACGCAACTGTAGCAGTTGCTCATCAAGGAAGTCATCTTGAATGGGGATGGGGTCCTCATCCAGTTCTATTCTGCTCAAATGGTCTGCCACCAGATTTTCAGCTCCACTCTTATCTTTAATCTCTAAATCGAATTCTTGGAGTAACAACATCCACCGGATCAATCTCGATTTTGCTTCTGGTTTCTTCAGCAAGAACTTCAAAGCTGCATGGTCAGTAAGAACAACTACCTTCGAACCTAGCAAATATGATCTAAACTTATCAAGAGCAAAAACAATAGCCAAGAGTTCCTTTTCAGTGGTAGTGTAATTAGCCTGTGCAGAATCTAAAGTCCTAGAAGCATAATAAATAACATGGGCAGCCCTGCCAACCCTTTGTGCAAGGACCGCTCCCACTGCATAGTTAGATGCATCACACATAATTTCAAAAGGGAGGGTCCAATTGGGTGGCTGAATGATGGGAGTAGAGGTCAGTGCTACCTTCAAGCAACCAAAAGCCTTCCTGCATTTGTCATCGAAGGTAAAACTAACATTTTTTTGCAGCAAATTTGACAGCGGAAGAGGTATCTTGCTGAAATCCTTGATAAAACGCATGTAAAAACCTGCATGGCCAAGAAAAGAACGAATCTCGCAGATGCAAGATGGGTAAGGCAAATTAGAAATCACATCAATTTTGGCAGGATCGACTGCCATCCCGTTCTTAGAGATCACATGTCCCAAAACTATGCCCTGTTCAACCATAAAATGACATTTTTCATAATTTAGCACAAGGTTAGTTTCAATACATCTATGCAAAACTCTATCTAAATTGTTCAAGCATACATCAAATGAGGAACCATACACAGTAAAATCATCCATGAAAACTTCTATACAACTTTCTATCAAATCAGCAAAAATACTAATCATGTAGCGTTGGAAAGTTCCAAGAGCATTGCATAGGCCAAAGGGCATCCTCCTATAGGCAAAAGTGCCGAAAGGGCAAGTGAACGTGGTCTTTTCTTGGTCCTCCGGTGCAATATGGATCTGAAAATAACCAGAAAAACCATCAAGAAAACAATAATGTGACTTACCAACCAACCGTTCAAGCATCTTATCAATGAATGGTAAAGGAAAATGATCCTTTCTGGTTACCCTCCAGTTGTTCTGCACTCGTGTGGGGATAAGTTCATTATTTTCATTTTTAACCACTGTGAGTCCAGTTTTCTTAGGGACTACCTGCACCGGACTCACCCATTGACTATCAGAGATGGGGTATATAATGCCTGCTTGCAAGAGCTTGGTCACTTCCTTTTTCACAACATCCAGAATTAATGGGTTAAGTCGCCTTTGGGGCTGCCTCACTGATTTTGCTCCATCCTCTAATAGTATCCTATGCATGCACATGGATGGGCTAATACCAGGAATATCAGCCAAGGTCCATCCGATTGCCTTCCTGTGTTTTCTCAAAATATGCAACAGCTTATCTTCCTGTTTATCTTCAAGTTTGGTTGAAATAATCACAGGTAATTTTCCACTTCCATCTAAATATGCATATTTCAAATTTTCAGGAAGTGGATTAAGCTCTATAGTCGGTGGCTGCTCAATGGATGGTATGATACCAGTGGCTGAAGCTAAGTCTGCAAAATCAATTATGTTAGTAGAAGTATCAACATCAGCATAATGATCAACCTGTAAAGCAGCTTCAATCTCAGCACACACAGAGCACAACTGATTATCTATGCAAAATTCACAAATATAAGTATCATCAAAATCAGACAGTGAAGGAAAATCAGCAGTAAACATATCAGGGTAAGTGTCATCAACCAAATCAGCAAGTAATTCAATTTGAAAAACAGAATGCTCTTCCATGGGGTATTTCATAGCATCAAAGATGTTAAATTTTACAATGCTATCACCAAATTCCATGGATGGAGTTCCAGCATGTACATCAATTTTTGTTCGAGCAGTTTTCAAAAATGGTCTGCCTAAAATGATAGGCGCCCTGTTGGAATTATTTTCTCCCTCCATGTACTCGAACAAGTACATCTTCCACAAGTCCAGCAGGGCGAGCATTGCTTCTGTTTGCCAGTTGAATGGTAACACCTGTACTCTGTAAAGGTCCAAGAGCAAGAGAGTTAAAAATAGATGTAGGCATAACATTAATAGAAGCTCCTAAATCTAACATGGCATTTTCAAATTGACTACTGCCTATGGTACATGGAATGGAAAAAGTTCCTGGATCTTTGCATTTCTGGGGCATGGGCTGAATGAAGGCTGAAACATTACGCCCCATGTTTACTCTTTCATTACCTTTTAACCTTCTCTTGTGTGTGCACAACTCTTTTAGAAATTTGGCATATCTCGGAATCTGTTTAATTGCTTCAAGGAGGGGAATGTTCACTTCCACCTTCCTAAATGTATCCAAGATCTCCCTGTCCCTATCTGCCTCGTCCATTTTCTTAGTCTTCACTGCCCTTTGAGGAAAAGAAAGTGGTATATTTTGCTCAACATCAACAGTTTCAGGTATCAAAATTTCTTCAGCAACCTTGTTATTTTTCACAACAGTTTCAGGTACCTTTGGTGTTTCAACAGCTTTCCTAGACCTCAATGTAATTGCACTGACATTAGGGGCATTTGGATTTACTACTGACTGGGCAGGTAGTTGGTTTGATCCTTGAGTCTGCATCTGATTTATTGAAGTAGCCAGTTGGCCAATCTTTGTCTCCAAATTCTGTATTGTGGAATCTGTTCTTTGTTGAAATTGAAGATTTTGGACAACCATTTGCTTGACAAGATCCTCTAATGAAGGTGTATTGCTTTGTTGCTGATGTGGAATGTTCTGCTAATGTAGACTGTTTTGTTGCCTAGGTTGCTGTTGTGCAGATGAATTCCCCCATCTCAGGTTGGGATGGTTTCTCCAACCGGGATTGTACCTGTTAGACGACAAATCATAATTGGCTTGAGGGTTGAATATGTTTGCTGCATATGCTTGAGGAGCATCAGCAACTGGATCGTCTTGCAAAGTAGGACATGAATCTGTAGGATGTTCTAGAGAAGTGCAAATACCACATACCACTGCTTGGGCTTTACCTACTGCCAATTTCTTCACTAAAGATGTAAGCTCATCAAGTCTGCTTTCTAGATTCTTGTGGGAAGAAGCTTGAATCTCATTCACTCCCTTTGTCAAAACAGCTGAATTGCTTCTAGTTGTAAACTGTTGACATGTTCTCAATCAAAGCTTTTGCCGCTTCTGGGGTCTTATCGACAAGTGCTCCCTCACTAGCAGCATCCAAAATACTTCTATCCATAGGTAGCAAGCCTTCATAAAAATACTGGATGAGCAATTGTTTAGAAATCTGGTGGTAAGGACAGCTAGACACCAATTTCTTGAATCTCTCTCAATACTCATGTAATGATTGCCTGTCAATCTGTCTAATGCCACATATTTCTTTTTGATTGAAGCAACTCTTGAGGCAGGGAAGAATTTTTCTAGAAACAATTTCTTCAATTCATTCCAACTTATAACAGAACCTGGCTGAAGGTAGTATAACCAATCTTTAGCAGCATCTTGAAGTGAGAATGGAAAGGCTCTCAGCTTGATATGATCTTCTATGACTCCTTGAGGTTTCATGGTGGAACACACCACATGGAACTCCTTCAAGTGTTTGTGGGGATCCTCACCTGCAAGACCATTAAACTTTGGAAGCAAGTGTATTAAACCAGATTTAAGTTCAAATGGTACAGTAACTTCAGGATATTCAATACACAAAGCATTATAGGTAACATCAGGTGCAACAAGTTGTCTCAAAGTTCTATTATTCATATCAACCATATTGTGTAGCAAAATGTCACTTTTTTCACTATCACTATCTGACTCTCTATCTGACACGTTAGCACTAGCAACAGCTCTATTAAGTCTACGCCGTAAATGGAAGGTCCTATCTATTTCAGGGTCAAGGGGGTGCAGATTTACAGAACTAGCCCTAGTCATGTATCATCATAACAATACAATGCAAAATCACAATTCTGAAAATTCCAACAATGTCCCTATTGCTAAAATTGAAATGAAAAATCGAAAACACTATCAAATAAAATCCAAAAAAAATAAAAATACCACCAAAAAATTAAAAAAAAATTTGGATTTTTTTGAAATATCGAAAATTAAAAAAATTAAAAAAAGTGGTCCAGATGAAGGAATTTGGGAATTTGAGCGTCAAATCCCGTAATAAGTCTCTTATAGGAGAGTCCTAATCCTTGATTTTTTTCTGATTTTCTAGCGAAAATTCGGAGCAATCCGCCACAGTCGCCTTTAAACCGGATTTTTTTTGGACTAGCAACGTGCCTACGAGCTAGCACAACCCTATCTGACCTGTAGAACAACAAAGCACAATGAAACAATTGTTAGAATAGTTAGAAATACTCTAAAACTGGTTAATATTATTATCAGAGACTCCCCGGCAACGGCGCCAATTTGATCCGCTGTCGCACACGGATCAAATTCGATTTAAAATAAGTGCAGAAAAGGGTAATAACCCGAGTCGTTTCGCAAGGACTACTAATATAATGATATTAACCAAGTTGAAATTCGAAATTGGGGGTTTTTATAATGATTTAGTTTGGACAGATAAGCAAAACGATTAATCCACTTATTCGAGTTTCGAACCTATCACAGATTCTATCAATGAGTTTTAATTAATTTCTAATTCGTGATTCTATTCTTATTTGACTACAGAATTGATCAAACAAGCGTACAATCAATCCTACATTCGGTTTCATTGACTGGATTAAGCATCACAATCATTAAAATATTACAATTAACGATCAAGCGTCGCAGAATTATAATTCAATTAAATTATAGATTGAAACCGAATTCTGTCAAATAAATTAAATTGATCTTATTGAAATTCAGTTTAAACAATCAGAAATTCAATATAATCAAATGAACGAAAATAGAATCATGAATCAAAAATCGACGGTATAACCTGAACCTCCAGGTGTAATGAAACTCTGAATTCGTGGATTAATCTGATGAAGTTAGCCTTCCATGGAATTGAAAATAAAAATACGTTTATATTATGATTCTTTCCGAAAATAATCTGATGCCAGAAAGGAAAGAAATCCCAAATATATAGTGCTCGGGCTTTTGGGCTTTTAAAACAAGTAGCCCGCTATTTAAATTATTACAAAGGTCCAGATTGCGAAATCTGTAATTTAGGCTCAGTAGATTTCGGCATTGAGATTTTGTTCCAACACAAAAGTTGTAGCTCTGATTTTTAGCTTTCCAACGACTGCTCGCATGCCTCAATCTGATATCCAGAGCTCAAGTTATGGCCTACAAAGCGAGCAGGGGTTAAAATGCAAATAATAAAATTGTAATTCAATTTCAACCCAAAATTTTAGAAACAAGCTAAAAAATTATTCTAAGCTATAAAGTGATTTTAAAAATACCAAAACAAAAGGATAGAAACATGTGCCCAAGTGCTATGATCAATTTTCTTAGAACAGAAGTAGTAGCAATTAGACTTAAAGAAATCAGAGGCAGTAGTAAAGTAAATAATGTTGAAGTAAAGTGGCACAAGCAGATTTATCGTGATTCACCACCAAATTGGTAGCCAAATTCTTCTAAGTGAGGGGACTGAATGTAACTACCAAGTTGGTGGTGAACCAAGATAAATCTACTTGTGTCACTTTACTTCTACACTATTTACTTTACTATTGCCTCTTATTTCTTTAAGTCTGATTGTTACGGCTTCTGTTCTAAGAAAATCGCCAAACCCGAAACAGTGCTTGAATAAATAATTAAAAAATAATCTAACATAGACAAACACAATTCAACCCCCTTCTCGTGTTTGCACCTTCAATTGGCATCAAGAACCTGGTCTCAAGGCTAAGCAATTTACAATGTTTGAGGAAAGATCCAAGGACTCAACATGTCTGGATTCGGTGAAGAAGTCTCTAGTGGAAACATCAACTGACCACCTTTGTTTGATGGAGAAAGATTTCAGTACTAGAAGGACAGACTCATAAGCTTCTTTATCTCACAAGATCCTAAAATTTAGGACTTATTGGAAGATGGCTACACTACAACAAATATTGATGGCACTGAAATTTGAAGGAACAAAACTTTACAAGATGTATCACAAGTCCACAACCTTCATGATAAATGCAATCACCTTTAAGGAGTTTGACAAATGCACTAACAAAAAAACAACAAAGACCATTTCTGACAATCTGGTTTGGACTTATGAAGGAAGCAAGCAAGTTCAAGAAGCAAATGTCAACCTTTTAGTGAGAAAATATGAACTATTTCAGATGAAAGAAGATCAAGACATTGAATTAATGTTTTCCAAATTCCAGACTATGGTCACAGGATCAAAGGTTCTTGAAAAGATTTATACTACTGTTGATCTTATGAAGAAAATTCTTAAGAGTTTGCCAAGAAAGTGGAGACCTAAGATTACAGCCATTCAAGAAGCTAAGGATCTGAATACTCTTAAATTGGAAGAACTGATAAGCTCCTTGAGATCAGATTACAGAGGATGAGCCCAAGCAGAAACATAAGACTTTGGCTTTGTAATTCAAGCAGAAGAAGGCTCTAAAGGTAATAGCAGAATCAGAGGATAATGATTCAAATGACCAGAATGTGGACTCATAAGATGAGGAGCTGGCTTTCATATCCAGAAAAATTCAGAGGATGTGGCACAATAGAAAAAAGTCATTCCCTCAAAGAAATTCTAGGCAGTCCAGTAGAGTAAATGATGACAAGTCTAACAAGAAAAGCATCATCTGCTAAGGATGCAATAAACCTGCGCATGTCAAGTCTAATGGCTTCATGGGATGATTCTAATGAATCCTCTAATGATGAAGAGAAAGTAGATTTGGCTCTGATGGCTCATACTAACTCTAACTCTGAATCCAACACTGATCATAATTCAGACTCTGGAAGTGAATCGGCAGATGAAGAAATTGTGGTACTTTTTAGCTAACAGTATAGAAAGAAGCAAGTATACTTATATGATTTATAGAGTTAATAGAAATGGTAAAAGAGGTCTAGGATACCAAGAAACAATAACTAAGTCTGAACTTATCAAACCTGATGTTTTATGCATCGTTGCTCCAAGAAAGATCACTCTACAAAATATCTTGTCCCATGTTAAATAGAAGGAAATACAAGAAACCTTTCTAGAGTAACAAACTAGGACCCAACCAAATTTGGTTACTAAGAACAAAATTATCTATGTTGTAGATGTTCTCAACAGCCAAGTTGAAACACCAGTCATGGTACCTGGACAATGGATGCCTGCGACATATGACGGAAGAAAATTCTATGTTCCAAGCCTAACTTTGATCAAAGGAGGCACAATAACTTTTGGAGGAAAGATGAAAAGGTCAGATCATCGGACACTGCACAGTTGGTAATGGAACCACTCCTTCCATTAAAGATTTGTTAAAGGTCTTAAACATAATTTTTTAAGTATTAGTCAATTAAGTGATAATAAATATGATATTATATTTAATCAAAAATCACTCAAAAAAATTAGTCAAAAAGATGGATATGTACTCTTTACAGGTTAGAGGCAAAATAACCTATAAAAGATAAATTTGTTTAGCTTAGAGAAACAAGATGTTAGGTGTCTCATGTTAGTAAATGAAGAAAAAATAATTTGGCACAAAAGGTTAGGTCATGCAAACCTAAGATTAATCTCAAAATTGAATAAACTTCAACTTGTTAGTCTACCTAAGCTTAGCTACAAAACTAAAATTATGTGTGAAGTTTGTCAAAAGGGAAAACAAACTAAGAACTCCTTTACCACTAAGAACTTAGTCTCTACCTCCAAACCCCTTGAGCTCTTGCATATAGATCTCAAAGGGACAGTGAAAATAGCCTCAGTAAATGAAAATAAATATGGCTTTGTAATAGTAGATGATTACACTAGGTGGACTTGGGTAAAATTCTTATGAAATAAAGATGATTGCCACAAAATGTTTATTGCATTTTGTAGACAAGTAATGAATGAAAAATGTCTTAGGATTATAACAATTAGAAGCGATCATGGAGGAGAATTTGTAAACAAGTTCTTTGAAAGTTTTTGTGAGGAGAGTGGAATCTCACACAACTTCTCCTTTCCTAGTACACCACATCAAAATGGAGTTATAGAAAGAAAGAATAGATCCCTTCAAGAAATGGCTAAAACCATGTTAAATGAGATGGATGTTTCAAAACATTTTTAGGCAGAGGCAATTAACAGTGCATGCTATATACAGAATCGAATTTTAATTTGGCCAATATTGAATAAAACACCGTATGAATTATGGAAGGGTAAAAAGCCTAATATCTCTTACTTTAAGCAATTTGGTTGTATTTGTTATATGTTAAACACTAAAGACAACCATGGCAAGTTTGATCCACGCTCACAAAAGTGTTCCTTCCTTGGATACTCTGAAAGATCCACAACTTATAGAGTGTTCAATGGGGAAACTCAGATTTTGGAGGAGTCAATACATGTTAAATTTGATGACAAACAGCTTGACCTTAAAAAGTCAAAGCAAGTTAAGGATACTACAGGTTTATCGGAACTAGAGGAAGCAAATGTAAACAAACCAGAAGAACAAAACAATCAAAGGAAGCAAGTAAATCAGAGGAAGATGGCAAAACATCAAAAGATGAATTTGACCAAGTCAAAAGTAGTTAAAAAAACTCAAAAGTCATAACTAGATGGAAGTACAAGTCATCCCATCCTAAAACTCTAATTATTGAAAATTACAATGATCCTTTGAAGACTAGATCATCACTGAAGGACACAACCTTGTTTGGTCTATTATTATCAATTGAACCTACCTTTTTTGATGAAGCACTAGTAGATGATGGATGGATCCTTGCAATGTAAGAAGAGTTTAATGAATTTAAAAGGAAAGATGTTTGGGATCTAGTACCCAAACCAAAGAAAAACATTATTGGAACCAAGTGGGTTTTTAGAAAGAAAAAAAAAGTTAAATGAAAAAGGAGAAGTTGTAAGAAACAAGGCCAGACTAGTTGCACAAGGTTACAATCAACAAGAAGGTATTGATTACACTAAGACATTTACTCCAATAGCTAGATTAGAGGAAATTCATATCTTACTCTCCTTTGCTGCTTATAATAAATGGGTATATAAGTGAAGAAGTCTATGTTAAGGAACCCCCAAGTTTTTAAAGCTTTGAATTTCCAGACTATGTGTTTAAACTTAGGAAATCACTATATGGTCTAAAACAAGCACCTAGGGTATGGTATGATAGATTAAGTAATTTCTTGCTTAAAAATAGTTTTGAAAGAGGACAAGTAGACACCACCTTGTTTAGAAAATCAATAGGAGATGACATTCTTATTATTCAAATTTATGTTGATGACATTATTTTTGGATCTACTAATGGCACTCTTGGTCAAGAATTTGCTAAGTTAATGCAACTTCAATTTCAAATGAGCATGTGGGGCGAATTGAAGTTCTTCTTAGGAATACAACTTCAACAAAGTCAGAAAGGCATATACATTCATTAAACCAAGCTTACAAAAGAGCTTCTCAAGAAGTTTAAGAATAATGATTGACAATTTATGGCTACACCAATGCACCCTACTTGCTCACTGGAAAAAGATGAATCATGCCAAAAAGTTGACCAGAAAACATACAGAGGAATGATTGCATCACTTTTATACCTTACTACTTCTAGACCTGATTGTGTGTGTGTGTGCAAGATTTGAGGCTGATCCAAGGGAATCTCACTTAACTGTTGTTAAGAGGATCCTTATAAACCTGAAACATACTTCCAACATTGGCTTTTTCTATAAGAAGTCTATTAAGTACAATTTAAGTGGCTATTGTGATGCTGACTATGTTGGAGATAAAATTGAAAGAAAAAGCACCAGTGGAAATTGCACATTTCTTGGTGAAAACTTAACCTCCTGGTCAAGTAAGAGACAAAGCACAATTGCAATGTCCACAATAGAGGCTGAGTACATTTCAGCAACTGGTTGCAGCTCTCAACTTCTATGGATGAAACACCAACTTGAAAATTACAAAATCCTTAATAGTAACATTCTCCTTAATACTTCTGCTATTTTCCTAACAAAGAATCCAATCCAGCATTCTAGGGCTAAACACATAGAAATTAAACATCACTTTATTAGGGACTTTGTTCAATAAGGAGTACTAAATATCGAGTTTATAGACACTGAACACCAATGGGCTGACACCAAAGTATGTATTTTATGTTTTGTCTATAATCTTAAAAAAAAAAAAAAAGGCATAAAAAAACAAAAACCATCAAGAAACTATAGTTCCAGTACCACAAGAAACCACTTATGACTCAACCATAAGAAACTATAGTTCCAGTACCACAAGAAACCACTTATGACTCAACCATCCCAAATCCAGAACAAAAGGGACAGTGAATTTCAGTACAAAGCTAGAACTACCCAATTGTTCCAATTATTGAAAAGAAATTACATGAATTTCTAACAACTTGAAAGTTGATAAAAAATTGTCAAATCTTTCCTAACTTATTAGTCACACTATTTCTAACTCTTTCTGAATAAATATTTTCCTTTCTGTCTATTACTCATTTAGATTGTTATCCTTACCCTTCTTACCCTCAAGGGCATAGACTATCCATTTCAACACTATGCTGGATTATGGTAGTTTATAGATCCCTTTGCTTTTCATTTGTTTTAAACAATTAACCCTAGGTGTTTACACTATGGGACTTGTGGTATGGTATGGTCTCCTACTTTTACCTCTAAGCTAGAAATACTTCATATTTTTCTAACCATACATTCCATATAATCGATATTAATTTAACTCAACAGGAGTCATTTGTCTCTAAAGCTTATCTCTGTTTGCTTCCATTGACAAACCACTTAAATCCTCTTTAATAGTTTGGCACATTGTCTCGTTGTTTTCCCTCAATCTTTGACTATTGAAACATTTTTCATCTGATTTACCCTTCTTACAAGGAGTCCTACAATTCTTTTCTACACAAACTAAACCATCAAATGAAAGACTCTATTATCTTCTCATAATAGGTGTCACTCATGCAAACAAAATTCATATCCCATCATGTTTTCCAAATCGTTCTTCCATAGTTCTACACACCAAACATAATGTTAAGCTGGTCAAACTTAACATTTAGGGAAATGATACTTAGAACATATAGCAAAAAGAAAAGCATCATAATTTGAACCCAGTACCTAAAGTCAAATTGGTTTGATCAGCTCTGATAATGTGACTAGAGGCAATGCGACCAAGGAAATGGTCGGACCAAAAGTAGCGCGACCAAGCGAAGGCTTGGGTTGGATGCAACATGATCAGAGGTAGACTCAGATCAGAGGTAGCATGATTAGAGGTAGAATTGGGTTAGAGGCAGCATGATCAGAGGTAGAATTGGATCAAAGGCAGTATGATCAGAGGCAGACTTAGATGAGAGGTAGAATTGGACCAGAGGCAACATGATCAGAGGTAGAATTGGATCAAAGGCAATGGATCAGAGGCAACATGATAAGAGGTAGAATTGGATCAGAGGTATCATAATCAGGGGAAGAATTGGATCAGCGAAAGCATGATCAGAGGTAGAATTGGATCAGCGGCAGCATGATCAGAGGTAGACTCGGACCAGAAGCAGCATGATTAGAGGTAGAATTGGATCAAAGGCAGCATGATCGGAGGTAGACTTGGATTAGAGCAAGCCAGAAGAAAGGGAAATTAGAGGCAAAACTGATCAGAAGTAGAAAAACGCATCAGAGGCAAAACTGATCAGAAGCAGAAAACGCATCAGAGGCAAAACTGACTGGAAGTAGAAAAACACATCAGAGGCAAAACTAATCAGAAGCAGAAAAATGCATCAGATGGGGTTTAGGGAAACACATTAACTCATTAGTTAGTATATGACATCTAACCTTCATTACATCAATCTCCATCACATCATAAACATTCACACAACAATATGCAAAATGAATGAGTTTTGAAGAACTAATGCAGATTTTCAACATTTCCTAAACGTTAAACCTCACAGTTTTTTCTCACTCCTAGTTTTCGAAGAATCCCATCATTTCAAACCCAGAAATAATTTCAAAAGTAGAAAAACAAAATTAGATTTTAACCCATAAACCCACTTGCAAAAGGTGAAATTTGTTATAGGAAAAGAACTCACAGTTTGCCGAGAAGAAATTCCTTTAATTCGAGTTGGATTGTGGGAGATGTCTGCCCTATCAGCTCTTAGTTTCTTTTGTCTTTTATGCTCTATTTTAGATTTGGAGATTTCTCAATTGCTCCTTATCCTCCTTTAGTGCTGTTTTGGCTGATTAATGGATCTTGAGAGGAGAAAATGGACATGCAATGGGTTAGAGTGGAGGTAAAGGACTTCAAATGAATATTGCTTTTGAGGGAATTTGGAAAGAAGGGGAAAATGGATGAATGGAGAAGATGATGAACAGTAATCGGGTGTTGGTGGTTTTAGAATGTTTTGAGAGTGTGAAATTGGAAATGAAATAAATGAAGGTGAAAGATTAATTAGTACCCGTGAATGAAGGAGAAAAAGAGAGAAATAAATGTGGCAGGTTATCTCTTTGTCACTTGAACTTTTTAATACCATTACTTTCCTATTATACCCTTAATCATAAATGAATATTACTAAAAATTCAACACTAACAATTAATAAAATTCTAATAATTATAGTTAGTACTTAAATCTTATAAATATTTCAAAAATATTGAGAGGGTTGTTACACACATCAAAAGATATCACATTTTCTATCTAAGATTTTGTCTAGAAAAAAACTAAATTGCAATGTAGTCGCTCATGCTATACAATATCGGCCAAATAAATTAAAGATTTAATAGGATAGACCAAAAGTATTTTGATTTTGATAACTATAAGTTAATGAAAATTTTTATAGGCAATAAAAAAAATTAAACTTTTTAGGAATTAAAATATATTATACTCTAAAATAATTTATGAACCGACCTTTAATTGTGCAGTAAAATTTTGTAGGGAATACAAATAAAATTTTATACTTTTTATGAACTAAAATATATTATACAACTTAAATATCTTATTTTATGATATTAACAATCCAATAGAACCAAACAAATACTTTTTAGTTTACCAATTAATTTTGATGGTCCAAACAATTAAAATCGAATTTATTTCCATAATTAAAAATAGAGAGAAAAAAAATATTAATTGTTGCATAGAAAATTGATGCCTTAATATCATACAACACGTGTGACTTCTTGATTAGCTGAGTTAATTTTCAATATAAATGAAGTGATATCTCTTCATGAAATTTTGATGACATTTATCATTCTCAATTATATTTATATATTCTATACAATCTAAAATTTATCATTTAAACTACATTACATATTAATAGTTAATATTATTTTCTTTTTAACGCTCATTTATTTATTGAAAGAAAAATTATGTGTACATCTCACATCTTACAAATAAAACTATAAAGTGATTTCTGTTTCTATAATATATTTGACCCTAATTTAACATTAGTGCATTATTTTACCCATTGTGACCAATCACAAAGATTAGAGTATACTATTATTTAGTTTTTTTTAAAGAGTGAAACAAGTTCATAAATTAGTAATTTACCATATTATTTGACAACATATATCAAAAAATATTTATTTATAGAAATATATCAACATATATCCCTATAAATATAATTTTTTTTTTTATTTTGATACTAGTAACTTTTTTTTTTTAGATTTACACCCCTATAATATCAACAAAAAAAATATTGTTTGTCCTTGACGTTAAATGGAAGTTGCAAAAACGTTAATTGACAAAGAGAAACAGTTTTTGGTCTCGGTAAATATAACACTTTTCAGTTCTAGTCCCTGAAAAATATTTTTTGAATTTCATCCCTGCAATAATCAAAAATCTCCGTAAATATAAAATAACATACAAATTGATCTTTATTAATAATAAACTTATGTCAAGTAATGTTTAAAATAATTTCACTTCAATAATTTAAAATTTATTAATCTTCTGTTTTATTTATTTATTATTATTAAATTAATTTTTATTTTCTGTTTTATTTATTTATACATAATTTAATATATCATTAGTAAAAGTTTGATATTTTTAATAAATCACAAACATTTACATATACACATTTTGAACTAATTCATGTGTTTTAAAAATAATTATAATTAAAATTAAATATTTTAATCATCTAATTATAATTGAGTGTCGTACATTTTTTGATATCAACAGTAAAATATAT
>JBBPBQ010020324.1:37969223-38027020 GCA_037974755.1 Cicer yamashitae | reverse complement strand
TTAGTAAAAAGAAAATAAATTAAATAATATTAAAAATATTTCATTCGTAACGAATTTTCATTTTTTATAATACATATTATAACACTGTGAAAAGAATATTATAATAAATAACCAAATATAATTTTATTCATGCATCTTAAATACCACATTAATATGCTTACAAAAACTATCATCAAATGTAGTGTAAAAATCTTCAGAAAATGAAAATTAATTTAATAATAATAAATAAATAAAACAGAAGATTAATAAATTTTAAATTATCGAAGTGAAAATATTTTAAACATTACTTGCCATAAGTTTATTATTAATAAAGATCAATTTGTATGTTATTTTATATTTAAGGAAATTTTTGAATATTGCAGGGATGAAATTCAAAAAAATATTTTTCAAAAACTGTTTCTCTTTGTCAATTAACGTTTTTATAACATTCACTTAAAGTTAAAGACCAAAAATAAATTTTTTTGATATTACAACTAAGACCAAAATCAAAAAAAGATTATATTTACAGGAACTAAAATATTTAAGCCTATTTTACCATAAATATTCTATCTTCCTATCACTTTCCAGATATATGGTACACAACAATTGAAGTATGAATTTTTGTCTATGTGAATATTGAATTGGGAATCGGCAAATAAATTGTATTAGGAATATTGAAAGTTTTTTAATTTAAAAAAGAATGAAAATGTAATAATTAGTTTAGATAACGTGTTTATTAATAAAAAGGTAAAATAGTGAGAAAATATTCTTAAAATGGTTAGTTTATTGTTGTATACATTACAGTTACATTAATGAATTATTTTTAAATCTTTAATATAGAATAAATATACAATTGATTAAATTTAACAAGTTCAACTTATTTAAGAATAAGAATATAAATTTCTTATTTTATTTCTAATTAAGATAGGCAAGTTTAAGTTATTAATTACAATTTCTCAAATTAAATGAATGCATAGATGAAGCGAATCCGGTTTTAAAAAGCGTAAAATCCTAGATTTATTGATCACATAAATTATAAATTGTTTGAAACGATAAAAATCAAATAATTTTATGTAATATAACAAAAGACTTTTAATTTCAATTTCGAAGAATTGTTGTTTTCCTAAACAGTTGTATTATAGAACGTAAAGTGTCATATAGTTTGAGTTAAACAAAAAGAAAACTTTATTTCATATTCTTAAATTTATACTTCTACCTTTATATTTTAATAAGAATTCAATTTTATATTCTTTTAAAAGTCAAATTTTTTATTTTTTGGTATATGTTTTTTCCTGAAAATTTTCTTAAAAAAAATTTCGGAACATAAATGTGTTCTAGAAACTTAAAACAAATTTTTTTTCCAAAACACAAATTTCAAAATTTTTTAAAACACATTTGTGTATTGGAAAACTTAAAAAAAAACATTTCTATACACAAATTTCGATTTTCTAAAACACATTTGTGTACTGAAAAATTTGAAAAAAAATTTCTAATACACAACGTTCAAATGTTTTAAAACTCATTTGTATATTGTAAAACTTTTTCAAGTTTTTCAATACACAAAGTTTAATTTTTCTAAAATACATCTGTGTTCCAGAATTTTTTTTTTCAAGTTTTCTAATACACAAAGTTCAAAATTTCTATGTGTTTCAAATTTTTATGTTTTTAAGTTTTCCTAAAACCAAGTTGAGTTTAGTAGAATAGAAAAAAAATATTTAAAAAAATTAAGAAAAACAAAAAAAATAGGTATTTTGTATAAAGTGTGGGATATGAGTATAAAACTGGGTACAGAGTAAAATTTTCACCAAAAATCACAATCACATCAAACATACTTAATTTTTCCTCAATAAATAAATTAAAAAATTCAAAATAAAATACAATTAAATTCTCTTTGTGCCCTATCTTAACTAACAAATATCGAAATATTGTTAGATTCAAAATCATGTTCTAGTTCAACATTGAAATCTTGCAGTTTTTTGAGTTTCTAATAGTAATTATATCATCACATCTATAAAAAAATACAATTAAATCTTAAAATAAAATCACGATACTAATTTTCTCAACTCTAGTATCACCTGTCAAAACGAAGATTTCCTAAATATAGACTTTTACTTTTTTGAGCTCGACCTCAAGCTTCAACAATAACATATAAGATAAATGTGTCAAACACATACAAATATCAAATATCATATAAACATCGTAGTATTTTCTCAATTACTTATTAACCTTAATCATGTCATATTCTCAAATACCTTTTAAGTATAAACATAGAATATTCATAACATATGCACATTTATAATAAAATTCTCTCTATGGCAACATCTCAAAGTCTAATCATAGAATAATCATAATTCTCTTCATGTCAACACTTCAATTAATCATTTTTCAGTACTACTTCCTGATAACAAAATACTCATCTGAGTCAAATCATAATTTTAAACACATAATCAATTTAATAAGTCGTACATATCAATTAACATATATTCACGTTAATATTATTTTATCAAATCAATTATATCAATATTCTCACATAATCACCAACCTAGTCAAATATCAATTCATCAACATTTAAATATATAGATCACAAAATCACACATAATCATCATAAAACATAATTAGCAATAGTAAACCTGTAACAGCTCGATTCTCATATATTTTAATAGATTTCATTACTTTCACCTCTTTCTTTTTGAAAATAAGTACTCATATAAATTCCTTAAGGTCTTATACATCTATGTTTAGGAATTTTAGTAGTCAAGATTATAAAAGAAATTGAATAATGACACCCCTACTATATAAACATCTATTTTATTTGAAGTAGTATTAGAAAAACTAAATAGACTATCTTAGCCCATTTGAAACAGTAGCCGAAGTGGGATAGAATTGGGAAGTTAGAGATTTAAGGGGGATAAACATGAAATTTCCAACTCACTTAACTCATGTCTTCACAAACCCACTTGAATCAGAACCTTCCCCTCTTTTATCTCATTCTCACGCTAAAAGAAAAACACACACTCAACCCCTTCAAAATTTCCTCCAATAACAACATCACATGCACTCATCCATCTCCTTTAACCATTAATTTCCTTTGACCAAGAAAGAAATACATAAATAAAACTAGAGAGGCAGAGAGAAGAGGCGTGAGAGAGGATGAAAGGAGAAGGAAGAACTTCTTAATGAGAGCCAAGAAGAGAAAGAAACTAAGTAGAATATATATAATTTAAGGGAGGAGGATAGTAACCAAGAAGAGAAAGGTAACTCCTAATCCCTCAAACTTTCTCTTTTCCAAATTCTCTAAATCTAATGGAAACCCCATTTCACCCTATCTCTTTCATGTATGAATGTGAGAGCTCTTGAGCTAGTGAGTAGAAGGAGTTGAAGAGTAGAGAATAATGGGCTTAATGAGATGAAAGCTAGGGTTCACCATTTCATTCCTACAAAGATTTAAGGTAACATTCAAACCCCAACTTTAAAACCTTTCTAGGTTTGTTAGTGTTAGAAATTGATTTTTAAAATTGAATATTAAATGTGTTATGTTAGTGTTTTGTTAATAAAATGCATGTTGAGATGACTTATTAAGATGTAAATTATGTGGTTTATTGTTGGTTAATCTTGGCAGGATTTTGTCATATAGGTTGCATGTAGCTTTTCCTTAGTTTAAATGATGATTGAATGAGGTTTTGAGAGTTAGAATGAGGAGGAATAGTGTTGAAACTCGTAAAACATAACTTTGCATCCTATCAAATTCACTTAGTGAATTTAAATTGGCTAACTGAATTTGCTAGTATGGGAATAGGTTCCATTATGTTTTAGATTCGTTGAGCGAAATTTATTTCCGTTGACCAAATTTGATTCAGTTTTAGACTAATTATTTTATTGACTATTTTAGTTTGGTTTTAGTTACCTAAGTATTTTAATTCATTTAAGAACTTAGATACATTATAAACACTACAAGAATAACACGATTTAGTGTTTGAAAAAAGCTCCCACAAAGGAGGAAAAACAGCCTCAAAAGTCACAAATAAGTCAATCACAACATTGTGGTGGTCAAAACAAACACACTATCTAATTTTTGAGTTATCATTTGTGAAGGCTTAAGTTATCACAAATATGTACGGAGAAGACAGCCACAACGTTCTGTTGGTACAGACTAACACAAATGAGCCAATTTGTTATGAAACAAAACACAATTTGTGGCCATTTTGACCGCCACAAATTGGTTACTTTATTAAAAATAAAATTTAATAAATCAAAAATTATTTTTTAAAAAAATATAATATATAAAAAATTAATACTAATATTAATATAATTTAATATATATATATATGAAAATATAATATTAATGTTAATTAAATTGTCAATAATTAATTAAATTATTATTACTATTCAAAATAAACCAGCACAAAATTAATAAATTATATCATTCAAACCAAAAATAAAACACTCCATAATTAAATAATAATATTTAAATCATTCATACAAACCAAAAATTAAAATAGAAGAAACTATTCGAATATATCAATTATCATAATAATTGCTTTCATTTGCTCCACTCCCTCTATCATATTTGATGGAATATTACTCGACGACAAAGTTTCTCAAAAGTATTAATTAATGATACAGATAACATGTTTTGAAATTGCATTTTATCTTCGAGTACATCTTACTAGTCAACGGAGCCATGGTCGGTTGAGGTTGATTTAAATCTGGTCTGATCATGTCATATGTTGGCATAATTGGTCGGTATAGAGTTTGATCTACTAGAGATTGAAAAAGTTGATGTTAAAGAGACGTCACATATTGATAATTATTAAAAGATTTTGCTACTGAAACATTGAGTGTTGTTGTTGCTACTAGAAGGCGGAGTTTCGAGATTGTAGTTGTTGTTGTTGGAAGTTTGGAGGTTGTTGTTGTTGGGAGTATTGTTGTTGCTGCTAGAACATTAGTGGTTGTTGCTGCAAGTTCTAAGACATCAGATATTGTTGTTGCTGCTGAGGCGGAAACTGTTGGTGAAAAGCATGAGCAAATTGTTAAGGTAAAAACTGCTATTGTTGAAACTGTTGTTGTTATTGTTATTGTTGAAGCTTTTGTTTCCAGACTGCATTTAATTTTTCAATTGTTGCTTGTATCATCTGTTGTGTTTTTTCTTTTTGCTCAATCATCCATTGTTCCTTTAATTGCTCAACAATGTCAACATATATCAACATATATTGTACTAAGATAAGAAGAAATCCAGTCTGAATATATCCCGATGGACCTTTTACAAATGTGGACAACAAACTACCGGCCCAACACACGTCCATGGTACTTGCCATAACTGATGTTCATAAAGCTTGTAGTCTCATATGGTTTCCGCTCCAATGGACCAGCTCATTGAGCAGGATATATATATATATATATATATATATATATATATATATATATATATATATATATATCAATTTAAATACTAATTTATTTCATGATTAACATAAGATAGTGATGTATCTTAGCCTTAGTGATCACTTGTCCAAGCTGCTTTTCTTAAAATATTAAGTAAATATAAATTAATAGATATATATATATATTAATAATAATTACCATATAGTATTTGATATCTCTAGCAGACATGAAATCTCCCTTGTGACTACTGGTATCCCTCTCAGATGCTCTATTAATCTTTGATTTTTCTCTTTTCTGTTTGTAAGTATATATGTTCCATTTCTTCTATAAAGTGCTTCAAACATTTTCACCAATCCAATTTGGCTGTTTCTCCCCGCCCTTATTACTCTCGTATGCCAACATAGATGAAAGACGTTTGGAGAACCGGTAGTCAAAAGCAGCCAAAATTGCAGCTTTATGTTCTTTTCTCCAAGTACAATTTGTCAATTATTCGTTTAAATTAAAAAAATAAAAATATATTAAAAATATAAGTTAATTAAACATGCAAATGTATATATCAGTAATTAAGTAAATCATTTTAATCACATACTCTAAAACAATGCAAAAAATGATCAAATCTACTCAATTGAGGTGTCATATTCTTCTTTATTTTATCTCAGGGCAACCATGGTTCTATATATTTCTTTTGTATGATTTCAGCTATTACTTTTGCAGATGATTTTAAATGAATATATCTTCACAATTCACATACAAATTAAATGTAAAAATTAACTAATGAAATAATTAACAGGAATAATTTAAAATAATTTACCTATGTTCTTCTAGAATAATGACAGTGCGGTCATAGCAATCAACACACCCAGGTTCCATTATTTCGTCTATGGCAGAAGGCTCAATAGGGATCTCAGGACGTAGGGGGAACAGTTCCACCACTAGTACCAGTCATCGGCATATGCATGAAGGATGGGTCCTTAACAACATGTGGTTTAAAATATATTTTCTTACCACGTGATGTTTTGGATATTCATTATATTGCTCCATCGACCTCTAGTTCTTCTATTTCATGTTCATCAACTTCTTCCTCAGTATTTGACTCATGATAAAGTCGACTAATAGCCTCATCTTCACGACCTTCTCGCCCCCCCGTTTTCCCACCGTTGGAAATAGCGAGTTTTTTCCTTCCATGGGATTCGAGCTCGATACCTGAGAGTTAAGTACCGCCTCATTCCATTCTCACTACCAATTGAGCCTGTGGCTCAATTAGTAGTGGGAATTGAATGAAGCGGTACTTAACCTCCAGGTATCGGGCTCGAATCCCAAAAGGGAGGCGAGAAGGTCGTGATTAACATCGCCGATAACGGTAAGGGTCGGGATGTTACACATTTCATCCATCCGATATGCAATTTCTTTGTCTTGATCTATTTCATCTTCTTCGATTTCACTTGTTGGTCTTGTTTTGATTGCAACGCACCAACCTTGTTTGTTTTTGGTTGTCAATGGATAAGGAACATAATACGCTTGTCTTATATTATGGGTCATGGAGAATGGATCAAATAGTAGATATCTTTTGTTCAAACAAATGTCTATAATTTTGGTTATCAAATTGATCTTACTTCCTCTGCTTGATGGATCAAACTACTTACAGTAAAAAGCACCATTGTTTTCGCATAAACTAGGAACGTATAGTCAATTTCATAAATATGTTCAATTATGTCGTAGAAGTCTTCAGCCACACCACTATTGAACACACTCCTTATACGCACTCCACTATTTTTTTATTCTTTTCTTTCAGCCCAAGATTCAATATGAAATTTGAATCCATTAACATAGTAGGTGTGCCATTCTTTGAAGCTTCTACTCGGTCTCATAGAAAAATTTTATAAACGGATTTTTTCATGCTTAACACACCGGTATGGCTAGAAAACATCTTTAATTTTTGTTTATTTATTTTTATAATTTTTATAGTACTGAGTTTTTATAACTCACTATATTGTTGGGGTGGTGTTTTCAGGTATTAGCATTGAAGAACTGAAGTGTACATCCAAATTAATACTCAAATATTTAATATAGAGTGACGTTGCGATACCAGATCACTGTCAGAGTCTTATATTATGATCTCTTTTGTTTCATTTTATTATTTTCACTCTTGTATGCATATTTAGATCTTTGTGTTAATTACTTATTTTTCTATTCTCATTAAGTTATAAATTTTTATTTTTAAGTTCTACAACTTATTTTATTTTACATGACAATCATTTAAAACATTTGAAGGTTACTATATTTTTTTAAAAACCTTATCAAAAGATTAGAGATTACAAACTCATCGATTCAATATTGAAAACACATAATATTTTCTCATACTGTACATGATTACTCATCATAATATCAATTATATGATTAATGTGAATGCAATGTTGCTTTGAATGTGTCATTTATGTCCTCTAATGCAATCAATTAATGTGTCCGCTTTTTGGATATTTTTCACTTATATCATCTTTATTAGTAAAATCAAACAAAATATATTTAATAGAGAAAAAAATACATCAAAGTTAATGCGATTGATTAAATATGTCAAAACAAATAACATACTATATTATTTTTTCCTCCTATTTTGCAGCCTATTGCAAATAAATTAGCAACTTCATTCTATTTTATTAACAACTCCCTTTTATTTTTCCTCCTATTTTGGATCTAATAAATAAAAAATAATAAAAATAATAATAAAAAACTAAATTATATAATAAAAGCAAACCAAATACATTAAATTGAAAAAAAATACATCAAATTTTAATTAACTTTGTCCACCTAAATGTCCTTCAGTTCCACATCTAGACTGTCGTCGAACTCGTCTAACTCTTTCAACGACATGAGTTCAAAGAGGATCAATCAGAACAACCTCAAGTCAAGTCGTTCAAAGAGCTAGACGAGTTCGACGACAGTCTAGATGTAAAACTGGAGGATATTTAGGTGGACATGGTTAGTTAAAATGCCCACATAATGTCCTCCAATTCCACATCTAGGTTGTCGTCAAACTTGTCTAGCTCTTTGAACGACATGAGTTCAAAGAGGATCAATCACAACAACCTCAAATCGTTCAAATAGTTAGACGAGTTTGACGACAGTCTAGATGTGGAACTAGAGTACATTTAGGTGGACGTGGTTAATTAAAATTTGATATATTTTTTTTCAATGTAACGTATTTTTTTTCAATTTAATGTACTTTGTTTGATGTTATTAATATAAATTAGTTATTTTATAATGATTTTTATTAATTTTTATTTATTAGATCCAAAATAGGAGGGATTGTTAAAATAATTTAACACGTTATTTTTTTTGACACACCTACTCAACCGCATTAAATTTGATATATTTTTTTTCTATTAAATTTATTTTGTTTAATTTTATTGATATAATTTGGTTTTTTAATTATTTTTATTTATTAAATTAACAATTAAACATTTGTTATAAAAAAAAATTAAATGGCAAATGCGATGTTCTATAGGAGGGAAAAAAAATCCTTCAAGTGATCGTATCACTGCCTTTCGACATCCTAAAGATAAAAAAAAAAAAATTAATATATAAGTTTGAATAGGTATAATGGAGAGTTTTGTATGAAAAGAGGATATAAGTGAAAAAATATATGTCACTTTTCATACGGGATAACTAGCTATAAAACATTTGTGAGTAATGTAACATTACATTCTTCTCTCGAATCGATACAATTCATAAGCTGGCTCAACATGATAACTTCTCAAGTCACTCTTAGCGTCTAGTAGGGGTGTTGGTGTGTTACATGGTATCTCTCGACAATGGAGATCTATTTTTCCAAGCCACGTACGCATTTTCCACCCGAACATCTCCAATATCCTTTAATTGCCACTTATATTATCACTTATAAGGGTCAATATGTTGTATTTCCCTATTCTCGTGGGCTTACCTAGTCTTCATAATCATCATCTCATGTATGCAAACACATCTTTTATTTAAAGGTTTATTGTGTTTTTGGTCTTTGTAATATGAACGGAATTTGGTTTTGTCCCTATAAATTTTGTTTTTTTATTCTATTCCTATAATTTAATATTCCTTTAGTCCCTTGATGAATTTGACATTCTAGAAAGCTTATGTGACATGAACATATGTCAAAATTGGGCAGAGGTGAATTAATAATTTTTATCTTCCATTTTACTTAATTGATTAATAAAAGAAAATAAAATTTTAAAACGAAAAACAAAAGTAATTGAATTCAGAGAGGCCTGAGGGTGTTCGAGAGGTGGGGCGCACAGGGTCCCAAATTTTATTAATATATTTACAAAAAAATTATATTGTCATATTAAAATAATTTTAAATAAAAAATTACTCCCAACCAAATATATCAACTTTTGTTGATGTCTTTTATAAAAATGACCGAATGGAATATTCTATTATGTTACTGTAGTATAGTGTCCTTTCATGTTCCAATCTCAATTATACATTTAGCATTTATATTCACTTTAAAGTTCTAACCTAAATTTAAGAAATTCTAAAAAAAAAAACCTAAAGGAAAACAAAAAATGAGTATTTTATTATGTTATTATACTATATATCCTTTCATGTTCCAATCTCAATTAAATATTTAGTATTTATATCCAATATAAATTTTTAACCTAAATTTAAGAAATTCTATATATAAAAAAAAAACTAAAGAAAAACAAAAGTACTAAGTCACTATCATTTATAGGCGACAGACAAATTTATTAACAATATTGCTATTCACACCCCTCATTTTACTTCCCACACCCCTCAATTTTTTTTAAAAAACAAATTACCCAAAATGCTCTTACATATTTATTGAATTTTTAACTCTAATTTCATTCATTCATCTTCATCTTCAAAACCCTAACCTCTCTCAATCTTCATCAACATCAACATCTTCATCTTCATCAACATCTTCAGGTATGCATCAATGTTGTTGTTGCTGTTATCCTTCCAAAATGTTGTTGTTGTTGCTGATTTCGTAGCAAACCCAACCCAAAATGTAGCATTTTTAAGGTTTTTCTGAATTTGTCGTATTCATAAACGCAGAAACGTACGTGAACTCATTTTGTATATGAACTGAATTCACGTAGGGATCTGTGACTGCTTAGTTCACGTACGTGAACTGAATTCACGTAGGTATCTGATGTTGATGTGTTCATGTACGTGAACTGAATTCATGTAGGTATCTGGGGTTGATGAGTTCACGTCCTTGAACTGAATTCACGTAGGCATCTAGGATTGATGAGTTCACGTATGTGAACTGAATTCACGTAGGTATGTGGGGTTGCTGAGTTCACGTACTTGAACTTAGTTAACGTAGGTATATTTACTTGCTGACTTTGATTATGATACGGTTTTGCAGATATGGTGCGCACTATGTTTACCGACAGAGCCAATCGAGTTAGAATTAATGATACTACTAATGAGGGTACTTCCAATGATGAGGGTCGTCGTGTTAGACCAACTGCTTCTGCACGGGAGAGGCAGGGACGACGGGAATAACGTAGATTAGAGCAACAACAATCACAAGAAGAGGCCCAGCCAGAAGAGCAACAAGAGACTCAGCAGGAAGAGGCCCAACCACAGCACGCATATGAACCTCCATAGGCTGATGGATATCCTGGTGGGAAAATTGACAAGTCTGTCCTTAGGACACTCAGTGATCATGTGGCGACTCGACTTTGGGATGGCGTGGTAATTTTATCAATCATATTTAATTTTTAATAGTTGTTGTCGTAATGTGTTTTAACTTATTCTTTTTTTGCTTAATTTATTTCAAGATCGTGGGGAATTTAGGGTGTTTAGTAACGGAAAAAAATTAAAAGAAAACTGTGATTGAACATCAAGAGGTTGAGCAATTGGTTAAAAGCTCGGGTCTATATTCGTGGCTAAAATGCAGTTACGAAATGATCGACAAATGGATCATTTTTGCTTTCGTAGAGAGGTGGCATCGAGACACCAACAACTTCCATCTTCCAGTTGGGGAGATAACGATTACTCTTGATGATATCTCCTCTCAGCTGCATATACCTATCACCGATGCATTCTTCAGTTTTAATGTATTTAACAAGGATGACGGTGCAAATATATTGGCTGAACTTCTCGGAGTTACTAAGGCTGCTGCTTATGCTGAGTTTAATGTCACGCGGACAACCACAATTCGATTTAGTTGGTTACTTGAAGTATACCAACAACGTTGTCGTGACCAGCATTGGCAGATGGCTGCGAGGGCATTTCTTTTATTTTTAGTCGGTTGCACCCTTTTCAGCGACAAGAGTGCCTTCGCAGTTAGCGTTGCCTATCTTGACTGCTT
Source organism: Cicer yamashitae (assembly GCA_037974755.1). Taxonomy (NCBI): domain Eukaryota; kingdom Viridiplantae; phylum Streptophyta; class Magnoliopsida; order Fabales; family Fabaceae; genus Cicer; species Cicer yamashitae. Next base: position 38,015,331 of record JBBPBQ010020324.1, on the reverse strand, counting down.
CTGAGACCTCAATTCATACATGGGATATGCATGGGGTGTTGCTGCTCTTGCTTACCTCTATGATAATCTCTGCTAATTGAGTATGCATCAGACCAGAACAGTTTCTGGGTATCTGACACTATTGTAGGTAAATTATATGGTTGTTTATTGTGTTAATAATTTCTATTATTAATTATAAACTAATGATATGTTATTATATATGTGCAGGCGTGGGTCTATGAGCATTTCCCAGCATTATGTGTAGATTGATGTAGACTCTCTCCTAGTTATGTTGAGGACTACCCTAGAGCACTTCGATGGAAGCCAAAAAGGGATAAGGGTTTGGTTCTTCCATTTAGGATAGCTCGTGACGAGATTGATGTTGATCAGGTATGCAGGACACCATATGAAGAACATCTAGTGAAACGACCGTTTGAAGAGGTTTCTTTATTTAGAGGGTGGATACGCTAGGATCCGAAGATGTATGCTTACCTGCCAGATAGGGTATTGCGTTAGTACGATCATGTCCAAACCATTCTTGGCTCACTTTTAGAGATAGTGGGTCAGACGACCACACCACATGAAATGGACATAATGTTTACGCAATAAGTTGTGCATGTAGTGGATGCTGACGCAGTTGTATAGGGACCTGCAGACTGCTCGAACGATTATATGGAGTGGTTTTGCATAATTTCTCATCCATACATCATTCGTAGAGAACTAGTTCACGAAGATCCTTCGGTTGCAGAACCTGCCGCCGATGAACCAGTTGACATAACAGTAAATTTAATCAAATTTATCACATAACTAAATTAATTAGTTATCTATTGTTTTAACTAAATTATTTAATGTATTTTTTAATGCAGCGTTGAGCAATAAAAATTGCGGAAGAGCTTCTTGGTCGTCAATTGGTATTACCTGATGGCATCGCACTCATCAATGAGTTAATTGTGATGTTGCGAACTCAGAGGGGTGGTGGTAGAGATTGGACAAACGTAATACCATATCGTAGGAGACATAGAGGGACTTAGGCATATTTTGTGATTATTTTAGAAATATTTTGGTTATGTAATATATTTTGGATATGTATTATTTTGGGAATATTTTGGTTATGTAATATATTTTGGATTTGTGTAATGCTGAATTTGACGTGCTTCAGTTTAAGTATCAACTATTCAGTTTACAATTTTTGCATTCATACAAATATTAAATATCAACTATTCAATTTACAATAGGTTCATTTATAGTACGTGAAAATATCTGCAACCAATGTTGCATGCGACCATTGTAAATACACTCCATTGTCGTGTTTCTTTAGTGCAATACTTTTTCCACAAATTACTTGTCGGTAGTATAGGAGAATCTGACTTTAAGTAAACTTGTTAAAATCAATAATTAATTAAAATATAAAAAATTATAAAATGAAATTAAATATCACAATTAATACCTGCACAAAATGACAGTTCTTAACAAATGCAATAACAATCATACGATGATCTGACATAGAGATTGGTGGTGGACTTCTTAGGGGAAAAAATGTTTGCGATTGGTTAAGTGATAATGCGCCGAAACCAAGTTAAATTTCGAAGCAATCACATATCCCATTTATAGAAGTGTCATCCAATTATCCATAGTTGCAACTTGTTCAACATATACACTGTGTATAAGTTTTTGAACAAAAATTTCTCCACCATATATTCTCTCGTAATGAGACATGAACTCTCGAAGGCTCTACCAGACACTATTGACGAATGAATGCCCAAGAGTTCTCACCCATTCCATGTAAACCTGCAACTGCACGATATCCACAATTACTATCATCGCCGACGTTAATAATGTCATCTATGAATTTATGAATTTTGATCGACAACCAATCGTTGAAGAAAAGAACTCTTGGTTGTTGAACCTTGCAGACTGATGGTCGAGGTGTGAGCTTTTTGACTGATGATCGGGATTGTTGTACTTTACTAGATGTTATAGTGCTACATGTATTTGTGCCACGAGATTGAATAATTGCATCTACATACTCCCACCAAGATGGATCACAGTTGGTTGATTTATCTCTTTTTGATACCTTACTTTTGCCTTTTTTAGTGCACCCTTTGTTTTAACCTTGTCAATGGCTGGACACATCGACGTAGTGGATGGATACGCGATATCTCGTAATTTACCTTTAAGTGCAATTTTTCCAGGTACATCAAGTTCATCAAATTTTTTCACTATCACATCTATTTCATGTTTCCCACATAACTCTGAATGTTTACCCGATCCATCATCATGAAAAGTTAATTTACGCCACCAAACATGAATAGCATTTAATGGAATGGAACGTGGGATCATACTTTACCTGGCTATTTCACATGCACAAGGTAGACTGTAACAACCCGATTTTTAAAAAAACGCGAGTGTATTTTTTATTTATTTTTATTTATAAATAAGTAAATAAATGAGTAAATACTTTTGGATGAAATATTTAATGTCGTAACACAACGACAAAATCAACATAATTTAAAACAGCGGAAATGATTTTAGAATTTACAAATCCAACGTATTTAAACTTTTCCAAGTCACATCAGAAGTTTACAAGGACCCATCAAAATATAAGTTAGGCTCACAATATAGGTACAGTCTTCCCAAATAAATAACTACAACCACAAAAGAAAGCCTTCTAGATCCTATACAGTCGCCTAGTCTGATCATGCTACAAAAAGCTATACATCTCGGGTGATCTCCACGAACCCAGCACAAAACTCCTGACACAGCTCTGATCAAGCATCACTAACTACCTTCCCTTCTCCAGGGTACTACCCGGCAGGACGATCCTAAATCTCATATGAGGGCAAAGCCCAGATTTTCCACAAAAGTTGTAAAGGGTCACCAATCCGAAATTAACAAACATCACATAACATTTATATTTTTTTATGCATAAAAATCACCCTTCAACTTAGCATACATCTAAGAAGGGTTTACATATGTTAAACATGCATAAACAAGGTTGAAAAATGAGGTTTTTGACCAAACTGCATTGTGGTATTCGAATACAACCTCTGTGTAGTCGAATACACTTGCGAAAACAGCAGAAAAACAGCAAAAACAACACTGACAGCACTACTGTATTCGAATATAGCTTGTTTGTATTCGAATACAGCATTCCATTCAACTGTATTCGACTACAACACCTTGTGTAGTTGAATACACTTCAAAAAAATCAAGTCAGTAGCAAAATCATTCATCTGTATTCGAGGTGCAGTCTCTCACAGGCTAGTACTAATTACCGAGGTGTAGTCTCTCACAGATTAGCACGACGCGATAATCCCTGTAAGGGTAAATCATAATTGCACAGCCTCTCACAGACTAGTACTAATTACTGAGGTGCAGTCTCTCACAGGCTAGCACAATTTACTAAAGTGCAATCTCTCACAGATTAGCACGACACGTTAATCCCTGTAAGGGTAAGATGAACCAATAATTCACATGGAATAATCCCCCTTACGGATAAGATGACCAACAATTCACATGGAATCATCCTCCGTACGGAAAAAATGAACCAACAATTCACATGGAATCATCCCGTGGCCCATCCGGTCACCACTATCACCGATGCGATAATCCCCGCAAGGATAAGATGAACCAACAATTCACATGGAATCATTCCGTGGCCCATCCGGTCACCACTATCACTGACGCGATAATCCCCGCAAGGATAAGATGAACCAACAATTCACATGGAGTCATCCCGTGGCCCATCCGGTCACCACTATCACTACTATGAAATGCATGAGCATACTCTGACTCTCGACACCACTATCATTAAGTAAATGAAGCTATTAAAAGATTCCCCATTTTTAATGCTCATTTAACACTAATGATTCTCAAATTTAACACAAAGCATACTCAACGCATACAATCCTCAAATCACATGAAATTGAATTCACAAATCATATTGAATTCAAATCACCACATACACAATCTCATCAATTCATTTCACACCAAATCAAAATTCACACATAAATTGCATTTATTCAAAACCCCACATCTTCAAACATGAAGCATATCTCAACATTCATAAAATTACCTATAAACATATCAACCATACCAAGCAAAAATCACCCATACCTCAAAACTCATTAAATTCAATTTCACCATTTTACCCACAAAATGCATTAAATACATTTCTCACAACATCACACCTCAAACCCACCAAATTTATTTTCCCCAACCTCACAAATAAGGTCCTAAATGCAAACTAAAAGTTTGGAAGGAGCCCCTTACCACGACGGTAGCTCGAATAACCAATTACGTTTCCGCGATAAATTCCGACAAATTTTCGCTTCGCACGACACTTCGAAGATTAGTTCACTAGCTCCGCAACGTGACCACGAGCAAGAGAGGAAGATGAGGCTTAGATCTAGGTGATATGTGAGGTTTTATGTTTGGGGTTTTTGAAATAAAAACAAAAGAAAGAGAGGAAGATGGAGTATGTACGCGGAACAGAGGAAATGTTTTTCTCTTTATTTTTTGCCTTTCCTTCCTTTTCTTTCATATATATATACTACTCATAAAATAATATATATATATATATATATATGTTTATCCCAAACCAACCAAATTTCAAACACTCTCACACACACCCCCACAATTTTTATAGAAATATCTATTCTCATTGCAACTCAATTGACAGGTAAAATTTTTAGCAACTATAGATATTTTTAACAAAATAGTTCGGTAATAAATCCTCCTCAACGTAAATAAATTATCTCCCGCCAAATAATTTAAAACGGAACCCACAAAATATTTATGGCATTTAAACATTCAAAATACCAATAAAACTGGCTAAAAAGCCTCAGAATTCAACATAAACACATCAAAAATACAAAAGGTACAGTTTAAAATTAAGGGTATTACATAGACCATGTGTTGTCCTAATCGTGCAACAACACTCAAACTTATCAATACCTACATACTTCATGCGATCATACTCTGTCGCAATGTGATTTATTGCATTTTGGGACACAACACCACGTAAATAGGCGTACAATCTGTTACTATGTCGATGCACCTTTTGAATGATGCATTTTCAAATGATGCTATTATCTCACTGTGTTGTAATACAATCATGCTATTGATGGCTTCCCAAACACTGCATATATCACCAATACTATCTGGTAATATCCTTTTCAAACTCCAATGCGCCGACTCAACCCTTTGTGTTGTGGTGTTCCCAAAGTGCATAACTCTATTTGTCCAAGCCTCAACAAATCTTTCCTTGTGAGGAACCACTGCTCATGTACATAATCATAAAAAATAGAACAACTACTACAAATTCCTTCAAAGATAGCCAACTTCATGTAGTATTGAGTCTCATCATAACTGTAAACACGAGCCTCCCATGCCTCCATTATTTGCACCTGCTTCTTTTTTGACATTTGTGCATACATGAAATAGGCATAATAAATTGACTGCTTTTGGAAAAACATATTGAACTGCGTTCATCAAAGCAAGTTCTCTATCAGTAACGATGACTTCAACTTCACCATTTGTAATATGTTCTTTCAATATTTGTAGTGCCCACACAAAATTATCAGCACGCTTAGACTGTAGATATGCAAATCCCACACAAAATGTCATTTCAGTAGAGGTAACACCAATAATCTCAAGTAATGCCATTCGATACCTACAGGTCTTGTATGTGTTATCTATAATCAATACTATGTGAAAATTATTTACAAGAGTGATAACATCTGGATCGGCCTAGAATATGTCCCTCAACTCGTCTGAACCCTCTACCTTCCTATATCGATAGACGTATTTGTCGCGTTCCATCAATGTCAAAAGATGTTGCATTTCTGTTCTATTACCTCTAAGTGATGAATGATATGTTTGACGTGCATTGTAAACTTGTTTTATTGTGGTCAAACTTTCAACATTATGATCCTTTAGTGTCATCAATATGTTTCTTGGTTTGATCATGTTCTTCGTCATATCACCAAGTACAACTTTCTCTTCCTGAGACAATCGGCCTAAGAAAGAATGACCAGTTAGTTTTTTGGCCAATTCGTGGTTATGGCGACCACATATTACATGCAGATACCATCCCTCACCAACACTTGATAGTGTTCCTCTCAATCTAAATGGACATTCACATTTTCTAGTCCAAGTACTCCTCGTAGGTTTAGGATTCTTCCAAGGTCTACATTTACCGCTTCTTTCACAACCAATAATTGATTTCGTCTTTGTTCTTGGTCGTGTTGTTGTAGTTTCAGATCTAAAAATGACAACGAAAATTCTAATTTCCCTTCCAATATTTATAACCCATCTCAACAAATCATCTCGCGTATCAAACATCATACCAGTGGTAAACACATCATTCAAATCAACCATAAAAACCTCAACGTTGTCATTCATAGCGTCTTCAATTTCAAGTTCCAAACCATCATACATTTCGTCAAAATCACGTTCCAAACCATCATGCATTTCCTCAAAATCAGGTTCCAAACCTTCATACATTTCGTCACTATTGTCACCCCCTTGGTCCATTTGTCTGCATCCAAAAAATAATATATAAAAAATGTAGAAATATCTGAGATCATGACTATTTACGTGAAGTGAATTCACGAACTCATACGTGAACTCAATTCATGTACCCCAAAGTGAAGTCAACTCAAGTAAACCTACGTGAATTGAGTTCACGTACTTCATAAATTAAACACTCATATGACTCGTAGGTGAAATGAATTCACGTAAACTTACTTAAATTGGGTTCACGTAAGGGGACGTGAACTGATTTCACGTAAAGGTGCGTGAACTAAGTTCACGTAAGGCCTGTGAAATCATGAACTCCATTGAATACGCATTCTGAAATCATGTATGCGTACCTGAAATGAATTCACGTATAGCCTAGAATTTCTAATATTCAGTAACATGCGTGAATTCAGTTCACATAAGGTTAAAATGTACGTTGAACTGAGTTCACGTAAAAATCCCAAATTTTGAAAAATAAAACTAACTCAAAAATAGATCAATAAACATACCTTGTTGGGTCACTTTAACCCCAATGTGAAGAGGAGACTAATGGGGTGTAAGTTATGAGTGAGTGATTTCAGTTTTGAATGATTATGAGTTATGATGGATGAGGTATGAATGATTTTGTGATATGTGAGTTATGATGGTGATGAAGGGATAAATGATGTTTACAGAATTTTATAAATAGCCAAGGGCATTTTGGGTATTTTGTTTTTAAAAAAAATTTGAGGGGCGTGTGTAGTAAAAAGGGAGGGGTGTGAATAGAAAAATTGATTTATTAATTACTTTTAGTGGAAAATCCCTTTGAATTAACACAATTAAACCTTGAGCCACTAAATAGTCTTTTGAGATTCATTATTTTTTATATATCATAGAACAAACAATGACTAACTTAATAGAATTTTCGAACAATATAGAACATATGAGTAGATTTTTGAATTTTTGTTTTGTATTGAAAAACTTATGTCATTTTCTACGAAAACTTGAAATTTATTTAAAACTTAGTGATTCTTATGATCTTGATAGTAAAATTATATTTTAAAAATTGAATCAAAATCAAATTTTTTATGATATTGAATTCTCTTTTATTTTTCTAATGCATGTATATTTTATAGAATAATATTAACTATATTTTACTATAATTTAATTTAGATTTTGGTTTGATAAGAATTTTTCAATAGTTATCTAATCTTTTATTTTTATGTTAAAAACCATCTACATTATATATATATATATATATATATATATATATATATATATATATATTATTGAGAATACAAAGCCCTAGTTTGGAGTGTTGATGTGGTTATTTGGGAGTGGTATGGCCTCTTCCAACCTAGCGTAGCAGGGAAAAGTATCTCTTTTATGGTGATGCTATATTCTTCAGCGCATTTCATTGTGTAAAGATCGAAAATTCCGTAATTCTATCTTTATAATCTTTTTCTTTTTTTGTTTCTGTTCGATTGTGGTGATGTGGTTTCCAGATAACATTACAAGAATCTTATGTGTGGATGTGAAGATGGTCTCCTATTGTTTTTTAGTGGGGATCAAGGTGCTTTGGTTTTGCTTGGAGTTTCATGTTTTCTTCCTTTTCAGGCGTTGTTGATTTTTAGCACATGAACTTTGTCTATTGTTTTTCAAATAAAATAAAAAATTAATTATTAGCACAATTTTTGCCACAGGTTAATGCCACATCATCATGTTGCAAAGTCAAACTCATCAGAGGGATGAAAGAAATAAAATTTGTAATTATAGAGATAGAACCAAAAAAAATCATTTTAGAGAAACTAAAATCAAATAGTACTCTATATTACGAAAGCAAAAAATACAATAAATCCTTTATTTAATCATTAATTTATCATTTATATCACTTTGAGGTTTTAGCCTTGTATATATAACTTTCTCCCCTCTAAGGATGGATTTAGAAATGTACTATAAGGGGTTAAAATAATCAATAATAAAACTACTTTATTAGAAAAACTTGAAATAACAATATAAAATAAAAACAAAAAATATAAGTTCGATCACTAAGTTTTGTGCCCCGAACACTTTGTAATATAATGATACACGGATTTTTTCTTTTATATTTCTAAATTTGTTGTTGTTTCAAGTTTTTTAGTTGGTGTAAATCAACCACTTATAACTATAAATTTATCAAATATACTTTAAGGTTTAACTTACTAATTTGCACTAGTTAAAAATTTATTTGTTGCATGTTAGCAAATCTTATAAAGACTTGTTAATTTATATCCGTTCATTTCTTTAAGAGATATAAGATTAATTTAATGGTTAGAGTAGAAGAGTTAGAGAGTAGAGTGATAAGGAGATTCCGGTTTTTATATCCACCTTCAACAAAATACTAATAATATTAATAATACTAATTATTAATATTGACCGTTGCAAAAAATATTATATTCACTCATTTTTTAATTGATGAAAATTAACAAGTTATAACTACAAATTTATTATATGCACTTTAAAATGTAGTTTTCTAAAACAATGAGTGGACATGAATTAACACCTATAATAATAATAACATTAATATTTTTAAAATGATACAATACATTACATATGAGGTAATATATATCCTTTCATATACAACTATATGAGGTATATAAAGGTGTAAGAGGGGGAGGGGGAGGGGGAGGGGGAGGGGGAGGGGCCACTACTTGCCCACCCCTTCGTCCATCCCTGCTCCTCTCGTTACTAGCGGTTTCTAGAGCTAGGAAGCATCTCAACTAGTTAGCTTTTTTACTAGCGGTTGCTAGAGCTAGCATTTCAAACTTCATAGTGGACTGAACCAATATCAACTATTTCTTCGACTTTCAACATACAACTCCTCCAGCTATGTTAAATATATAGCCATTGAATGCTTTGGAATCATTTGATAAGGTGTTTCAATCAGCATCACTGTATCCTTCTAGGACGATAGGAAATATTTGATAATGTAATCCAAGGTTCACGGTTCTTTTTAGGTATCTCATGACCATCTCAATAACGTGTCAATGCTCCATACAAGGTCTGTTGGTAAACCTGCACAATAGTCTCGTGAAGTAGGCAATGTCGGGTCTAGTACAATCAATGGCATACATGAAGCTACCAATGATACTCACATATTCAGTTTGTCTAACACCTTCACTAGTGTTTTTGAAAAGTTTTACACTTGGATCATATGGTGTGCAAACAGGTTTACAGTCAAAGTAATTGTATTTCTTTAAGATCTTTTTAACATAGTGAGACCGATCCAAAGAAATTCCCTTTTATGAACTAGTACTCTTGATACCAAGGATTACATTTACTTCTCTGGTGTCTTTTCATATCAAAGTTGTTACACAAAATGATTTCACAATATTTACAGCATGAACGTTTGAACCAAATATGAGTAAGTCGTCTATATAGAGACATATGATAGTGTAAATGTCATTTTCAAATTTGTAGTGAATATATTTTTCATTTTCATTCACTTTAAACTCATTCGATATAATCAAGTTATTAAACATATAGAGACTTATCTAACTTATAGACCTTGTTTTCTTGTCAATGAATCACAAAACCTTCAGTTTGCTCTATATAGATTTCTTCTTCCAAGTCACCATTAAAAAAAGTATTTTTCACTTCCATTTGGTGCACCACCAAGTTATGAATAGCAGCAAGCGAAATTAGTATCTTAATGGATGTAATTCGAATGACTGGAGAAAAATTGTCGAAGAAATCTATATTTTCTCTTTGCTTAAAACCAATGGCTATAAGGCGAGCCTTGTATATTTTCTCTTTGCTTAAAACCAATGGCTATAAGGCGAGACTTGTATATTTTCTCTTTGCTTAAAACCAATGGCTATAAGGCGAGCCTTGTAGTTATCGAGTTTTAGTTTCTTTTTCAAAATTCATTTACAACCTATCTATTTGCATCTAGGAGGCAAGTCTACTAAATGTCAGATCTTGTTAGACTCTAAAGAATTCATCTCATCGTTTATAGCTTCTTTGCCATAGATCTACATCCAAAGATGACAAAGCTTTTTGAAGATTTGTTGGATCCTCTAGTAATGTGTAGGCGGTATAATCGGGTTCATAATACTTAGCTACTCTTTCTCTCTTACTTCTTTGAAATTATGTTTCACCTTCTTCGTTGCTTTCAATGTTTCTGATCACATGAACGTGACTAGTTCCAATGCATCCATTATTACTCGATTTGAAAGGGAATCTATTTTCATGAAAGTCAAATCATTTAACTCTATGGCCATTTTAGGGTTTATGTCATAAAACCTATATGCTTTGTTGTTTACTGCATACCCAATGAATACACATTTATAAGCTCTACTGGCGAGTTTAACTCGCTTGGGATCAGGGATCCAGACATAAGTCAGACAACCCCAAATTTGAAGATAAGACAAGTTAGGTTGTCTTTTCTTCAAAATCTAATAAGGAGATGTTTTTCTTTTAGATTTGAGAACTCTATTCAAAGCATAACAAACAATCAATAAAATTTCCCACCACTAATGAGATGCAAAACCAGAATTAGGCATAATAGCAACAATCCATTCAGTAAAATGTCTATTCTTTCTTTCAAGTTTACCATTAATTTCAGGCGAATATGGTGCAATTGTTTCGTGTATAGTTATGTGCAGTTTATAAAAATCAATAAACAAACTAGAATCATTCTCTATTCCACTATCACTAAGAAATCTTATAATCATTCTACTAAATAGATTTTCAAATTTTGTTACAAAAATCTTAAACATATCAAGCGCTTCACTTTTATTTTTCATTAGTTATACAAAGGTATAGTCAGAACAACCGTCGATAAATGTGATAAAATAACGTTTCCATTTCTAGTTAAAATTCCATCAAGTTCACATATATCATAGTGTATTAAATCTAAAAGCTTAGATTCTCTAACTACTGATTTATGTGAACTCTTTGTTATTTTAGCTTGACTACAAAAATCACATTTTTCTAAGTTATTTAAAGATAAATTTGGAATTAAACCTAAGTTACTTATGTTTGAAATCATATGTTTGTTCACATGACAGAATCTAGTGTGTCAAATATTAAAATTACACAACATGTAAATAGAAAGAGACATTATATTAATTTCAGCATTCAACTTAAACATACCATCAGTGGCGTACCCTTTCCCAACAAAAATTCCATTTTTAGTAATGGTGTACAAATTTGCCCCTATAGACTGAGTAAACTCTGCCTTATTCAGATGAAAGCCAAAAACCATATTATTTCTTATCTCCGAAGTGTGCATCACGTCCTTTAGAATCAAAGTATTTCTAGAGGTGAACTGCAAATCCACATCTCCATTTTTGGGCTTGCTTCTAGGCTTCTTCCTCAATTCGGAGGCGGGTAATCAAACTTTCTAGTAAAATTCTTTTTTTTATATAATGAAATAATATTTGAAATCCTTCTAAGATGGTGGCAATTTATCAATAATAACAGCAATTTGAAATTATTCATATAAAACCATACCTTTAGAGATGATTTCATGAGCTATCTTCCGATTATCCGTTAAGAATATAATTCTTGGATAGATAATCTTTATCATTCCATAGTTGTAATTCTTTAGCTTTCTTATCATTTTTCTCTTGTTTACTTGTTTAAGGAACTACTGGAATGTCATTCTTCAAAACGACAACAACCTTTTTTGTAGTTAAGAAAAATAGCATATTTTGTTGCCGACATTTGAAGTGACATCCCTCAAACCGAAACGATTAGTTGAAATTAGAAGCAGTAGAACTTGAACCAATAATCTCTTCGATAAACGTGGCAGAAAGAAACGTATTAAAATAATTGTTTTTTGAGTTTCAAAAAATAGTTTTCAAAAATAAGATTCAACCACCAAAGAAATTACGGGGTTGAGTCGCGAACAAGGTCGCTCTCTTTAAGATATTTTGCGTAACTGTCCAAAATTGTGCAACTAGACTATCAAACACAATATAATGTCCACAAGATAAAACATTTCACTTACAAACTGTATCAGTATTCTACTAAACTGTAGAAAAACCGTTCTAGAATTACACCATCAATATTACTATTACCACTTAGAAGTATGGTATTAATACCGTTCCACATCTGACAGGATAATATTTTATTAAAGGCACAAAAAGAAAAGAAGAGATGAAGCAGAAAAGGGAGAAAATAGAAAACTCGAAAAATCTTGGAGTTTTGGTGCAAATTGTAAATTGGGTGAAGTCCTCTATTTATATAGGAAATTCACAACTTACTAGAGCAAAAATCGTGCGAGTGGTTTTTGACTGGTTCACAGAAAACAGACATGCGAAATCGGAGGGAAGTGGAGGAAGGCTCACACACGCGTAGTAATATATTTTCATATTTCTCACTTAAAAAATAAAACATAATTTATTTAAAACTTCTGAAATATCCCCAAAACTTACTACAAAATTCACTATTGAATATGGTCTGCATCTCAGTAAATCATGTCTTTAAAGACTTAAATTTACGTCCAAATATTACCCATCAATCACAACCACTAAATTATTGTGGCTCTAAGAGCTTCTACACAAGTAAATTGAAAACTCCATGCTTATTCTAGAGTTATCTTTTTAATCAAAATAGATAATTATATTTTTTCGACACTCGGTATGATTGAATTTTGGATATGTCTCTGACGGAAAGAATCAGTTGCCACAGATGATGCAGAGCTCATATCAAATTTAAGTGGACAAGACAGAAGGAAGTGCATGCATTCTTGTAAAGTACCTGACTTAGTGAAAAGCAGTAATCAAAGCAAAAGTTACATTAAGAAAGCTGGAAGCACATGAAGGAGAATGCTCCCCCAGAAAAAAATAAAAGCAAGCTCTTGGTTATAGAAACAAGAACTTTAATTTCTTATCTTTCAGCTTATAACAACAACAAAAAATCACTCCAAGCCTCTAACACTAGAATTTGAAATTGAAAAAAGTCTTTTAAACTGGTTGAAAATATTTACAAATATTAATTCCATGGACTTGATAGGCAAAGTTTTAGTATGTGAGGAATCACATGATAATACCATCAACACTATCTGTTGACAGTGGGCAGCAATTATAGAGAGGAACACAAGCATCAAATATGTGATTCTCCTGTTGTTTATTCCTTCATCAAGTTGGTATGAGACACTTAGGATTACTTCTCTAATTCTCACTCCATCTGTCTCATTTGTCATTTTTTCTCTGTCTCAAATAAATTATTTGTTATTTTACCATACCAATACAATAATAATTACTTTTTTCCACTAATATACCTTTATTTATTGTATATCAACTCATCAAACTTCTCAACTAATTGCAATTAATAAGGGTATTTAAATAAATGAAACTCATTTTATCATTGAAAATAGCATAACTAATTATTTTTGTAATAATTGCGCACAACTCAAATCAGACCATTAAAATAAGACTGAGGGAATATCATTTTGTTGTAAATAGTTTTTTTTTTTTCCTTCTGATTAAAGGAGTAGATATCTACTTAAGAAAATGAAATGAAACCAAAATTAAAAAAGTGAAATAAAATAATCTGATGACATCAATTAAATTTCCAGTTATACCAAATTTTATAGACAAAATGTACCTCATAATAACTTTTCTATTAAATGTTGGATTGATAAAATTCATATTTAATACAAAGATATTGTCAAGGTAAACACATAGAAGAAGCTCTTTCCTAGAATATGTACAGTATAACTGTACAAATCAAATATGAAGAGTAGATTCACATAAAAGGTAAAAGTGATCAAGTGAAAATTTGTTCCAAAAATTATGGAACAAAGAAAACAGAAGGAAATAATGATCTAAGCAGTTGAGTCAACAACTTTTACAGCATCAGTAGATTGTGGCTGAGCATGAAAGCTATCATCACTGTCCAAATCATATTGCTAGAAGTAACGCGTGTTTCGATTGAAATCCGAGAATTCATCCAAAAGTTCGTCTAAGATATTGTCTCAAAACTCAGTAAGACGGACTGAATCGGCGTATTGGAAGACATGAGAAGCTGCTTTTCTTGGTTATTGGACTACGGGGTCCCACCTCGGAACAAAAATCTTAACATGTTTTGTATAATTTGATCAAATTCAGGGTTGACAGGCCACAACTGGGACCCTGAATACTCCAGACAGCTATGACGATGATTTCTACATTATTGAACAGATACAAGAATCTGAATCTTCGTCGTCTTCTGAGTCACTTACATCACTGCAGACACAATTTGGAGAGCAAAAGTGAGAAAATTATATGATATTATCTCAATAAATGTTGCATATAGGGTTGATTGATATATATACTCAATTACATTTTGCTACAGTGAAGTTATATTGCAAATTATGAAGCACCGAAAAAGACACCAGATACAATGCTGACACTGACATGTAGACCAGTAATACTTCAATAAAAAGAAAGTAATTAAATATAATCAAATGTGTACATGTCTTGAATCCGAAGAGTCGGTGGTACATAGATTACAAATACTTCGAACTTGTATCCCAAACAGAACAAAAAAGTTGTTATGTTTTTCTCTTCATGTATCTTTTGAAATAGATTTTGTACGGTATCGGTATGCTTCAACACATCTTTAACTACGCCAGCATAGGAGCAGCCTTATCTTTTTCAATCTTTTTCAAATTTGTGTAAGTTATACATCTAATTACATGATTTGTGTATATCAAGAAAAAATAGAAGATACAATGAGTCTAATTTATCTCTCAAAAGTCAATTGTTGTTTAGTTATTTATTCTCCCTCAGTATTAACATGTTATTCATTCTTACTTTGCACAAAAAGCCATACATCTTAAATCAATTATTTCACTCTATTCTGCTTTTCACTTTCAATTACAACAGAAAATAAAACTGAAACAGAAAGGAAAACAAATATAATGATTGCGTAGATATAAAAACGTTATTTGTGTAATTTCAATACAAACCCTTTTATTCTAAATTGATTAGTTTCACAAAAGTTAGTTATTCATAACCATCAGATCATTAAAAATGTTTGACTTTAACTATAACTACTTCTAAAATCACATGTATGATAGTTTGTAATTTGTTGACAGTGTAAATTTTTTACATTGATCTTATATCAAAATTACTCTAATACATATGCTATATGCTCAAGAGCCATCACAAATAAGAAATGATTTTCAAGCAATCAAAACATGTTAACCTAATTTACTTCCAACAATTCACAACAACATTTTCCATGTTGTACAATTAAAAGCATTGCAAATTATCAAAGATTGAAAATTGCGCAAATTGATGAATTGGCCGTCCAACGAATGGGTGCACATTACATTGTGGATCATATATATATCAGTTGAGTTGCAGGTGTTAAAGTTAGGCAAGTATTTTACAAGTCATTACAATGTTTTAACAAATGAATCCTTTCTAACTTCAACTACAACTTAATATTCTTTTAAACTTGTTTTTCAATTTGCCAAAGATTCTAAGAAGCAAACAAGTGTTCACATTTTTTAACACCATGATGACATAAGCAACTTTTAAGAAAACAAAATATCATTAATTTAAGAAGATTAGTTAGCAAATAAGGGTATGCTGAAGGAGTATTGAGAAGCAGGTCAAAGGTTCGATCTCTGTCGCTAACAAATTCCGACTCTCCCTAACAAATTAACCACTAACATTGGCCTATAAAAAAAATAAGGGTAACACATAAAAAATGAAAAACCTGAAGTACCCTCCACTTCTATAGGATAAATGTAAAAGAGAACCCTATAAAAAGTAGCACCTTGCATATTACCACAAAGATACCACTATAATTAGACTATTCTATTTCTACCTTAAAGCCTAAGAAAACTTCACAATAGAAAGACAATTGCAAGGTAAAGTCATTAATTCAAAACCCTTATGTATACAATCATTTCAACTGAAAACAGAAAAATAACAGCCAGAAGCAATTTTCCCAAATCTATACAAACATGATGCGAACCCATTTCACACAGTAGCAATTAACAGAGAAATTAGATCAATAATGGAAAAACAAAAAGTATATTATTCCCAAAGATAACTGAAGAAGAATGAAAGAAAGTAAAACAAAAAAAAAAAGTTCCAAGTTCCCATTTGGTATGTTGGGAATTTTCAGCAGTAATGGAAAAATCGAAATGTCGAATGAGAGAACAGTGAAAAGAGAACAAAAGAAGGACCAAAACTGTCTAAATTAAGACTACAGGACAGACTACAGAGAACTTCTAAAGACACAAATACACAATATACAAATTATGAAAGTACAAAGCTTATCTAAAAATATATATCAAAGTACAAATGTTATTTAAACATCTTGTAGCACCATCACTTCAGGTTGAAAGCGTGTCAAGTATCTAACGCTTATCGGTGTTAGACACTGATACAACAAAAACACATGTAGTTACATTCAATTATTTTCATTTCTTAAATTATTAGTCGGTGTTTACGTGTCAGTGTCAATATCGCGTCTATGTTAGCGCTTCATAGGTAAATATTAACATAATACAAAATGATGACACCAGCTCTATCGATTCCTTTATTTCTACTTCAACTAGGAATTTCAGACAGACACTTGAAAACTAAATCATATTATTCTGGTCCTGATATTATTAAAATAAAACACATTTAATTCAATAAATAAATAAAAAAATGCTCATCATAACTACATTTTAATGATCTAACTATAGCTAACTTCTGACTGAGATTTTAATTCAGACATAATGAACACGAAAACGATAGACATCAATGTTTCCAAAGATTTCATCAACATATCCCAGAAAAGTTGCTTATTTGATTAAAACTTATCAATTAACCATAACAATTCACAAAACATTCCATATACAGAACTAGGTCAAGATTTACATACATGCCATGTCATCATTACTTTACAACATAAATCTAGCAAACACTCACTACAACACATACTCTAAATTAGGAAACAAAAAAAAAAGTCAAATTATTACATAATAAATGTTCAAGATATAACCAAATGAACATTTAAATTAATAAAACTATAAACAAGTTACTATAACAGGAAAACAAATCAATGCAGAACAAAACAATTCAGATTATTTCAATACACCAAAAATACATTAAACAACAATTAAAAAAAGAAGAAGAAGAAGAAAAAATAGTTACCTTGGTTCATATTCCAAAACCTCAGCAAGCTTATTACCATTCTTATCATTCCATTGCACTTTCCTTCTTGTCTTATCACAGTTCCTTGACATTCCACCTCTCCTAGGTGGCAACAAAGAATTAGAATCACTATCATCTTCACCATTAGCATGATCTTCAACTTTCTCATCATTCATATCATTTTTAGCATCCTTTGTATCCGTATTATTATCCATCAAGAACCACAAACACATAAAAACAAAGAAAAATAAGAAAAAATAAAAAATTTGGTGACAATTTAGAGGAATCTAAAGATTTGGAAGAAACCCAGTTGACTAAAAATCATGTTCCAACTTTAGAATCTGAGGAAAGATCAAAACTATGGATTGGAGGAACACAGCCCAAGAAAGAGAGGTCAACGCGTTACGACGGAGCTATCAAGTCACGCAGAGAACAGTGGAAATGGAAAACAATTTAATGAAAATGAAAAGGAAAAATTGAGGAAAAAGAAAAGAATTAATTAAGGAGAAATTGTTAGATGAGAATCTCAGTGTCAAAAAGAAGGATTTTTTTCTCGAGAAAATGAGATATTACAAAGTGACAACCCATCCGATTTTTTTTTTAATGATTAATAATAATATAAAGATAATTCACCACACGCAACATATTAGAAAAAGAAAACAAATTGCTAAACAACTTTTAAAGAATTTATGCTACTTTAATGTTACTATTAAATGCACTTTTTCTAAAAGAAAAAAACTTTTTTTATGCTTCTTTTAATAATGTGGAACAAACATGTCTCTTAAAATATCTTCAAGAGAAAAAATCTATTTTTAGAAGCTTAAAAAAGGATCAATAGAACTTTCTTCAAAATGGTCCTAATGAGTAATGATAGTCTAGATAAGCTGAAGTATGATTTGTGGGAGGATTATTGTCAAATTGTTCAACAATATGACAACTATTGGTTACAACAAACCCGTCGTAAATGCACTTTTTCTATTATGAAGTTTGTCTCATAATGTTTTACAAAGCCTAACAAAATAAAAGATGTTAATCACATTCTCATCACCCTTATCTCCAAGTGTAATGATCTTACGAGAGTTAATCAATTGAGGACTATAACTTTGTATAATGTCATCTACAATATCGTGATGAAAGTGGTGGCTCCACGATTGAGGTGTATTATTCCCTATGTTGTTTCAAATACTCAAAGTAGTTTTATCCTTAACAGACTTAGTTCTAATAACATTCTTGTCGTGCAAGAGGCCATCCATTCCCTAAACAAGGTGCATGGGAAGAAGGGATTCATGATTTTGAAGCTAGATTTGGAAAAGGCATATGATCGTTGAAATGGAGTTTCATCATGGAAACTATTGTTTAGTTAAATATCCCATTTCAAACTTGAGAGTTGATTCGCAGTTGTATATTCCCAATTTCCTTAAGTATCAAATGGAATGGAGATCAAACACTCAGACATGGAGATCTCTTATCCCCTTATTTGTTTATTCTTGCTTTAGAACGTCTATGCCATAAAATAAAAGATAGAGTTAATATTGGCGTTTGGAAACCTTTATCTTTTGGTAGAACAGAAGGACCTAAACTTTCCCATGTATGCTTTGTGGATGATTTAATCATGGTTGCTAAAGCCAATTTGGAACAAGTACATGTTATAAAAAAAGTTATGGAAGAATTATGCAATATTCTAGCAAAAAAATTAACTTGAATAAGTCCAAGATATTTTTCTCTAAGAATATAAGTGAAAGCATAACAACAAACCTTAGTCAAAGTCATGGTATCGATCAAACTCGGGATCTTGGGGTTTACTTATGATCTCCTATATTGCACCAAAGGATATCTCGAAATTCTTCTAATTTTATTTTAGATAAAAATGAGAAAGAAATTAACTATGTGAAAAACAAATCAATTGTCTTTTGCAGGACAGGTAACCTTGGATCAATCCTCTTTGTGTTGCATTCTAGGATATGTCATGCAAACATCATTGATTCTAGCATCAGTGTGTGACGCAACTGAGAAAATTTGTAGGGATTTTATTTAGGGTCTAACAACCAACACCTAAAATGTCATTTGGTGTCTTGGGAAAAAGTTTGTCGCCCAAAGGAAAACGATGGCCTCAAGATCAAAAACATTTGTATGTTGAATCAAGCATACATGTTTAAATTATCCTAGCAAATGGTGGCTGAACCAGACAAACTCTGGGTGCAGGTGACGAGAACCAAATATAATTGTGGCTCTCTACAAACGCCTTCGACCAATGCTCGTAATAACTCTTCCAATATCTGGAGAGCCATTTATATAGCATGGGAGCAGGTTAAATTTCAAATTAGATGGGTCATCAATGATGGGTCTGGAACCCGATTCTAGAAAGGTCCTTGGAACTCTAATTGTGGAGCTTTAAAGAATCATTTTGTGGCACTGATACCTCCTAAAGAAGCTAAGTATTATGTTTCAAATCACACTATTAATAATGAATGGAATTGGAATATGATCTTTAGTCGTTTCCCAAATTATATTTATAATTCGATTATTAAGTTAAAAGCTCTTACTACTGGACACAAACACATGCCTAATTAGAGCCTATCTAATGATGATAATTTTAATCTTAAAGAAGCATACTATTTCGTTTGTGGTTTGGACAATGATACTACTAATATGAATTCTTTTTTTGATCAGGTTTGGCATTGGAAAGGTCCAACTCGGATTAACACTCTTCTTTGGAAGATATCACACAGTTCCCTTCTTACAAATGAAGGGAGAGCTCATCACATGAAGGAAGATGACACGTGCCTTAGGTGCCAATCCCAACCTAAAACCATTATGCACATGTTTCAGGATTTTGAACATACTCAACAATTCTAGAACCAATTCATCTTAGAAGATCACTGCGCAAAGTTCTTTAGCCTTGGCTTGCAAGATTGGATGAAATGGAATATCACTACAAACAACATTGGAGCAAGTAACACTAATTGGCGTAATTTCTTTGGGGTGGTTGTTTAGGCTCTCTAGAAATATCACAACAAATTAGTTTTTTCTAGAGAAACTGATCTTGGTACTCATCTTACCCCAATATCAATGAATTTGGCCTATCATATTGAAAAGGAAAATACTCATTGTACAGAGGCCACCCATGGAATTGAAAAAATCAACACGAATGGCTCTTATAATTGCGGTCAACCAACTTGTGGAGGTCTAACATAAATCAACAAGGCTAGTTCCTAAAGGGGTTTCTTTGTAATCTTGGAGAGGGAAATGTTTCTCTAGTGGAACTTCATGGCGCTCATTTAGGTATCCAAAGGGAGAGAACGATGCACCTCACTAATGTCATCCTTGAAACTTATTATTTGGAGGTTGTTACCATGATCGGAAATCGACAAACATTCATATTCCATATTTCATCTTCAACCTTTCCTTACTGAGATTTTTTCTCTTATCCATCTCCCAAGTTGGACAGTTCAAGTTAATCATATTTTTCGAGAATAAAACTCTTGTGTTGATATTCTGACGCATAGAGGACATGATGTGGGCTACTCTCCTATTTTGGTAGAAGTTACTGAAGTAACAATGTCAATTACAAGAAAAGAGAGTTTGAATTGTGATCCTTTTAAAATTTTGATTCATGTGTTTAATTTAAATTAACTCAAGAATGATCTTGGTTTGATAAACAATAAAAGGAGAACATTCTTCGTTAGTAATATAGCAATAAAAACTTCACGATATGATCAGTTCTAAGTGAGTGATAAATAAATAGAGATAAGGGAAACAGAATTCACACAACAATATATACTTGATAAAACAACTCTTTGTCTAATTATTAAAGACACTAATTCATTTTAAATGTCTTTATAACAAGGACAATAATTTTGAACATCAAGCTAGATTTTCACACTTGTTTATACCATCATGAAAAGTGTAAGAACAAAGAGTGTAAACATGTTGAATTTAGGATAGGAATTAGGCATATGCATGTACAAGTAATGAGAAAGAGTTATATCCTCCACAATAGACACAATTCTTGGATGATTGTTCAAAGGCATGTCAACCACTGTATTTATACCTCCAACAACAACAGTTTTGGTACCAGTAATAAATCCCTCCCAATTTGTTCTTCCAATAATTTGATCATGAGAAGATGTTTTAGAGGAAGGGTAAGCAGTGAGGTAGGTGTAGGAGTGCCAAAAGCAAATGGTTCAAACTCATTTAGAAGTTGTTGATCTTCTTCAACCATATCATCGTGATAGGAAGCATTAGTTTTTATTGGATGAAACATATTTATTGTCAAGAACATTTTGCACTTGTGGAGAACGTTCTACTCTTGTGGAGAATGTTTTGGTATGAATCTTTTTGCTTAAATTGATCTTTCTCTTAGTTTTTTTTTTTTTTTTTGCCACTCCATGATCAGACTTTGGAGTTTTCATGGATGATCTTTGAATAGTATCAACTTTGTGATTTCTCCAAATTTAACATTGTAATTATTCTTCTTCACCATCTTATCTTTCATCATAAAAATCAACATATTCATCAAACATAATATGCATAATTTCATATATAGTTTGGGTCTTAAGTTTTTATATTTTGTAATATTTATACAATGTAGAGTATTCATAATATATACTTTGATGGCATTTTAAAACAAATTTGCCCATACTTTTTTTATCATGCAAAGCATAGTAATGACATTTTAAAAATGTTAAAGTATGATATGTTTTGTTTTTTATTTTTCAAAAATTTATATGAAGGTATGTTAAAGATATTTTCTAATAGAGCCAAGATTAAAAACATGACAAACAATTTTTATGGCTTCTCCCCAAAATTATTTTTCAACACTTGATTCATTTAAAATTGTTCTAGCCATTTCTTGTAACTAATTTTTCTAAAACAGCTTCATATTGTTGGAAAGTTCTTTGACAAGAAAATCATGTGAAATATCATTTTCATCAAAAAATGATTTGAAGAATGATGTTTCAAATTTCCCTTGATCATTTCTTATAGAAATGATAATTTTTTTTTAAAGACTTAAAGACATGATTTGGTTGGAAATTCATCTAAGTATAAAACATAATGATTTTTCTTTAAACTGAAACATGAGGATGTTTATTTTACATCAGACATGTGGGGTTTTAAAAAATAACTTTAAAATCAATTTTACAAAGTTATCTTTCACACATCAAACACCCTTAATCTATGCAAAATTATTTCAACTAATGATACAAGTACCTTTGATTTGTTAATGTTTCCAAAGGTTGTAGACATTCCAAATTTTTGTAATGAGAGGAGGCACCATACTTTTCCATTCATGTGTATTGAGCATGAATTGTCCATGTATCAATGTTCTTTCTTGATTGTTGGATGATGCTCCTACATCACAAGTTAGTAATGATTTTGGTACCCATATTTGTTTGGGTCCTTGATGGTTAGTATATCTTCTTCTAGAAGATTATTTCTTATGATAACAATTTGATTCAACATGACCACTCTTTGAACAGTAAGAACATTTCTTTTTTATTCTTGGAGAATGTTCTGATATGAGACAAGAACATTCTTCGTTTTTTGGAAATCGTTTTGTCTTGAATTTTTTATCCCTTTTTTTGTAAAAACATATGGAATCAAGATGTCCAATTTTGTTACAATAAGATCATCTTTTATTACTTTTCTCATCCTTCTTTTTTGACACAAAAACAATTTCATAAAGCTTTTCTTTTTGAGAAGTTTTGAAACATAAATCATTTTTGTCAAATATCTCTTCTTCAGATATCATGTTCTTTTGAAAAGTTTCAGTGGTATTTATCAAGTTGTTTAAGTCATTTTTCAATTCATGAACTTCTATTTTTAAAGAGGTATTTTCTTTCTCAGTTTCAGAACATTTTGGAAGATGATTTTGTATGGGTATCTCATTGAGAATCTTTTGTTGCTCAAACATTTTTAAATCAGATTGCTACAGGCTTTGAATGACCTTTCTGAGTTCGCCATTCATAGCTTGGGCTTTCTCTTTTTCTTCTTTTTCTTTACGGAGTTGTTCTTTTAATAAACCAAATTTTTGAGCAAGAAAGTTTGAATCACATAAAAGATTATCAAATTCTTTTTCCTTTTGTTCACATAAAGAACAAAGTTCAGAGGTGGTTACCTCATTATTTTCTAAGTTTTCTATTAAACACATGTTGGTTTCTGACATTACTTCTTCTTCCTGAATCTTTTCCTCTAATTAACACTTGTTAGGTGTTCAACTTTAGAGGCAGTTCTCTGATGTTAATTGAAGTAGCAATGTCAATCATAAGAAAAGGGGTTTGAATTGTGATCCTTTTAAAATTTTGATTCCTGTGCTTAATTTAAATTAACTCAAGAATGATTTTGGTTTGATAAACAATAAAAGGAGAACGTTCTTCGTTAGTAATATAAGAATAAAAACTTCACGATGTGATCAATGCTAAGTGAGTGATAAATAATTGGAGATAATGGAAAGAGAATTCACACAGTAATATATCATGGTTCACCCAAAGTGGGTTACGTCCAGTCCTCACAATCGTGATATTTTCACTATGTGCTTCAGAACCAAGAATGTTCTCCTTCACACCTTTTCTATTGATCACACCTTGATCAGTTACAATCTTCACCTTTCAACCTAGAAAAGAGTTTTACAATCACCTATTCAGCCTTGAAAGGATTTTTACAAACACACTCAATCTAACATAAAAGATAGACTTGAGTTACAAATGATGTGTATGATAAAAGTGTTTGGGATCTTGAAACTTCTCAACACTTGTTTGAGATAAATGGGTTACAAAGTCTTTAGAAACATCTTGGGGCTGAGGCCCTCACAAAGTACCTAGGGTTGGGGCCCTCGGTAGTTCAAAATTGTTTTATGGTTCTCGGGGTTTAGGCCATCGCAAATGACAAAGAGGTGACAGGTTCCTAGGGCTAAGGCCTTCGCATATTGTACATGAACTGACATACAGATGGCTTAAGTCTTCACTAACGTCATTATGATACACTTTTCTTAGGACTTTAGTCATCGCTAATTATCCTAGATTTAAAAAAAAAATTATATTTTAAATTCATATTAAAATAATTATATTATTTTATGTTATTTATTAAACATTATAATTAAAATTCATTTAAGTTTAATTATATACATTTATTATGATAAATATTTAATTATATATATCATTAAATAATTTAATTATATAAATAACTAATAGACATTTGTCCATAATTAGTAACCTTAAAACATTCATAGTGCACAACTGATTTGACTTGTTCATATATAATCATTTTAGAATCTTTGTTATATAAGCTTCATAATTTATAAAAGTATTCTTCAAATACTCATTTTGAATCTAAAACAAATCTTTTTCTTTTTCTCAATATTCATCTCAAACTATTTATTTAAACAATCAAGTTTTAAATAATGTCATTTTCATATCCAGATTTAGAAAATACTCACACAAGAATATTACATAATGTCCATCTAAATTGTTGAAGCACATAAAGAGATTTATTCATTTTGATTAAGTCATCTCTTCAATAGTTTGAATTGTATACCTTACAGAAATTAAATCCTTTAAGGAATTTCTTATAATCCTCAAAATAAAGTGCGTCATACAAATACGTTGCAACACATCTTTCATATATGAATTGAATCTTTCATGTCTTATTAAACTCAATAAGGTATGAAAATGTTTATTAAATTCATTTCGATTGAATATGTCTCTTCAATGATAGACTTTTATCATACCCTATAATAGCATGTCAAACTTTCCATAGATGTATTTCACCATAGCATGTCAAACTTACCATATCTATTTAGCTTCTCATCTTTAGGTATGCAAACTACAAGTCCAAAAACCTCTTACTTTGCAAAGAGAGTTTAATTCCACTTAATGGCTTATTTCTATTTCCAAAGCATTTCTTTGTCTAAAACCTTTAATAGACTTTAGTTCATGATCCTCATTATCATTATCACATATAGCACTATATTATATGTAAAAATATTGTCAATATTGACTTCCTTTCGGCTCCATCATATTCGATTCATAATATAGTTTATTGAGATATCTTTTTGTTCACAATTTTCAGATACCTGATCAGTTTATCTGGACTTGAAAATCAATTATGTTAAACTACTCTTTTGAAATTTTCATATCCACACTTGGGCCACCTTTTTTTTTTTGTTAGCTTATTTCTTATTTGAGGATTTTTTATCTTTGGAACCGATCAATCTCAGATTATCAAATTCATTTGAGAACTAGTAATGTACAAAAGTTATTAGATTAAAGAAACTCCTAGCTCTTCAATACATATCCATACACATTTTTAACTTCTTCTTTTTTTTTTTTGCATCGTAATAGATTGGAATGGCCCAACCAGTCTTGTCAACAACAAATTTTAATATGATTTATAAACTTCATATTTATTTTGAATCAATAATGAAGCACTCACTTCTAGGATCATGTGACTTTTCACCATTTTTTATCAATAACCTCTCTTTTATTTAATCATAAATGTGACAAATATTCTTAAAAATATTTTCTCAATTTTGTTACTTCAAAAGCGTATTTGAGTGATACAAAAATATATGTATTTTCTCTTATTTTTCTTGCTTTTAAATCAATACCAAGATCAATAGATCTTATAGATTTCAATCATAGTCTAAAAGTGTAGTTCTTCAATAATTCAACCATAAGTTTTTTATTTTTGATAAATCTTTTGCTCCTTCAAGAACATATTCAAGGAACATAAACATTTTCCTCTTGATTTTCTTTGTTACAAATCATACTAATATCAAATAGATATTATATATTTCAATTAAAGGTATACAAGTCTATTTATTAAAAGACCCAACCACCAAACTATGATCAATGACATCATACTTTGAGCAATCTAAGATAAATGCTTTAATATTAAAATTTTACTTGTTTAAGAACCATATTAGAGAGTAATCAAATACATGGATATTTCAATATCAAATTTTTAATTCTTTAAGAACTATATCATAAATTATTGTCGGAATTCTTTATAAAAATTTTCATAAGCAGCGACTTAAGAAAATCACACTCTTGCAGTCCTTCGAAGATGTTTTATTGTTAAATTCTTTCGAAATTTATCAATTAAGAATAAACATATATATTATAATTATACAAACTCAATAAAATTCTCAACAAATGTCTTGTGCAAGATATATACAAAATTAACATGTTAAAATAAAATTTATAAAACGAAGGAAATAAATGTTAAATATTGATATAAAATTAAATTAAATTAATGATTAACAGAATAGAATAGAAACAAAATTGATAAATGTATAAAAAAAAGAAATGTAATAATAATGATATAGTTAATACGCAATAAAAATATTCTATATTTAAAATATAATTATATAATCAATTGTACTTAATATTCAATCAAAAAAATTGTTTACCGTAATGGAAATAGAAAAAATTAATTAATTGTGAATTATCGTAATAAAGAAAATAGGAAATTAATTGTGAATTATCGTAATAAAAAAAATAGGAAATTAATTATAAATCAACTAACCATTAAAAGCAAATAAATTATCAACTAACCTATGTAATAAATATGCATTTTAAGAGCTATTAAAGGATGCAATTTTATCAAATATGTTACAACATCAATAACTAACGGCAAATCAATTATAGTATCATCCCCTCCTCGTTGGTGCCAATCAAATCAAATAATTAGAAATTTTATTTTATTGAATCAAATAATAAGTTTATATTTTTTTCTTTTTCGAAATCAATAATATGTTTATGAAACTTAACATATTTATGAATATTGGAATACTAATTATTTTATTGAATCAAATTCAATAAATATTAATTACTAATCATATGATTGGAATACTAATTATATCATATTTTGATTGAAATACTTACATTTATGTTGAATTTCTTTTATATTCACTTTTTATATAAAACTCTCCATTATACTCTACGTCCAAATTTATATAATGTCTATCCTGAAGATGCAATTATCTATTGTCATTTTATTTTTTTTATTTTTTTATAACAAATAATTCATTGTTAATTTAATAAATAAAATTTAATAAAAACACTTAAAAAAACCTTATTTGATTTGCCACATCTACTCAACCGTATTAACTTTGATTTTTTTCCATGTATTTTATTTGATTTTATTAATATAATTTGGTTTTTTAATTGTTTTTATTATTTTTTATTTATTAAATTAACAATTAATCATTTGTTATAAAAAAAAATAAAAATGACAATAGATGGTGACGACCTCCTATTGAAAAAAATATATATATTTTGCGACATAAACGTAAAAGAGTATGACATTGTCGTATATAAATTTCAATGTACCCAATATTCATAATAAATTCTTATTATTTAATTAAATTTCATAATTAATAATTCTGGTTCCAACCTTAAACCACATTTCATATTCTTTACTACCTACTTGGGGACCTTTTTTGACAAATTAAACCGCACAAGATAAGAAATGCATCAAATTTCATTTATTTTTTTTAGATAAGTAGAAATAGAATTCGTTCAAAGTGTACGATTCTTACCCATACATCAATCACGTGTGTGAAACACGAGTCAATGTACCTAATATTCACAATAAATTCTTATTATTTAGTCAAATTTCTTTATTAATAATTCTAGGTTCCAAGCTTAAACCACATTTGACATCCTTTACTACGTAATTGGGACCTTTTTTTGACAAATTAAACTACACAAGATAAGAAATGCATCAAAATTACATTTCATTTTTTAGATAAGTAGAAATAGAATTCACGATTTCGAAGTGTACCATTCTTATCCATACACCAATCACTTGTGTGAAACATTAATTATATTT
Source organism: Cicer yamashitae (assembly GCA_037974755.1). Taxonomy (NCBI): domain Eukaryota; kingdom Viridiplantae; phylum Streptophyta; class Magnoliopsida; order Fabales; family Fabaceae; genus Cicer; species Cicer yamashitae. The sequence goes on along the minus strand of JBBPBQ010020324.1, from coordinate 37,986,886 downwards.
CAATTTTACTTAAATAATTTTAATTAACTCACACAACTGCGAGTTTTTGGATTTGAACTCGGGATAAGGCTGTGATTCTGAGTTTGAACTCGGAACAAGACGTTTAACCTAACAATATCAGCATTTGCTAGTTGAACTATCACTTAAAGACATTTGTTTGTTTCGTTTCAAAATCTGGTATATCTCAAAATTTGGGTAGAGATCCTTTCTCACATTCTCAATATATTTCTCGTTTTAAAATGAGTATCAATTTAATAAAAAAAATATTATTTCAAAAATGAATACTACTTTTAAATTTCAAAGTAATTTTAATTATTTTTTCTGAATTGAAATCTTTTTTATTTGTTGCATGTTCTTCATGTTTGATTATAATTTTGTTTAATAATGTGTTGTTATTAACGGATCATTACACTAACCTTTTAACGTCAGGATGAGAGTATTATCCCGCCCACCTAATAAATTCTCATCTCACTTTTGACGAATTGGCAGTGGGATGGTGACCAAACATACATATTTACATGTCAAAGATTACTCTAATTTTTCTTATGTAATTGCTCATTTGTTCCCATTTTTACTCACAAGATGATAAATATACGATCTTACATAGTAAATTTCAGTATAATTAATCCGAATCCAAAGTCCAGTCTAACAATATTTGAGTTAGAACTTAAGGACATCAAAAATACGCTTTAGATAGTATATTTCACTCATTTATTAACTTCCAAAATAGAGTTTCTAAAAGAATCCCATGTTTTGGGATCTGTTAGATCATCATGTAAATAAACAAAAAAATGGTTGAGGTCAGGAAAGTAATTAATGTCTAATATCAATTTAAAAATATATTTAAGAATAAGGAGTAATTAATGTCTAATATTAATTTAAAAATATATTTATAAATGCATATTTAAAAGTATCAGATGTGGAAATATTTTATTTAATTATTATATTTCATTATTATTATGTTGATATATATATGTATTTTATTATATTAGTTATTTATCAAATAAGAGTCTTAATTGATTAGTGATCAAATTAAGTAATAAGACTATTGAATGAGAGGAAAATATTAAGAGACATGTTGAATAACCCGTGTGTTTCAACTACACAACGGAAATTCTTTATATACACTTTGAGTGATAAATACACATAATGATAAGAATACTTACAGACAGGAATATTAACAGCTTTTCTATTTACTTACATACTAATATTTTATTTTAACACTCCCCTCAAGCTGGAGCATATAAATCAAATGCACCCAACTTGTTACATATATAACTAATTCTAGGACCTCGCAATGACTTAGTAAAAACATCTGCCAACTGATCATTAGAATTGACAAAGCTAGTGATGATGTCGCTCGATTCAATCTTTTCTCTAACAAAATGGAAGTCTATCTCAATATGCTTGGTCATCTCATGAAACACATGATTTGAGGCAATGTGCAATGCAACTTGATTATCACATATTAGTGTCATTGGGCTGGCCTCTTCAAATTGAAGTTCTTTTAGTAATTGTCTCAACCAGATGAGTTCACATGTTACTAGTGCCTTGGCCTTGTATTCTGCCTCAGCGCTGGATCTTGCAACAACATTTTGTTTCTTGCTCTTCCAAGATATTAAATTTCCTCCAACAAATACACAATAACCAGAAGTGGACCGTCTATCAATGGGTGAGCCTGCCCAATCGGCATATGAGTAACCAACTATTTGAGTATGTCCTCTATCTTCATAAATGAGACCTTTTCTAGGTGCAATTTTGATGTATTTAAGAATCCGGATTACAACATTCATATGTTCTTGGCCAGGAGAATTTAAGAACTGGCTTACCACACTAACAGCGAAGGAACTGTCAGGACGGGTGACTGTGAGATAGTTTAATTTTCCAACCAATCTCCTATATCTTCCTGAATCTGATAGAGGCTCCCCCTGATTAGGTAGGAGTTTGACATTTGGATCCATAGGGGTATCAATTGGCTTGGCATTTAATAGACCTATTTCTTCAAGAATATCAATGGCATATTTCCTTTGTGAAATTACTAAGTCGTCCTTAGATTGGGCTACCTCAATACCCAAGAAGTAGCGGAGCTTGCCAAAATCTTTAGTTTGAAACGGATGAGATAAATGTTGTTTCAAGTGGAGTATGCCCTGCTGATCACTATCAGTTATGACAATATCACCTACATAGACAATCAAGTAAATGCACCATTGGGTTAAGTGGTAATAGAAAAGAGAATGATCAACTTCACTTCGAATCATACCAAATTGTTGCACTACTGTGCTAAATCTGTTAAACCAAGCTCTAGGAGACTGCTTAAGACAATAGAGAGACCTGTGAAGTGAACAAACCATGTTAGAGGACTCCCCCTGAGCAACAAACCCAGGTGGTTGCTCCATATACACTTCTTCTTCAAGGTCACCATGCAAAAAAGCATTTTTAATAACAAGTTGGTGCAAAGACCAATGTCTGATGGCTGCAATAGAGATGAGTGGTCTAACAGAGGTCATTTTAGCCACAGGTGAGAAAGTATCATTGTAATCAAGTCCAAAATTTTGAGTGTACCCTTTTGCCACCAAACAAGCTTTATAACGATCAATCTTACCATTAGGACCAACTTTCACCGTATAAAGCCAACGACATCCTACTAAAGACTTTCCAAATGGTAAAGGAACCAAATCCCAGGTACCACTACTCTGAAGTGCACACATCTCGTCAATCATTGCTTGTCTCCACTCTGGGTGGGATAAGGCTTCACCTGGAGATTTAGGAATAGAAACAGAAGATAGGGAAGACAAACAAGTATAATGCAAAGGAGAAAGACGATGGTAACTCAAACCAATGTAATGAGGGGATGGGTTATGAGTAGGACGTATACCTTTACGAATAGCAATAGGAATATCAAGGGTCGAATCCGATAAAGGAGGAGGGGGTGGCGACGAAGGAGCGTCTGGAATGACCTCGATATCAAGAACAGGTGTAGGGACATGTACAGCCGATGGTGGTTGACGATGGCGGTATGCCTGAAGAGGTTGTACAGTTAGAGGATCCACAAGAGGAGTCTCAAGTGGGACAACAGGAGGGGTCACCGGAGGTGTCTCAAGTGGGACATACGTAATAGGCTCTAGTGGTAAAAGAGAAGGTGAACCAGACTTTGGTAGGTCCACATGAATAGTTGCATACAAAGGGTCAGGAAGTGACTCATAATATGTAACAGACTCAAAAAATGTGACATCAGCCGATATGAGATATCATCGAAGAGTAGGAGAATAACAACGATAAACTTTTTGACACCGATGATAACCAAGAAAGACACATTTTAGTAATCGAGCTAAAACTTTGTCAAGACCAAGAGTGAGATTATGGACAAAGAGAAGGAAGTGAGTGAAGAGGGGTACAAGGGAATAGGATCGAGTGAGGGACTTTGTTACCAATAATAGATGAAGGCGTGCGATTTATGAGATAGCACGCCATTAGAACAGCATCTCCCCAAAAGTGAGATGGTACATTACCATGAAGAAGGGGAGTACAAGTGGTTTCAATAAGATGCCAATTTTTGCGTTCGGCTACCCCATTTTGTTGAGGTGTATGAGCATAAGATGTTTGATGAAGAATGCCGTTAGAGGTCATAAAATTTTGAAATTGATGGGACAAATATTCAAGGGCATTATCACTGCGCAAAGTGCGAATGGATACACCAAATTGAGTTTTAATTTCCTTATAAAATTGTTCAAAAATAGAATAATTCAGACCTATTTTTCATTAAAATAAACCACGTGCAACGGGAAAAATCATCGATAAAGGTAACAAAATATCTAGACTCAAGAGTGGAAAAAGTACGAGAAGGACCCCAAACATCTGAGTGAACTAAAGCAAATGAGGACGAAGCTCGTTTATTGGCTCGATCAGGGAAATGACTACGAGTGTGTTTCCCTAACTGACACGACTCACAATTTAAGCTAGATAATTTGGTTAGATTAGGTACTAACTGTTGAAGTTTGGGAAGACTTGGATGACCTAATTGAGCATGAATAGTAAGAGGAGAATATGTGGTAGGACACGCTGTTGATGGGTTTAAGAGATAATAAAGGCCATTAGACTCATATCCGACACCAATTTGTCGTCCTGATATTCGATCTTTCAAAGTAACATTACAATTAGTAAATTTCAGAACACAATCATGAGAACGAGTCAATCGACTAATAAAAATTAAATAAAATGGGCATTCATGCAGATAAAGGACAGATGTAACTAACAGAGAAGGGAGGATTTGGACAGTGTCAATCCCTTGAGACTGTGTTTGGGAACCATTGGCTGAGACTATCCTAGGTAAATAACCAGAAGTTGTGAGAGAGGAGAAAAGAGCCTTATTACTAGTAATGTGGTCAGATGCACCAGAGTCGAGAATCCATGGGCTAAGAGAAGGTGAGATGCAAACAGGTGAATTACCACTTTGTGCGTTCAAAACAGCAGAACTCGAGTTCAAACAATACTCTACCCAACGAAGAAAATCTTCATAAGTAGCCATAATCAATAAGCAGTTACCTAAAACCAGCAGCGAAACAATGGCAGAAGAGGCAATTTTTTTTTTGCGATGAACTGTGCCGCGACTGATTTGCTGAAAAATAAACTAACAACGACGAAGACAGGGTAAACCGGAATTAGGACATGGTTTACCAAAAAAAAATAATCTCACCGAAGGACAGTGGATCCCCGGGTAATCACGGTATAGGGTTATCTCTCTTAATAGGCTCTGGATACCATGTTGAATAAGAGAAAAATATTAAGAGACATGTTGAATAATCTGTGTGTTTCAACTACACAGCGGAAATTCTTTATATAGACTATGAGTGGAAAATACACATAATGATAAGAATACTTACAGACAGGAATACTAACAGACTTTTCTATTTATTTACATACTAATATTTTATTTTAACAAAGACTAATTAGATTTTTAATTGGACAATTAATTATTTAGTTAATGGATTAAATATATTTTTAGTCCTTATAAAATTTAAACATTTCAATTTTAGTCCTTGTAAAATAAAAATACAATTTTTAGTTCTAAAAAATTATCATACATCTAGTTTTAGTCTATGTTGTTAAGTCAACATCTATCTTTTAATGAATTATTTCATGCAAGATTATGACATTATAATTCATCTAAAGTTAAAATATTATGAATTTTTGTTGATTTATCAAATAATAAAAGTTCTAGACATGATTGCAAAAAATCATTTAAAATTTTTAAAGTTAAAGGACAATTAAACATCTATCAATTCAGGAAAGACTAAAAGTAATATCTACATAATTTTGTAGCGACTAAATAATGTATTTTATTTTATAGGGACTAAAATTGAAATGTCAAAATTTTATACGACTAAAAACATATTTAATCTTTAATTAGTTGATATCGGCTCAATATGAATGGATGTCATTGCTGATCCATTCGAAAATAATGAGAACCTTAATTGGCCATCACACTATATATATGCTATGGTCCCCGATATATCAGGCACACTGCATATTGCCTCTTCTCTCCATCTGAATAGTGCAATCTGGGATGAGGAAGAACCACTAGCCAACGGACAAACGTCTTCTGTCTCATAGTTTCAGGATTATACGTAGAGTCTATTAAGGATTAACACAAAGAGATAATTAGCAATGAATCCAAGTATGTCTAAAATCTAATATATTTGATAAATCAACATGTCTAGATCCTAAAATAATCAAGATTCTATGTTTGCTCATAATGTGTATAGCATGCTTCTTTGACTATTAAGTTTCCGCAATATAATATTGTTGGATCATGAGGGAGCTGGGGGATCATCCACATTGGATCTAGAGTAACTACACAAGTTAATTTTTGGACATCACATCTTAACCAAACCCTTAAGACAATGAGTTTATGGATCATCTCACTTATATGTTGTTCATCCTTCACTTTTCGAAACAACGTGTGACTTGTAACTCACATTTGCTACACAACTGATATACGTAACATGTTTTGTATAATGAATTAGTAAATTAATTATAACATCAAAACATATAAAAATAAAATATGTCAATGTATAATTTTATATTCCATTAATTTGTTTACAAATATAAATAACATATCATATAGTCTTTTAATTAAATTTATATAGAATAGTAAAGGCTTCTTCCAACTTATTCTAAGCTTTTTTGTTCAAATCCAGTATTAAAAATGCAGCAAATCTAAATCTATTGAAGAAGAGTTTTTTGGTCCATACTCGATATACATACACAAAAACATATTTGTATCATTGTTGATTTTATTGACTTTAAGGATATATATATATATATATATATATATATATATATATATATATATATATATATATATATATATATATATCTAATTGTGTTAATTGGGAAAACAATATTTAATTAGACATAATTATTTGAACTTTTTCACATGAATATCCTAGTTTTTAGGAAAACTAACCAATTTGCCCCACTCCGAAAAAAAATACGGGATTGCCCTACTTTTTAGCCTCAGTTGCTGATCGCAATCTGGGGATGCGACGAGGTGAAGGACTTTTTTTTTTACGTTATAGTAGGAGGTCGCATCCTGGGGATGCGACCATGATTTTTTTTTATTATATTTTATTTATGGGTATAATTATTATTTAATTAATTAAAAATAATTAAAATATTTTAAAAATCAAAATAATAATAATAAATAGAATACATTATTAAATAATAATAATAATAATAATAATAATTTTAATTTTAATAATATTAATAATATTAGTGACTTATTATTAATTTAAATTAATTATAAATAATTAAAATATTTAAAAAACCAAAATAATAATAATAATAAAATAAAATACATTATTAAATAATAATAATAATATTAATAATAACAATAATTTTAATAATATTATTAATATTAGTGACTTATTGTTAATTTTAATTAATTATCAATAATTATAACAATTAAAAAATCAAAATAATAATAATAAATTAAATTACATTATTAAGTAATATTAATAATAATAATAATTTTAATAATAATAATAATAATAAAAAGAAAATTATATTAATAAACTAAAATAAAAATTCATTAAATTGAAAGAAAAAAATACATTAATTGAAAATAAAAAAATACATGAAATTAAAGAAAAAAATACATTAATTTTGAGTAGATGTGCCAGCAGCGTTTGGACAATGTTTCCTAGTATGACCAGAGACCCGACATAATCCGCACTTTCTTGACACTCTTTCTATAGTGTCTATTTCTGTTCTAATGCGTTTGCTCTTTGGGCGACCTTTCTTGACTCTCCGCATTAGTGGATTGTGACACACCTTAACACCTTCATATTCTGGCCAATATCCTTCGTTTGGAATAGGTTTGAACATTTCGTCGTACACTTTTAGTACCGTTTCCACTTTATACACATCAGGTATAAGGCTCCAATAATCATATTTGATGCTAGAACATGCTGCTATCACATGTGAACAAGGCAGATGTTTAGCTTGATATTTCCCACAGTCGCACCAATTGTTAAGAAGGTTTACACTGAAATGACCAATTGGCCGCCCTTCTCTTGGAACTACTGTCTCGTGGACCATGAAAGTATGGTTGCTCCGATCAAAACTATCGACTCTATGACTATTGGATTTACGTATTTCTGATTTCATAAAATTTATGCATGGTTCTGTGTATACCTGACCAGAGGCTAAAATTGATGCGTGTTGTTTTGCCATGGTTGGAAACAATGTCCCTGTTTTATAATATGTTGATTGCACCAAAGCAGTGATGGGAAGGTTGCGTGGTCCTTTTAATACTCCGTTAATCGACTCCATAAGGTCGGTGGTCATATGACCCCAACGGCTACCTCCATCAAATGCTTGAATCCAATCTTGTCGCGGTATGTTGTCTAACCATTTCAACGCTTCTGGGTTTACGATGCCGATTTCTCTACGGTAGTATCGATATGTAGGCTCATTGATTGAGTAACCTGTATTGAAACAGTAGACAATCAATTATTACCCATAGAAATTAAGAATGAAGTTATTAAAAATTACGTTAATTATAAGTAGTAAGATGAAATTATTACCCATAGAAATAACTTTTCTCTTCAAATCATTATCCTTGAATTCCCTTGCAAAATTTTGTGAAATATGTCGGACGCAGAATACATGCTTTGACGGAGGATCTTGCCAGCCATTATTCGGATGATTATAAGCACTCTTAATAGATTCGTGTCTATCTGAAATCACACAAATGTTGGGTTGTGGAGTGACGTATTTTCTCAAATTTCTCAAAAAGAAACTCCAACCCTCTTTTGTCTCACCTTCCACGAGAACATAAGCAATTGGAATTACATTGTCGTTCCCATCTTGTGCAACTGCTACCAATAGAGTTCCCTTATACTTGCCGTACAACCAAGTCCCATCAACTTCTACAAATGGTTTGCAGAATTTAAACGCAGATATGCATGGAGCATAAGCCAAAAATAGTCTATGGAAGATTCTCATCCCATTTATCAAACCATTCTCATGATAAGCTGGGATCGTTTCCATTTCAATTTTGGTTCCTGGAGCAAATGTTTGCATAACTAATAACCATCGTGGGAGTTGATTGTAAGACTCTTCCCAATTGCCATAAATTTGTTCGATCGCTTTATTTTTTCCCAACCAAGCCTTTCTATAACTAACTGTGTAGTTGTGCAAAGCCCGAATCTGAGTAATAATGACCTTCACTTTGATTGAAGGGTCCACTTTCATAACTTGCATTATGCTTGTAGCTATCATGCTAGAATCGAGCTTTATATGATCTTGTGACAGTGCAGAATTTGTGCATGTATGAAGTGCATTTAATTTACCAATCACCCACAATTGACTCTTGCGTTTTGAAGCTCTACATCTAAACAAACAATTTGAATTTGAACATTTAATAACGTACCTTTCTAAATCTGATTTTTGTACCACAAAATTCAATGATTGTTTTAAATGGTAACGTTTGATTGCATGTATGCATTCATCCTTGTTCTGAAACGTCATTCCAACTGCAAGAGTTCTATCTATTTCCGGGACTTCGTCAACGGACATGTGATCAAATTCACTTGGTTGCTTTGCAGTGTCTAAATTGATGTTCCTCAATTGGATTGGTGGCTCGAAGATAGGTTGATCTTTTGCTTCGACATCTTCGTCAATATCATCGTCGTCAGAATCACCAGATGATTCATCAAAGTATGTTTCATCCTCTTCACTGTAGTCGCCTAATTCTTCCTCGTTGATATTATACAAGACACTAAGCGGAAGATCACATGGTGGACTTGCTGGGAGAGATTCGTGACGGAGTTGTTGGGAGACATTGTGGATTTGTTGAGTTTGTTCATTTTGGCTAGGATAAGGTTCATATTGTTGTGATGGTGAATATACCTCGGGCTGATCGAATGATGGGATGTAGTCGGGTTGATAATGATCAAACGATGGGGTGTAGTCGGGATTAGGCATGTTTGAGGTTGATGGTTGATCAATGTTTATTGATGTAGGAGCACCTTCAAATGTAACATATAACTCGATGGTGCCGAGGTGAGACCATTGTGCATAAACATCAAACATCAGTTCGACGTCTTCGTCATCGCAAACGTTCATCAGCTCAAACCTGGTTGTATTTTCACCAAAGAAGACAAGGTGTCGATAAACTATATCAGTTATCGTCACTTTCTCGCCGAGCTGTAACTTTTTCTTAATGACATTCTTTAGACGAGCAAGGTTGCTGCTAGAATGTACTTTGAACGCCTTTTTGTAATCACTTACAAATGTTTTACCTTCAACTCCGTCGACAATCGAACCATTGTAATAAATACAAATAACTTGTTGGGCAGCCATGATGAAGTAATTTATTAAGTATGAAATGTTAGAAGGTATGGTGAGATAGAAGGTGCGGTGATATAGTGTCATCTAGTTATCTATTTATACAAGTTAGTAAAGTGTAGAAGGTAAAAATTTAATATTTAATAGAAATAATTTGATTGGTCCAAATAAAATAACAAGGATTCATATTTTTCTACTGCACCATCCACAACCGTTGACAAATTAAATTGGACGTTCAGGATTAAAGATTGAATAGATCAATTTGATTGGTCCAAATAAAATAATAAGGATTCATATTTTTCTACTGCACCATCCACAACCGTTGATAAATTAAATTGGACGTTCAGGATTAAAGATTCAATAGATCAATTTGATTGGTCCAAATAAAATAATAAGGATTCATATTTTTCTACTGCACCATCCACAACCGTTGATAAATTAAATTGGACGTTCAGGATTAAAGATTCAATAGATCAATTTGATTGGTCCAAATAAAATAATAAGGATTCATATTTTTCTGCTGCACCATCCAAACCCGTTGATAAAATAAATTGGACGTTCAGGATTATATATTATTGTCAATAATATTGATTTTTTTTTTATTATTGTTATATATAATATTTTGAAATAAATTAGCTTAGTATTATATATTATTGTCAATAATATTGAATTTTTTTTTTATTATTGTTATATATATTATTTTGAAATAAATTAGCTTAGTATTATATATTATTGTCAATATTATTGTTCAGAAATCACACCAAATTATACATATCTGTGGAAAGATATATGAGAGATCCACGTTTGCAACCTTCAACATATCCTAATGTTCACTCAACCCCTCAATCAACCCCACAACAACATACCATGCACCAAACACCATCTTTATCATCACCACCACATCTACATGAATCTGCAGATATACCGACTCAGTACTACGTTCCTTCAGTGCCACCGATACCAACCCCTGTTCATCAACCAGGGACTGGAATTTTCTATAATTTGTTTGGTACTCAATGCACAACTCCTGAGTCGGCTTATGCTGCTTTTGATTCTATGTATAACGTCGAAACTCAAAATTACATGGAAGCAGGTGGTAGTGGTTCTAATCCACATACAGATTATAACGAGGATAATGATCAAATTGATGATCAACCACAACAACCTCAAGCCGTACAAAGGGCTAGACGAGTTCGACGACCGCGTAGATGTGGAACTGGAGGACATTTAGATGGAAATAATTAATTTTAATTTCATGTATTTTTTTATTTTCAATTAATGTATTTTTTTCTTTCAATTTAATGAATTTTTATTTTAGTTTATTAATATAATTTTCTTTTTATTATTATTATTATTAAAATTATTATTATTAATATTACTTAATAATGTAATTTAATTTATTATTATTATTTTGATTTTTTAATTGTTATAATTATTTATAATTAATTAAAATTAACAATAAGTCACTAATATTAATAATATTATTAAAATTATTGTTATTATTAAAATTATTGTTATTATTAAAATTATTATTATTATTTAATAATGTATTTTATTTTATTATTATTATTATTTTGGTTTTTTAAATATTTTAATTATTTATAATTAATTTAAATTAACAATAAGTCACTAATATTAATAATATTATTAAAATTAAAATTATTATTATTATTATTATTTAATAATGTATTCTATTTATTATTATTATTTTGATTTTTAAAATATTTTAATTATTTTTAATTAATTAAATAATAATTATACCCATAAATAAAATATAATAAAAAAAATTACTGCAGTACATGGTCGCCTTCCCATGATGCGACCTCCTACTATAACGTAAAAAAAAAAGTCTTTCACCTAGTCGCATCCCCAGGTTGCGATCAGCAACTGAAGCTAAAAAGTAGGGCAATCCTGTATTTTTTTTTTTTGGAGTGGAGCAAATTGGTTAGTTTTCCTAAAAATTAAGATATTCATGTGAAAAAGTCAATTATTTGAACACATCATTTAGACACACAATTATAAAAATATATATTATTTATTTATTTTAAAGATATATATTATTTTTTTTTAAAAAAGTTCTTTCAATTTTTACTAAATGTGTGTGACTAAATTTGTATCCAAATACTTCTTATTAGACAAGACTTTCTCTTATTATAAACCTAAGCGTCTAATAGCAACAAAGGAATGGTGTGGTGTTATCACCACCAGTTTGCAACAAATAGTCATTTTCACCACAAAAAGTGTGGGGTTCAAACGTTGTGCACAGAGAGGTACCCTTTAGCACTGACCTAAAGGCAATCCACTGAACATGGACACAACATTCTTATTGCAATATTAATTAATGAGAAATTTCTGTACCAATATTTAACATACCACATAAATTTTCTCTATTGAGTTCTGACACCGAAAAATACTTAATAGTCATAAGATTTAAATATACACATAAAAATATATTAACATTTAATTATTTAAAAAATATATATTTTTTTTTTTAATTTTTACTTTTGTAAATATACCTAATTTAATGTTTAAAATCTTGTGAGTGTATAAAAAAATTTCCCTCACACTTCTTCTAATGCGACTTGCGTGAGAGCTATACATTTTTAGATATACATAAAAGAGATGGATTATGATTAAAAAATAAAGAAAAAAAATGTCATGGGACAAAAAATATATAAAAAGAGAAATCTTTCTATAATCAAAATAAATTCTTTATTTTTGCGTAATCAAAATGAAAATTGAATTGTTTACCGGCTCTACCCACACACCCAAAGGGAACATATTATGTATACAAAGATAAAGTATTCCTTTATTTTTCTTTTATTTTCCTTGTAAAAACAAATTGTCTTTATTTTGTTTATGCCAACAAAAAAATTTATGTTTAATTATTATAGAAATCTCTAAATTATTTAGAACTTTTAAAATCTAATTTTTCTTAAATATTAAGTGAGTCCGTAAACTTATTGATAATTTATAATTAGAGTCCTGAATTAAACAACTATTTATTGATCCTTGAACTTTCAAATAATTTAGAATTGAGTCTTTGAACCACAGACAATACGCTCAAAATCTTATATTTACCAACTAAGCTAACATATAATTATAAATAAGTTTGTAACATAATTAACAATATCATAAACTATTTAATTTAGAGGTTTTTTTTTATCAAGTAAACTATTTTCTTTAGGTCTAAAATCCTAAATACAGTGGCTTGGTCCTTCGCCGCCCCGTAAGGGACTCAATTAATTTAAAATTTTAGAAACTTAATTACAAATTAATTAAAAAATTCATGGATGAAATTAAAAACAGGGACCTAATTATATACTCCAGAATAAAATCTAGTTCAACCGATTTTAAAATCACTAGAGTTTAGAAAACTCCAGAATAAATATAAAATATATATATATATTCACACAAGAAGTACAAAGTTTTTAGAGATCAAATAAAGGTACAATTAATATCATGTTGTTAATTAATATATAATTTATTCATGAATGACAAAAGATAAATATTTCATTAATATATGAAGGAGTCGAATTGAAGTGAAAGTGACACACAAATATTGAGTGGAAGAGGGAAGTGGCTATGTGTATTTGCTTCAAAGGTTACCAAACATGATTACAAATTTATAACACCGAACTTACATTTCACTCAAAAAGTTCATTATCATAAAACAGTTGAGATAGTTCAGATTTTGTATATATAGTTCACAACAAACAATAAAATGTGTATTCACACAATTTGAGAAGAGAAAGAAGATATATAGTTTTATCAGAATGGCATGCATTGACAGAGCATCTCCTGCTCTGAAGCATTTACTACTCAAGTTGTATCGGTAAGAATATTATATTTGCTTACATTTGTAATTTGTTTGTGTTTTTTTCTTTTGGTTTGTTACATGGTGTTTTTATTATATTTATTTACATTTGTGATTTGTGTTCTTTTCTTTTTCTTTTTGTTTGTTACATGGTTTTTCCGTGGTTTTTTTTTATCCTTCAATGTAGAGAATAGAGTCGTTATATTCCAAAGTTTGACTAGGATAACAAAAACTCTAGCGTTTTTCGTTTTTGGTAAATGAAAGATGTTGGGAATGATTAACAAATATTAATGTTTGTTTATACTTTTGGTGCAAAAGTCAATTCATATTTTTAATATAGTTGAAATCCTAGCACAAATGATAATATAATCACAAATTTAAAAGGTAATAATAAATGTAAGTATTCATAAAGGTTGGGACGATGAAGGAGTTTTACAGAGGAGATCCAAGTTTGATCTCTGACGCTAATATATTTTTCTCCTCCTAACTAATTACTAACCACTAGTAGTTTGCCTATCAAAAAAAAAAAAATTAAGGTTCAAGCAACTACATAGATTTCACATCTTCCAACCTAAGGGAAAAAATCCATCAACTATCGCTCTACTAGGGTTTAGTGATGGTTCGGTACTATGGGTCTTCTTTGGTCTCTTTATTCTTAGATCGATTTGCTCTTTTCTGACCCAACTTCCTAGATCTCTTCTCTATCATCTGTCTGGTGACAAATCCTCATTTTTCTCGATTTACACCGTGTTTGTCTTTGATTTATTGTTGCGTAGCTAGTTACCGTTGGAAGGGATGGCGATCGAACATTGGATGGAAGGGGACCTAACGAATGAAGAGGAAGAAGGAGTAATTGCAGGGGAGGAGTAAGTCTCTGAAGAAGAAGTCTTTTGTCGAACTTTGGTTGGTAACTTTGGACTACAACCCTTTCAACATTAGAGTATTCAAGCAAACAATGATCCAAGCTTGGAGGTTAAAAAACCTGGTAAAAATCCAAGATCTAAACAAAAACTTTTGACAAGAATACTTTGACTATTAGTGTTCAAATGTTCAATAGAGTCTCACGATCAAGTCACACATGATTTTCTGTTAAATGAAATATATATATATAATTTAAATCCATCATACAAATAATAATATATATAAAATAGATTGGCTCTAGTGCTTACACTAACACCAACAAACCAAAACAGAATTATTTATTGAATGTAAAGGTGATGGGAGGGAAATAGCTGGGGGTTTATCTTGTTATGGAGAGATCAAGATTCTTTTACTATAACCTCCTACTTTTTAAACATATTAATGGAACTTAGTTTGGATGATGATACTGGCATACCTTGGTGTTTTTCTTGTATCTACGACCACCCTCGAAATCACAACAAGAAAAAAGACATGGCAACTCATTCAAGATTTGGCCTCTCAAGCATATAGGATGTAGGTGTATTGTGGGAGCTTAAATGGTATCTTGTCTTCCCAAGGAAAACGTGGTGGAAATGTGAGAAGCTCAAGCCAATTATCTTTGGGCTAGTAGATCGTTGATACTTGTGGCCTGAATGACTTCGGTTTTGAGGGGTACTCTTTCACCTTGAGCAATGGAAGAGATTGCAATGAAAATAACAACATAGGCTTAACAGTTCCAGGGCTAATGAATAGTTTACCAACATGTTTTCTCCAATTCTAGTAATTCATCTTCCAAGGCTTAGATCATATCATAATACCCTACTCATTCAATTAGAAGCTTGCCATACTGATGGAAGAAAGAAGCTGGGATATTTCAGATTTGAGCAATGTTGGACAAAAAAAGAGAAATGTGAAGAAATTGTAAGGAAAGCTTGGTAAACCCCAACTTGGACTGTGCACCTCCAAACTTGGCAACATCAAATTCATTGGAAAAGAGTTTTAGGAGTATACAATAGTGAACATTGAGGAAAAAAAAAACAATGAAGATTGTGAAGCTACTCAAAGATAAGAGCATGTGGTTTGAATCTCAAGAAGATATAAGAAGGCACAAGGAGCTTCAAAAGAATCATGAAGAACTATTGAAGGTTGAAGAGACCATGTGGAGAAAAAGAAGTAGAGCTCTCTAATTGAAAGAGGGGAACAAAAATACAAAAAACGACCCATTTGATAGCTTCCCAAAGAAACAAAGTGAATGAAGTCAAGAAAATGAAAGATGTAAATAAGGGGTGGTGAAGAGGTGAGGAACAAGTTGAGAAGGTTCTGGTAAAATATTTTGGTGAGTTGTTTGCAACTTCTTGTCACTAAAATGTAGAAGAAACTTGTAATGTGGTTAGAGTTAAGTTAATAGAGGAACAAAGTGGTTGGTGTGACTAGGAGTGCTCAGGAGAGGAGGTCCTTGAAACTATCTACCAAATGCATCATCGAAAAGTGTTGAGACCCGATGGCCTCCCTGCCCTTTTCTTCCAAAAGTATTGGAAGATTGTGCGTAAGGAAGTCACTTCTCTAGTGTTGAGCATCCTTAACGATAATGTATTGTTATTTTTGAATTTCGAAAACCTTGAAAAAACTATTTATGCCACCGAAAATATTACTGGGTTGAGTCGCGGACTAGGTCGCTCTCTTTAAGACGTTTCGAGGCACTGCCCAAATTGTGCAAGGCAGATTATCAACCACGAAGTCCCCAGGATAAAACAGCTCAGATCACTGTATCGGAATTCTACTGCACCGTAGAAAAACCGTTCTCGAATTATACCCTCAATATGGCAGTCGAATGACTACCACTCGTAATATGGCACTAAGACCACTCGAAAGAAAAAGAAGAAGTGAGTAAGAAAGGGGGAGAAGAGAGAAAAGCCTCAGATGCGGAGTGCTTTTGGTGTGATTTTTCAACTGAGGAGAACCCTCTATTTATAGAGGAAATCCGCAATTGGATTAGAGAAAATGGTGCGATCCATTAGGTCTGATACACCAAACGTGCCCTCCAAACGATCACAAAACGTGCGCGTTTGACTCCCAAAATGTGCGCTCCAAACTTAGGGTTTTGACTCTGAGTTTTGACCGGGCAACAGCAGTTACGTGAGACCAAATTTTAGGGTTTTGACCTGGCAAAACAGACGCACGAAATCAGGAAGGGAAGACTGGCCAAGGCCAATAAAAAATAATACACCACTTAGCCAAGGCCCAAGCTCGGCCCGGCCGAGCCGGCCGGACGGCGCGCGCGCGCGTGTGTAGTGGTCAACTTTGCATGCGTTCTTCCTCCTTCACAAAATTGGGGTACCCCTTAGGGCACACCCCAAGGTCCATACCTCTACCTTATATACCCTACTAGTATGTGATATCCCTCCTATGTGGGACTTCTTTATTTTTTTCAATTCACAACAACACTAGCTCTCTCATTAATATCATCATTATTTCCAACAATCTTCCATTAATATCATCATCATTTACAACAGTATCGTCAGACAAAAAAAAAAATTCAACAAAGCTTTCCTAGTTCTCACTCCCAAGTGCAAAAATCCATCAAACTCGAAGAACTATAGACCCATTAGCTTATGCAACATGGTCATGAAGATTGTCACAAAAATGTTGGCCAACTCTCAAACAAGATGACCCACTCTATCTCTACCTTTTTTTTTTATTTTTGTTGATGTCTTATTGGGTTTAATTCATAAGAAGGTTCGCCAAAATACTATCCATGGTAAAAAGGTGGTTCAAGGAGAACCCCAAATATCTCACTTGTTGTTTGTAGATGATAGTTTGCTTTTTGCTAGAGCTAATAACTGTGAAGTTATGAATTCTTGGAAATTTTTTGTCCATTTTTGTGTGCCTAAATAATTTAGATTTATGGTTCTGACCGTATAACATCGCTATCTTTTTCCTGCATTTATTTTGATTAGTCATTTTTTAGCAAAGTGATTAGCTGTTTAGATATCTTTAAAAACTTTTTACTTTTTAGTGAAAATTTACTCTATTGTTCTTTGTTTTTATAAGCCTTGCGGTGAAGCCAACATACTAAATGTAGAAAAAAAAAAAA
>JBBPBQ010020324.1:37900369-37968992 GCA_037974755.1 Cicer yamashitae | reverse complement strand
AAAAAAAAAAAAAAAAGGATATTCTCAGTTCAAATCCGCACACTAACATATCAAATGTCACTATAACTACCATATGAGTTATAGTTACTTGGACAACAAAAATTTACCATTTTTTGGTGATACTTTCCTTCCATAATTTATTAACTTAGTCATATTAATGATTTAATTCATATATACTATCAGTATGAAAACTTTTGATATTGTCAATCAATTATAATTATATTTGATTTTAATTATAAGTACTTCCAAAAATCACACATGATTGATTGTGATTTGTTGTCGGTGTAAAACTTTATAGATCATCTTATATAAAAAATTAAACTCATACAAATAAACAATTGTTAATGCTAAATTATTATTATTATTACCATTTGAGTTCAACTGCCTAATGAACTTCAATAAATGATGAACCCTTTGAAAAAATGAGTTAAAATTGTGACTAGAATAATCATTAATCAAACTTTGTTTACCATCCGAACAAACTTCGGATTATCAGATCTCATTTTATATGAGAATGAGAATGGACTAAAGATAGAAATATTCTTATTAAACATTCTGAAAAATATGAAAAGAAAGCATCCAAAATGAAAACTCTTTGAGCATCCACAATGAAACTCCTCAATTTAAGTGATTAAATGAATCATGCATGTACACATCATTCATTTTATAATTTTTAATCATAATGTTTAATAAACACTATTTTCTTCAACCTAACACCTCAAAAAAACTTATTAAATAGATTCCACTAACAACTCTATATCATTACATTTCAACTATATTAATTTATTTTAATAGAATTTATTAAGTGAGACCAAAAAAAATGAAAAGACAAATGATTATTTCTATAATCACTATTCTTTGTAAACACTCATATTAATTTATTTTAATATAATTTATTAAATGAGACCAACTAAAAATAAAAAGACAAACGATGTTTCTATAGCCACCCTTTTTTATAAACACCCATATTTTTTATTCTACTATAAACATATTTATTTGACATAATATTTGTCATTCATGAAATAATAAATCACTATAAATAACGGAAAATTCAGTATTAAAAAAATTACCTCTTATTATAGATACGTCTACCATATTCTAGCGCAAAAGTCATAGTCAACATCACGTATTGCCAAAACACTTGAAAGATGCATCATATCTCTTCCTTTTGACATCACTAGTGTTTGATATGATTTTGGCAGACCAAAGGTGTATTTTCCTGAAAAGCACATTGTGATGTGTGTTGAAAAACTTATTACATGGATCATAAAAAATTATCCTCTGATTTTTGTTGTTATTGTATAGTTTAAGTATAGAGAAATGAAAAATTTTAGATTTGAAATTTAAACTTCGTACGTTGATATTTTTACAATTATCAATTAAATTATATTTACATGGTACAATTTTTTGAAGTTTAGTTAAAGAAAAAATTAAACTCGTCTTTTTTTTGGAATATTTAAAACATATATCATACAGACATATAGTCTATTTTACAAAATAAAATGCATCACCCTTATTTGTTGAGAATATTACAGATACCTCAGTTCTATTTAAATGATATACCATTCAAGCATACCTTAGGGGTTATTTAACATGAATATCTTAGTTTTTAGGAAAACTAACCAATTTGTCCCACTCCGAAAAAAATATACTGAATTGTCCTACTTTTTAGCCCCGCTGATCGCAACCTGGGGATGCGACGAGGTGAAGGACTTTTTTTTTACGTTATGTACTGTAGTAATTTTTTTTTATTGTTATATTTTATTTATGGATATAATTATTATTTAATTAATTAAAAATAATTAAAATATTTTAAAAATCAAAATAATAATAAAAAATAGAATAAATTATTAAATAATAATGATAATTTTAAATTTAATAATATTATTAATATTAGTGACTTATTGTTAATTTAAATTAATTATAAATAATTAAAACATTTAAAAAACCAAAATAATAATAATAATAAAATAAAATACATTATTAAATAATAATAATAATTTTAATAATAACAATAATTTTAATAATATTATTAATATTAGTGACTTATTGTTAATTTTAATTAATTATAAATAATTATAACAATTAAAAAATCAAAATAATAATAATAAATTAAATTACATTATTAAGTAATATTAATAATAATAATTTTAATAATAATAATAATAATAAAAAGAAAATTATATTAATAAACTAAAATAAAAATTCATTAAATTGAAAGAAAAAAATACATGAAATTAAAATTAATTATTTCCATCTAAATGTCCTCCAGTTCCACATAGACGAGTTCGACGACCGAGTAGATGTGGAACTGGAGGACATTTAGATGGAAATAATTAATTTTAATTTCATGTATTTTTTATTTTCAATTAATGTATTTTTTTCTTTCAATTTAATGAATTTTTATTTTAGTTTATTAATATAATTTTCTTTTTATTATTATTATTATTATTATTAAAATTATTATTATTAATATTACTTAATAATGTAATTTAATTTATTATTATTATTTTGATTTTTTAATTGTTATAATTATTTATAATTAATAAAAATTAACAATAAGTCACAAATATTAATAATATTATTAAAATTATTGTTATTATTAAAATTATTATTATTATTTAATAATGTATTTTATTTTATTATTATTATTATTTTGGTTTCTTAAATATTTTAATTATTTATAATTAATTTAAATTAACAATAAGTCACTAATATTAATAATATTATTAAAATTAAAATTATTATTATTATTTAATAATTTATTTTATTTATTATTATTATTTTGATTTTTAAAATATTTTAATTATTTTTAATTAATTAAATAATAATTATACCCATAAATAAAATATAACAAAAAAAAAAAAATTACTACAGTACATGGTCGCATCCCCAGGATGCGACCTCTTACTATAACGTAAAAAAAAAAGTCTTTCACCTAGTCGCATCCCCAGGTTGCGATCAGCAACTGGGGCTAAAAAGTAGGGCAATCCCATATATTTTTTTTGGAGTGGGGCAAATTGGTTAGTTTTCCTAAAAACTAGGATATTCATGTGAAATAACCTACCTTAGGGTAGCTGAAATTACCTCTCAATTATATCAATAAACTAAAAACTATACAAATTTATATCTATAAAATTGAAGACATTTATAAATTATATTTTTCAATGTATCTTTATATTTTAAAATTGTTGCATAATTTTTTTTGGGTCATTTTTAACACTGCCAAATATTTTAACAATCACTTACAATTTATTTAACAATCACTTACAATTTATCTCTTTTGATTCGTTAAAAAACAAATAATCATTAACTTTTAGTGGAAGCAATATTTAATTTTTTTTGTCTTAGAAGAGATAGAAAATTCTACCATAATTAACAATTAACTCACACAACTGTGAGGTCCTTAATTCGAATCCGATAATATCAGCATTTGTCAGTTGAGCTAAGACTTTAGGACAATCATACTTAATTTTTAATAACATGAGAATACTTAATTTTTAATAACATGAGAAACAAAATTATTCAATAGCTTTTAACAAAATAGGTAAGTTAGTGCTCCCAATTGTATGAACATAGATCTGCCCTGCATATAACTATATAATCTTCTATCTTATTGCCTCCTAATTAAGGATTTTTCTTTCCAATTTGACAATTTAAGTATAATTGGAATACTTCATTAAGCATTTGAAACACATAAACTTCAACAGCCGTGCTCAAACTAGAACAAGATAGTTTCTTTGTTGTAATGCTGATTTAGGAAATGTTGTTGAAGTGTTTGTCCATGATTTTGCAGTGCAGAGAAGTCCATTGAAATTGATCATCACTTATACGAATTTGGATCAGTGGAATATCATATTCAGGTGAAACTTCTACTTCCTAATACTTGAACACTGTGATCACTAACTTTTTGCAGCTTATAATTATTAACCTCAGTCTTAGATTAATGGTGAAATGCATATAAGTATTTAGCATTTCCAATGTCGGATTTTACTAAGTTTCTATAGTTAGAAATCCATTTTGGTGAACATCATCATTAAAGAGAGACGAGTTGTTCTAAGAATAAATTGTTCTAAGAATTGATCGGGTTCTTATATATTAAGGTAAACTATCATTTTAAATTTTGAAAGTGTAAAACACACACTGATACAATTTACTGTCAAAATAGTTCATAATCGTTATAACGTGAAAGACTAAACTGACTGACATTTTGATGATTCGATGACTAACTTGAGTTTTTTGTTGAGTCAGAGATTAAAACGATAGTGTCATACGTTTATTTTAGGTTTTAATTATGTCATTCATACGTTCATTTTAGGTTTTAATTATGTCAGTCAAAATTATGTCAGTCAGGATTCGAACTTCAGTATTTTCAATTGATTCGTTCTTAATTAAAACTCATTAACCACTTTAATTCAACCACCTAGTTAAATCAGTTTGAAGAAACATTTCCAGTAAAATTTGATTATTTCTCTTTTATTTTACAGTCTCAAGCCTCTAATCCACTAGTGGCCTACTTGTCAATATCAATACCTCCTCTTTGCAATGGAGTCCTATCAAATGACCTTTCTCCACACACCATTGAAAGAGTAAAGGGAATTTGTCCTAATCTTGTGGAGATTACGGAACCTGCCAAAGAAGGATATCAGCTTACTCTAAAGCTTAACCTCAATCAGATTCCTAGAACCAAAGGTTTGTTTCCCTTAATTAACTTGCAAGTATGGTTGCAAACCTTCCATCCAACTCAATAATTAGTTATTAAATAGCAAGATCAATCACACAATTATGTCACTGCATAGTAAACACATACATTATTGTTTCTAGGCTTTTATTTTGTAAACTAGCAAAGTGATGCTTAGTTTTCTAGTTTTCTTTCAAACAGATCATTGGTTTTGTTTGAATATGCTTGTATCAAAAGCACTTGTCATATAAGTATTTATACATAAGCTATTTCTAATAGGATATAAAATCAAATAAAATTGTTTTCATATAAACTATAAGCTGTTTTCATAAGTTATCCCGAAGAACTTATGAAAATAAGCTAAAAAAACACTGATAGACATATCATATGTTGCTTTCGTAAGCTCTTCCGAACAATATCATAAGTGTCTACGCACTAAAAAAACTCAAATAAGCCAATATAAACATGCTCTAACCAGTGATTGGAAAGTTATGTTACTTAGTACTTATGTTTACATGAACTGTGCACAAATGTTAATTTTGCTACACCATACATTTGTGTTCAAACAATGAACCTTAAAAGCTTAGTTAATTAAAAAAAAATTGGGTCAATTTAGCTTGCCAATGTATGGTTTTTACATAAGCTAACTTGAAATTTTAACCTGTTTGATGATGCACAATTCTTGTTCCAGACTATGTCAAGGTCATTGAAGATATTTCCACAGTTCAATCAGTAATTTTGAGTTCACAGCTGAAAGAAATATTGTGGAATGTGAATTCTGATGATGCAGCTCAAGGGATGTACAAACCTATCAAACTAGTTTATAATCCAAGAGAACCCTTCTTTGTCATCAAGCAGGTAATCAAATCTTTTAACTTGTCATTAAGAATTCCATAGAAGAAAAGCAAGAATGCTAAGTATAACACGGCCTTCAGACTTTGAAGGAGTTTGAGAAGGGGTCCAGGGTTCAAACTCTGATCCTGACTACGAACATAACATACTAACAACATTTGTCTATCCAAAAGAAAGTATAACATGAAATGATATGATACAAACAACCTAAGGGATATATATTTCAAGTATACTATGTATTTAGAAAATTCAGGACCTACATCAAATGATGATATTGATATGATATCTTGTTAATCACAGTTCTAATATTTACTATGCATGAACTCATTCTATGGAAACCACGATTACTAAAACCTTGCGAGGTAAGTAAAACAAGTCGAGAAGTTGTGAAGAAATCTAGCATATCATTATCAATCAAATATTTCAATTTGGAGCAACTTATTACATGTTTGGATTGACAGTGAATTTGACAGAATCACAGTATGCTACCATGATTTTAGCAAAAGTTACACTTTAAAACTTCAACAAAATCACAGTGCCATTATGATTTCACCAAACACGCCACCTATCCAAACATAAACTTATTGATTCTCAATAAATCACAGTTCAAATAGTTAACAACTATTTATGAAACCTCTATTCCTTCCATATTTTGTATTCTTCTAACATGTCTTTCCGAATTCAGTTACATTCCATACAAAAATGATACATTTAATAGTAACTAAAGACAACTCACTACTGTTCTTTGATCAGTAAAAGTAGTTCATATTCTAAATTGATCACATAATTCATGTTGCATACAGCCACAAAGAATCATAGCAGTATTCCCAATTCGTTTCAGAGAGAAGTCAGACGTCATTATCGCAACAACTTTCTTTCAGGTTTGCCGCAAAGAAAGCACAACTAATAAGTAATTTATTATTTTATTTTCAACTCATTTTGTTTACAACCTATGACAGGAGCTCATGGATGTTGGAAATTCAGATAAATGGACAAAGGCACCATCTTGCACCTGGTCAGCCATTCCTCCACCAGAGTTGAGAGGAGAATCTTTTGAGGATTTGAGTACCAATGGAGGGTTTTTCTCTTTTGGTATAATATTGTCCTCCATTAATAACTCCATCAACTATACTTCCCTATACAAGCCATAAATTGATTATACTATCATAGTTTTGAACTCATTCAAATAGAATGAGATCCAAAAAAAAAATGTAGAGTAATATGAACTTTGTTCAGAGTCTCACATTGGATGAGATATGGTCTGAAAAATTGTTAATAAGTGGGAGGCACCCCTCACCTGCAAGCCAGTTTTGTAAGGGTTGAGTTAGGTCAAACCCAAATTTTAATATGGTATTAGATATTATCGAAGATCTATTGCGCTACCCACAATCGGGCCACTCAAGTCGAGCTTCAGACGCCAAGTCCTAGGCGTGAGGGACTATACTAAGAGTTCCACATTAGATGAGATATGACCTGAAAAATTGTTTATAAGTAGAGACACCCTTCATCTAATAAGCCAGTTTTGTAAGGGTTGAATTAAGTCAAACTCAAAATTTAAGAGATTTCAATACATATCTGACTAACATTTGTTTTGGTTTTTAATAGATATCTCTTCTCGGCATGTTGAAGGCAATAGGCTAGACAAAACTGTCTGGAATCTATTAAATTTTAATGCCTATGTTAGATACCATGTAAAGGTAACAACAATAATAATATTGTTTCGCTTCCAATTGAAAATCAAATTAATTCTGACATCTTTGACTGACATTGTACAACAGAGTACCAAAGGTTTCATTCAAAGAAGGATGAGGAAACGTTTGGAAGATTTGGTTGAGGTACAGAAGCACCTGAATTGCAACCATAACTTTATTGTTTGAACAAAGATTTTTAAAATTTGATTTGCATAGTGAGACCTAAATGGGATCTATTTAAGCTCAAATATTGATGTCAAAATAGCAGCGCTATAACACCGTAGCGTAGCGGAATTTGATCAAAACTACTATTTTTTGCAATCTATAATTGACAACAGTGTGCTCAAAGTGCCTACTAAAAGGCATTTCATATGACAGAAATAATAATGTTTGTGTAACAGAAAGACGTTCACTATAAATAGTTAAACCTTGTTTGAAAAAATGGTAATCCTTTCGTCTTACATGCAGGTTCTTCACCAAACAAACTCAGAAGAAAATGAGCAAACCAAACAAGTGAAACAACATGAAGGTCAGTTTTCTGCTAACCACATTCCAATACTGATAATAAAATATTACAAATTAAGAAAAAAACTTATACTACTAACTTGTATTTATAGATATGGATGAATGTAATATATAAAGTAAGAAAATAAGAAATTTTTTAGACTGTGCATATTTTTCATTTACAATTTCTATTCAACATGCAGGATGTAGGTATACCAATAAACTAGTCAGATCATCAAAACACACCATGAAACAAAGATGGTGCACCTTGGGAAGAAAAATAAAGAGGATTCATTTCCGACTTAAAATTCCTGGATTTGCACGATTTCGTCAACGTTGGTTGAGGTTCCCAAAATTTTCTTCAACAAAATATACAAAATTGGAGTAGATATTTTTGCAGTTATGGTTGATTGATTTCTTATGGAATATACCTGGAAGATCTTCAGTGCACTATTTACTCAAGTGTATTGTATACTGTGTATAATTATAAAATTTTATCTGACTTTAAACTACTTGATTGTAAACAAAAGAGAGGATAATAACTTTTAAAGACAATACATAGTTTAAGATTCCACAAAAGATTAGAGGAATCCCCTCAAGAGGTTAACAATTATACTATGTTTGTTTGGTTTGAGTATTCAGAATGTGTATGTCTGAAGAGTGAAATGCTATAACAAGTCTCTTACCTCACTATTTCATAATGTCAGTTAAGATGAATTTAATGGTGTTAGTGTCAGTATCGTATTTGTCTCAGTGCTTCATATAGATACGAGCAACACCATTGATATTTTCACCTCAGAATATTCAGTAATTCACCAATGATCTACAAGTAATACTATTTATTTCCACCTTAGAATTGCTAGTGTCATGAACCAATTCTTCCAAAAGTTTAAGCTTCTACGTGAAAGCACATAAATGATTTTTTCAATGTTACATTTCTATAATGCTCCTTCATGCACAAGCCCTTTAAGCATATGAAACAAGGACATAGAATTGGTAAATCTCAGTCATAACCTAAGGCTAAAGCTCTACTTGGCTACCTCCCTAAGAAGATATAAAACAACCATCTTTCATTCTAAAGGTATACACAATCTCTCTATCTACACCTCTTCATAATATTTTTTACTGACTAAAGCATCGGAATGGGACAAGAGAGCTTCTTTTCTAACTCTTCCTTGCAGATACCTGAGAGAATAGTTCTAAATTGCGGTCGGCAACCGCGATTATAGTTGCAATATAACAAAAAGTATTAAAGATGTAACACAAGATCACATTATCATCAAGAATTCTCCAAATCCTATAACTTTCATTGATTGTAAACATATATATTGTTCAAACTAGCTTGACATGAAACATTGCTACAAAATCAATTAAACAACAAACTAAACAAAAAATCCATAATCACTGCCTACCTCAAAGTTTCAAAACACAAATGATTCACATTGCAAACTTTCCTTCTTTGTTTCCATTCACATTTCACCCCATCTCCAGCTCAGAAAGATCACACATCCTCATATCGGTAGATTCAATTTCAGCCAGCAACGGTCCCTTCGCCTCGCTGCCTCTCAAATTCCGGTTACTCGCCAACACACCAAACAATCCAACACCCAAAAATAACACCACAACAGCATGCAAAGTGAACAATAACTGCATCATAACAACACCCCTCAAATTATCCTCATCAAGATCACACTTAACATCCACATTCTCCATATCAGGACTCATAATGGAAATCTTTTGACACCCTTTCAATCCAAAAACATTAGTATACAAAGAAACCCCAATTTGCAACAACCAAGTTCCTTTAAAAACCAATCCACAACACAACAAAAACTCAGCAAAAAAAGCATTAGGCTTAGCAGACAAATAAAAACATGAAACAGCACACACAAGACTCAATCCACCTAATAATCCATAAACAACACCAGCAACACCTGAAATTCCTTTATCCATCACAGAATACTCCAACAAAAAAACAACCCCACCAAAAACAAAAACAAAACTTTCACTAACGAAAATTGAGTACGAGGCAAAATATTCAAAACCAATTATCAATATGATCATGACCCAGAAAGCTAAAACAACGAATGATTGTTGGAAGAATGAGAATCTATAAGTGGGGTGTCTAGAAAATGAGAGAAAGAGGAAAAACTCAGAGAATGAAACAATGGGTAAGGATATGAGAAGAAAATAAAGATCGAGATTTTTCCATTTTGGGTCAGAGAAATACCAGAGCTTTGATCGAAAGTGTGATGGGTTATGGAGGTAGAGAGAGGATGAAGAGAGTAAGCGACGAATACCAACGGGAAAGAATAGGATAAAACCTGTGAAATTTGTCGCTAAAGATGCCATTTGTTTTGTTTTGTTGAGGTTGTTGTTGTTTTATTTCATTTCATGTCTCTCTTTTGATTCCTTTGAAGGTTTTGGTAATGAATGTAAGTGGAATTGAAAATTGGCGTTGGCGAAATTAATTGGTCTTTTTTTTTGTGTTTGTTTATTTTCTAAGATGATCTTCTGTGTGTGACTATTTCCACTCCTAAATCTACAGTAGCAATGTGAAGTTTTATTGTTCCGGTGTTCACGTCCTCTTCATCAAACTTAAGGTTCTTTATGGAAAGAAAAAAAAAAGAGTGATTTTGATACTTATATTTAGAATTTGTTTATTACAATTTTCTTTTGCAAAATAATTATATTTTAAAATAAATAATAATTTTGAAAGTTTGTTACAATTTTTTTGATAAAATGAAAATTTTAAAAAAGATAATCTAAAAATTATTTTATTGGCTTCATAAAAATAATTTTTATAATTGATTATTCTTGCCACGACGACTAACATAATGTTTCTTTTATTTTTAAAAAACTTTTAAGAAATAATATATAAATTATAGAGTATTAAAATTACTTAATTTAGAAAGTTGATTCATAAGTCACTTAAATTATCAAATAAAATTTTAAAATATTTTTTTTACGAAACAAAATATGTTTTTAATATTATTAAATATATCACTTTTTAATTTTAATTTTTATAAAATTATTATTTTTGTAAATATACAATTTTTATTTATATTTAGTGATGATATAGAAGGAAAAAAATCCACTACCCATTGTCAAAAAATGAAAGAAAAAAAAACTAATAAGTACGGTGGAGAATGAATGAAGAAAGCGCGTAAGTATGAAATTAACAATGTGACATACGTGTATGACCTTAAAAATTATGAGGATGTGAAAGGGACGTGTTCGTCGCTCGCATGTTGCCACCTAATTAATGTTGCTACTTGCTAAACAGTCCAACAAAACACGATGTTCACATTTACGTTATACAAAACTAGACGCTGGAGTTCAACTTCTTTTTCTATTCAACTACAAGAATAGTATATATTGTACCTTCTTAATCGATTTGCACCATGAAAATTTTGCATTATATATAATTAAATTTTACTTTTTTAATATGAAAAGAGTTTAATTAATTTTCGTGTACTGTTAATGTAAATTTTTTTATACATACAATAAATCATGACTAATTTTATACATGATTTTATAAATAATTATTAAAAAAAGTTAAATATTATTAATAATTTAAGATTGTAAATGACTAATTCTATAAAAAAAACAATTATACTTACATGAATTAAATTCTTTCTTTTTAATGCTTAAAGAAAAGGAGATACACTAGAAAGAAGGAAGTGCTTCTCTAAATAAATGTGCATATAGTAAAATGCAATATTTGTCTATAAAAGGTATCCTAATTAAACGTGTTCAATTTTAACAACCAATATAATGGCCGGAACTAAGCGCTGGTTAGCCAATGATACTAAGCGCTGGTTAGCCAATGATTGCGTTGTAGTCACATATGCACCGTTCAATTAAAATTTAATGGTTTATATTTAAAATTTAAAAATAATTAAAATTCAATCTTAAAATTTAAATTATTTGATTTTGATGGAAAGATTCAAATACGTACCATAATCAATTTCATCAAATTTAAATCTCTATATTACATAGATCTGACCCTATGTTACGTTAAGAATTTTAATAATATATATGTTTAAATTAACATATCAACTTCGATCTAATATAGATTCAATCAATAAATCTAAATCTATATATCGATAATTGAAGTCGGAAGTTGTGGTGATTAACTACTTACTCACTTGTTGGTTTGTTGCTATAAGTGGAAGCCTTTTATTATACATGATTTAGCATTTAATTTTAGGCTAAATTACATTCGCGGTCCCTTAACTTAATTTCAGTTAACGTTTTAGTCCTTTATCTTTTTTTTTCCCGAGTTGGTCCATTATTTTAATTTTAAGTGACAATTTGATATTTTATGTTTTAAAATATCAACAATGTTAACTTTTTTTTTACAAAAATTCAAAAAAGTCATCAAAATTTTCAACCAAAACCCATTAAATTAATAATCATCTTCAATATAATTCAAATTTCATCAAATTCATAACTCAAATATTCAAATAAACTCATATTTTCATCTCCAACAACAGCAAATAAAGAATGAAAATATGAGTTTATTAAAAGATTTAAGTTATGAATTTGATTAAATTTGCATTTTATCGAGGATGATAATGAATTTTATGGGTTTTGTTTGAAAATTTTGATGATTTTTTTGAATGTTTGTAAAAAAAATGACAACACTATTGACATTTTAAAACATAAAATATTAAATTGTCACTTAAAATTAAAATAAAGGATCAACTCGGGAAAAAAAAAGATAAATGACTAAAACGTTAACTAAAATTAAGTTAAGGGACCGCAGATGTAATTTAGTCTTAATTTTACGTCATCTCGTGAACCTTTTATTGCATCATGGACTCACGGTGAATTTTGAGACAAAATCTAAGAAAAAAGAATTTGAGTGAATAAAAAATGAGAAAACATTGTTTTTTAATTAAAAAATACAAAATACATATTGAAGATAAACTAAATATTAAAACTACTGTATTCATTTATTTTTCTATCCTTCTTTATTTTTGTTATTTTCTTCTATTACATGGCGCCTTTCATTAATTACTCTCGAGTATGTTTCCAATATTAATATTGTTAATATTATTGTAAAGATGAGAATTCAACTCTTAATATTTTTATTACTCAATTTTCTAATTATTTCATCATAGTCCTGAAGTCAACTTTATAATGGAATAATCACTTGTGACATCACTTTAATGTTTGTCACATAGTTTAAATTTGATTTAAAAATCACAAATAACGAAGTTAAAATCTCACATTATAATAAGATAAAAAAATGTATATATATTACATTATAGATCACTGTTCCGTTCCCTAATTTTCTGTTTGTCCCAAATGATATTCTGTTGGAAATGATGAAAAATTAATGGAAGAATTGTTGGTATTAATAGTGACATTAATGAGCTAGTGTGGTTGTGAATTGAAAAAATGAGAAGTCCCACATAGGAGGGATACCACACTTTAGAAGGGTATATAAGGTGGAGGTATGTACCTTGGGGTGTGCCCCAAGGGGTACCCCAATTTTGTGAAGGAGGGAGAACGCAAGTAAAGTTGGCCACCACACACGCGCACGCGCCGCCGCCGCCGTCCGTCCGGCTCGGCCTGGGCCTGGGCCTGGGATTTGGCTTTGGCCTTGGCATTGGCCGGTCAAAACCCTAACCCTAGGTGCCACGTAACTGCTGTTGCCCGGTCATTATTCAAAGTCAAAACCCTAGCGCACGGTCAAGGTTTGGAACGGTCAAAAGGAGCGCACTGATGGATCCACTAATTTCTCTGATCCAGTTACGGAATTCCTCTATAAATAGAGGGCTCCCCTCAGTTGAAAAATCACACCAAAAGCACTCCGTTTCTGAGGCTTTTCTCTCTTCTTCCCCCCATTCTTACTTCTTCTTCTTTTTCTTGAGTGGCCTTCGTGCCATATTACGAGTGGTAGTCGTCAGACTGCCATATTGAGGGTGTAATTCGAACGGTTTTCTACGGTGCAGTAGAACTCCGTAACAGTGATCTGGGCTGTTTTATCCTGGGGACTTCGTGGTTGATAGTCTGCCTTGCACCTTTTGGGCAGTGCCTCAAACGTCTTAAAGAGAGCGACCTAGTCCGCGACTCAACCCAGTAATATTTTCGGTGGCATAAATTGTTTTTTCAAACTTTTTCAAAATTCAAAAATAACAATTTTAAGACGTTTTTCAGACTGTCATATTGAGGGTGTAATTCGAACGGTTTTCTACGGTGCAGTAGAACTCCGTAACAGTGATTTGGGTTGTTTTATCCTGGGGACTTCGTGGTTGATAGTCTGCCTTGCACCTTTTGGGCAGTGCCTCGAAACGTCTTACAGAGAGCAACCTAGTCCGCGACTCAATCCAGTAATATTTTCGGTGGCATAAATTGTTTTTCAAACTTTTTCAAAATTCAAAAATAACATATTCTAATATAACTACATCCCTTATCTTTTACTCCGTAATTATATATTTTTTTTAAAGTAAGCCGTTTGTGATTGCTAACATATTTAAGGTGTGCAATCGCACAATATCTCATTTCTTTAAGGACACTAATACAATATTAATTTCTGTTAAAACATTTTGTGGTTTTTGCAATCTGATATTTAATTATTTTTTTAATCGATGCTGGACCTTTTTTTTTTCATGCCACCATTGTCTCTACAAGTTTTTCTAAATTCTAATTGTTTAAAATGTTTTTCAAAATAACCTTCAACATTTTAAATCTGCTTTTGACGTATCTTTAAAATGTTTAAGTCCATGTAATGTAGCATAACTTTTTTGACGGATGTAATGTAGCATTATTAAAACTCTTGAGTTAATAATTTTATCACATTTAAAGAAAAATAATTAGTCTTCGAAGATATGTACATATACCCTAATCATGCCAAAAAGTGAGAACAAATTGTTTTTGTTCACTTAACAAAAATTGTTATTAATGAAGAGTTAATAATTGGATTATAAGATGACCCTAGAAATACCTACACCCCAGTAGAATTTAAGTTTCAGATCTCCTCCAACTAAAGCTTTGGTTGGTGGGTCAAAAAACGAGTTTATAATCAATAGTATTTTTTATAAATTAATTCAAATAATTTATGAATTTATAAATTTTCTTTTTAATTTTACTTTTATTATTGTAGTTAAAATAATTTTTTTATTTTTTATAATATTTGTTATAATTTTAAATAAATGATTTTAAATTTTTAAAATAATTTAAATAAATAATTTATTTATGAATAATTTATATAATTTAAAATTTAAAATAATTTTAACAAATAATAATTTAAATATTTATTATAATTTTAAATTATTTTAAATAATTTAAATTTTAAAATAATTATTATTTTTAAGTAAATAATTTATTTAGTTATTTTAATTTAAAATAAATAAAATAGATAAAAAATCAGATTAGTAAGTTTTAAATTATTATAAAATAAATTTTAAATTACTACTTTTAAAATATTTTAAATATTAATTAATAAAATTTATTTTTAATTAAAAATATCCTTTTACATTTTAAACTAATTGAACCACTAATTTTACTAAACACTTCTACTATCTTAATGGCTACCAATTATAAATTATTAGTCATCTGTTGTAAATTAATTTTACCATTCAGAGTCTAAGTTGAAGACCATAATAAACAATATTAAAACACATGAGCATGTAATCATATCCATAATAAACAACATTAAAACTCGTGAGTACGTGATCTTATCATCTTTAAAGAATTAATCTCTGCAATGCTTGAGTTATGCGAAAAAAAATAATAACCAATTATTTTTGTTCCCATAAAAATAGAATCTTTTATGATATATTGATAATTAAAAGCTTTGGTATATTTATTTTCTTAACTAATAATTTGTTGATCATCTTTTAAAATCAAATAGCTGTTGATAGATTATTGTATTTTTTAAAAATTATTTCATTAAAAAAATCATTTTGTTGTTTATAAACATTATACTAATTTTTTATTTGTTAAAATATTGAAAATTCACTATTAATTAATAACAAATTCATAAAATTTTATGTTATTTTGTTAACATTTTTTATGATAGTTATTTAATTATTATAATTTTAAAAAAATTAAATAATTTTTTTATCAAATAATAACTCATTTATTCGTCAATTTAAAGAATAAATATATCGGAACATCTTGAATTAACAAATGTAAAAGTACAAATTGTCTTTAAAAATTGTTATTAATGAAGAGTTAATAATTGGATTAGAAGATGACTCTAGAAATACATACAATCCAGTAGAATTTGAGTTTCAGATCTCCTCCAACATGTTGGGGACCATAAGTTGTAAAATAAATAACAGTTATACAAGTCATATTTGTGTTGTAAACTTTTAAGCCAAAAAAAAAAAAAAAGAATACTAAAAATCAAAGCCACCAACATGTGTGGCTCCTAATGTTTCTATGTTATGATTCACACTATAGTCCAATTCTAAACCATTGGTTCTCCAATTTACACCCAAATATCTCTTCCTTCACATAAATTTATTATAAACCATTACAACCATGTATCTCAAAGCTAATCTTTCTAACAACCTCAAAAGAAACAACCCTTCTACTTTTATATTCACATAAACAAAACAAACAAAAAAACATAGTAACAAAAATGGCTACTTCAATTTCAGCAAAAGGGTGTGTTGGTTCATCTTTCTATGGAAGTTGGGGAACTTGTATAGTTGGTGAAGATTACAACATGCTTAAGTCAAGTGTTTCATCACAAGTTAGAATTGGAAGAGGTAAGGGAGTGAGGTTGCAACCTATGATGAAGAATGTTAATGAAGGGAAAGGTATTTTTGCTCCAATTGTTGTGATTACTCGTAATATTGTTGGAAAGAAACGTTTCAATCAGATTAGAGGCAAAGCTATTGCTTTACACTCTCAGGTGAATTAAATTCATAGTTGTTTGTCTTGTTACTATTCTTTTGCATGATTTTTTTTTTTTTATGTTTTGAGGGTATTTCTTTCTTTTTTGTTGGTGTGTTTTGGACTTTTATTTGTGGGGTGGTGGAAATTTAATGTTATAATAAGTCAGGAACATTTTTTTATATGATTCTCTTGAATAAGGCTTATGTGTGGTTTATTTGTTTCAAAGCTTGGTTAGATTGAAGGATTTGATTAAATTTGTTGAAGAGAGGTTTAAGTAGATTTGATGAAAGGAAAATGGACTTGAAAAATGCATTTATAGGAATATTAAGATAAAGAGAAGATTAAAATTAAAGGATTGGAAATGATTTTAAATCAAAGTAATCCTTCTAAAGCCCTCACTTTAGCTCTACAAACACAAACTAGTTTTTTGATCGGTCAATCCGGATGTGTTTTTTTATTTATTAAAATACATCTCCAAATTGGTGAATCCAAACTTATTAATTAGGGTTTTTGAGAACATAGGCGTCATAAACCTCGATGACTCTTTTATAGGTGTATTAAGGCAATGACGGATGTGGAAATAAACACATTTGCATTGCAATTGTTGATATCGTGAAGAATTGCAACTAAATGCGGCTAATACAACCACAATTGAGGCCGTGTTGCAATACATTTTATCTGGTCTAGTGCTGGTTAAAGATTGATGGATTTGAATTTTTAATAATAAAGTTAAATACATGGAAGATGGAATAAGCATTTTATGTAATCTATATAATAAAAGACCAATTAGAAAACACTAATAATCTAACATATGATATGAGATTGTGAATAATGTTTGGTAGCCATTTTATGCAACATAACTTTTTTGTACTTTAACTTTCATAATTTGAAATGTTTAGGTGATTACCGAATTTTGCAAATCAATAGGAGCAGATGGGAAACAGAGACAAGGACTGATCAGGTTGGCTAAGAAGAATGGAGAATGGCTTGGATTTCTTGCATGATAAATTAACAAATGTTCCTCCCCATTTTGTAATTACTATGTTATAAACTTTCATGTTTAATTAAACTTGATGGTTTTCAATTGACAGCAGAATGTAAACTAGGAACTCATCTCTAGTTGTGAAATTTCATTCTAATATAATTGCTGTCTCAGTTTGTTCTTTAGAGTTTAGATACATTAAATGGAACAGTGTTATTCATACAGCATATTTTTCACAAATTTTTCGTACCCTTTTATTTGAACCATTGATGAAAAAAGTTGATCGCTCTTTTAACCTCTTTCCTTGATTATTTTTGCAAACTATGTGATTAGTGTAATAAGTGTTGGGATTAGTTAGACACCTAAAACTAACTGCCAAGTAGAGAATTACCCTGGCTCTGGTCTACAATAAGCTTCATGGTACAACAGTTGTAGTTGTTAGATTAAGAGAGACAAAATCACATCGATAAATCTAGTGGTCTACAGCTAACAGCACCATAAAGCTGGTTACAGATGACCCATTTTGCTTATGCATTTGTTGAGATAGCAGAAGAGACCAAAGTACAATATAGGATGGCTGCTACCCTTCCTCTCTACCCAATTTGATTACTCTGATATTTGGGCAAAATATGTTTTCACCTGTTAAATACTCTCTCATCATGTTTAGATATTAGAAGAATGTGGATCCATATTTAGTCCATTTGATGATTTTGATAAAAATTCGTCTGTGATCGTCCTCAATTTTCATATATTAAATTAAATTAAATAAATGCATATCATACAAACCCTTATTTTTAGGGTATTTGTATAATGAAAGAAAAAATTTAGCTAAACAATATTTTATTATATAAACTGTCTTTATAAAATATTTTCATTGAATCTCCAACCTACACTTTTGACAAATTGTTGTCATATACAAAGTTAGCCAACCTAGTTATACGGAAGATGACACTTTATTATTAACAGAAGCGTTAATCCAAGGAATACAAAGGCTTACAAATTCAAATTAATATAAACAACACTAAAATAAACAGACAGTGCTCATTTCTCCTGGTTTTAGATTTACATAAATAATCATCTTTACTCCTTCACCACACTCCACAATACTCAGATTGTTCGAAAATAATTTGGGTCATAAACTCACCAGAGGCTTAACCCACTATTATGATTGTACAAGCAACATGAATCAAACTAGTGGAAAACTTAAGTAAAAATATTCAAAATTTCATGCTTGTATAATGTTACATGTGAAAACAGAAGTATAATGAAAAATGACGGACAATTTCTCAAGAATTGGAACAAAGTATAATTAATAGTATTACACCAAAATATTGATAGGGGGAAAAAATAAAATTAACGCCTCAACCAAAACAGAAGTGCATTCTAATACACATGGCATAGATCAATACAACAGCATTGGCAGCACAAGCGCGCGAAAATGTTCTGGTAGTGTTTATACAGTGTATCGAGCCTTTGCACCTCGATTTTTAGCATCTTCCTGTAAATACTGAACATGTAAGAAAAGCAGATATTTATTTATGCATTAAATATTGAAAACTTATGAGCAGAAGTTTACATGAAAGTTATATGTCATCTTGTCGTTAGATTCGATGATTTCCTTCCACTTTCTTCCAATGCCCATCTGCAATATAAATTCCAAAACAAAAAGCTAATATCAAATGTCATTTCCTATCAGTTTTGGGATGACTAAGGAATACATTTATATAGTCCACCAGGTAGCAGTATGGCCGCTATGTCGAAGTTTTGAGAAACAATTCGAGAAATTTATATATACACATAAAAGCTAAAAAAGTAGAAACATAACATTAAAGACATATTCATAACTATGAATAATTACTCCAAAAAAAAACTAAGAATGAAAGTTCATTACTACCAATATTCATATCAATATAAAGCAAAAAAGTTTTAGCCTCCAAGGCTTAACATAACTTATCTAAGCAATTAAAATGAATACAAATGATATTTTTAATGAAATCACTATCTCCAAGGTGAGGATGGCCGCCAGAAAGTTACAGCTGCAAAATTGCAGAAGATGCCATCAAAAAGCCGCACAATGTGAGGAGGGGAAGATAAAGGCCTTTTGGAGGAGACGAAATGACATGATAGGAAGGCCCTACTTTGTTATCATTCAGAATTTAAGGGTGAAATGACCAAAAGGCCCGAAAAAACAGAGAACAGCTATAAGTTGAGAGCAAAAAAACTATATAATGGTGAAATGGCCGCAAAAAGTCAAAACTATATCAGAATATTACTAGAGTAGTAGAGTTTCACTGTATATGACTTTGGGGAAGGAACTTGCACTTAGTTAGAATAGTGCCATTACAATTCTGGAACTAAAATGTATATGATACATTCACACATTCAAGATGAAACCGTTACTAACATGCTTTAACAACATATTTCAAAGAGCTTATTTGAGATTATTTTATGACAAACACTTACATTAGTGTTTGGATACACATTAAAAATAGCTTAGACATGTTCACAACTTATTATCAGCTTATATTTCAATAAAATTAACAGAAAAAGTTTCTGAATAAACATTAACTAAGCTCCCTAAAATAGCTTATTGAATAAATGCTTAGATAAACTGTTAACCCAGAGCACCCTAAGTCTAAAAATACCAACATTCACCATTGACACTTCATGCTGTGAAGGCTTTCTAGCGGAAGTAAGAAGGCTTTTTTGCACATACCACAGTCTAGTTACAACAATAGAAAATCACATACAGCCAACATAACATAAATTACAATAGCACATAAATTTGAAGGTATCATTTATCATTAATAATAACTTATAAAAATAACTACATACCTGGACAGACTCATTAGCTGCCGTTTTTGTCCACAGTGAGAGTTTGTCCTGCCACTGGCGCACGCTCGCAACAACACCGCAAATGTCCTCAGAGTCTCCAAATTGCTCCCCGATTAAAGCCATCAACTATTCAATAGGACCACCAATATTTAGTCACAACAACCACAAATACCATATCACCATTCACCGCATAATTTTAAAAATAAGAACAGATAAGTTATCATAAAAAGATAAAGAATATACAGTTTCAAGCCACATGGCATCAAGAGTGGGCTTTCTACTGATGGTGAGAGTCCACTTTCCTCCATTGGCACACTCAGGATCTTCCCACTTTGGTTCAATCCCATCCTTGAACAAGTGAAAGTCAGCATTGCCAGGCAACTTGCCGGGTTTGAATATCTGATCATGCAAACTACAAAATTTCCACATCATAATTTCATCAAATTTCTATCAGTATTTACCAAAACCTTAATGTTCAAATAATAACAAGAATAATAGCAGCAATGAAAAAAAATTAAAAATAAAACCCAGTGTTAAGTTTTTATGGGACCTTTTTACTAACAAGCAGAAGATTATCACCCTACTGATTGGATTATTTAAGCTTATCTACTACCATAAGAACTTGTAAGACTGTTTGAAAGAGCATAAGAAAACAACTTATTTCAGTTTATTTCCCTAAGTTCACCAAGATAGCTTATAAAAACACCTTATAGCTTATATAAAAATGGTTTGACTTTATTTTATCTTTCGTTATAGAAATATTTTATAAATTAGCGTGTATACAATAAGCCCTTATCGTGTAACTAAGTTGTTTATCCGAGCATGCCTAAAATTTTAAAATAAAAATGATTATTGGATAAAATAATTTAAGAGATTTTTTATTGAATCAGGAGCTGATTGTGAAAATCACTTTTTTACCTTGCCTTTCCCCTACACATATTAAAATCAGATTTATTCAGAAGCTACTAAAATCAACATCTCATTTGAATTGATTTTCTTTAGATTCTGACTAAGTTAAAAACATAAACAAACACAATCACAACCATTAAAAATAATTTTTCAGTTAAAAGGCAGGTGAATTTCTACCAAACAATCGGTAACAAACACCCTCTAAGTTTCTCTCTCCTAAGATCTACAAAAATCAAAATGTTTTCCTATTGCTTACATCAAATGGAAACAGAATATTTGAAATCCAAAAACAAAAAACAGAATATTTCAGATTGCAAGCATAAAGTCAATTAAAAAACCATTAAATTAAAAGAAAAATGTAACATAGAAGAATCATAAGAAGAAAACGAACCACCAAAACTCTTCGACGGTGTCGAAAGTGTAAACCTTGCGAAGAGAGGTTCCCCAAGCAGCACCTTGTTTAGGTTTCGATTGGTTATCGAACCAGAAGGTCCACCTTCTCTCTAGTTTGTGCTTTAAACCTGCCTCCGGTGCCGGAACTGAAACCGCCGCCACTTCCTCTGCCGTGGAGCCTTCTATGAGCGCTTCTGTTGCCATTTCTCTTTTTTCTGTCTTGTCGAAAAAAAGGAAGGAGGATTAGTGAGGTTTTGTTTTGTGTTGTGGGAAACTTTTTTATGGGCTTGGTTTGGCCTGTTAACTCTGGCCCAAAAAGAAAATTAATAAAAAAAAGTAAAACGGAAAATTGAAATAAAATTGAATTTAAAGGATTAAATTTGAAAAAAAAAATTACATAGATAAAAATAAAATAAAAAATACGGCAACTTACGGAGACTAAATCTATAATTAAACTTTTTTTTAAACTCAATTATTTTTTTTTTGTTGTATACGAGACTATCTTCTCCATTGAAATTTTTCATATACAAATAATTTCTATAATACAACACAAACTAAAAATTTCATAAATTTCAACTTTTGGAATTTAAAAAATAAATTGGACAGAAAACAACTACTTCATTTCATCAATAACAAAAGTTTTGATACATGTCAGAATAAAATGATAAATATTAGGGTTTGGTGTATATATGGCTATTGTTGCTAAGATGTAAACAACCACGTTTGTTTTTCTCCTAATATTAAACTCGTTATTTATTTATTTTTTTATTTCTTCGTTCTTTACTAATATTGATTAATTGTATATGTTTATTGTTTCAGGACAAAAAAATACATGTCAGTGTAGACACGAGTTGAAGCTCACTTTTCAGTTTAACAAAAATTAAACTTGCTGAATCAAATAAAGTACCTATAAGTATCTATCATATTCCTAATCTTGCTTAATTAAACCATCTTGTCTTAAAAAAATTATTATCATTAAAATTAATTTTTTATTCGTAATTACCTATGAATATAAACTTGTTCCTAATTTAAAATGTTTTAACATTATTCTTTAATTTTTGTCTAGATGTTATGGCAATGCTAATAAGTGTCATGATGTAGAGAGAGTATGTACACAATGGTGACAAGACAAAGATGATTGCAATCAAGTTGGATTATGACATATTATTTTTATGTTTTTTCATTTAATTTGCATGTTTATGAAAAGCATGATTTAAATTTATTTATTGACATTATGACATAGGGTTTCAATGTTCCTTTTTTTTTGTTAAATATTCATTTTACATAATGTATATTGCATTTTGTTTTGTGTTTTTATGTATTATAATTATAATGATAGTAACTAATATCTATTATAATATATCCTTCGTTTTCATTATAATCGTTTGATTATGATCTGTCTTTTAAATGACTTTGAGTTTTATTGTTTGTGTTTGGTAATTATTCATTTTTGTTCTTACTATATAAAGCTTTTGTTTTATGTTTTTATAAACAAATACAGTGAATTGATAATTACACTATAAAATGCACTAATTTGATCAACATAATGTTGAATAATTTTTTAATAATTTTACTTTTATTGCTTTATATCGATCAACGCACGCTTTAATTAAATTTTGATCAACATATTGTTGAATAATTTTCTTAAATTACTTTGAGTTTTATTGTCTGTGTTTGGTAATTATTTATTTTTGTTCTTATTGTATAATGCTTTTGTTTTATGTTTTTATAAACAAATACAGTGAATGACTATAAAATGCCCTAATTCGATCAACACACTGTTGAATAATTTTTTTAATACTTTTACTTTTATTGCTTTATATACCATGCACCCCATATTTAAACTTGTCACTTCCTCAATCAACGTGAAAATACAATTTTCCCCTTTATAAAATCTTCAACTTTTTTAACTTCTCATTTTGTCACCCCTCTTTTCAAAATATTCGAAAGTTTCTAAAGTTTCGAAATGACAATTTCTAGAATTTTCGAAACTTACAAATAATTCAAAACTTTCGAGATAGGAAATTCGGAACTTTCCATATTTGGAAAATTTCGAAACTTTCCAAATTTTCGAAATGTAATCCTTATTTCGAAAATTTTCAGATTTAAAAACTTTCGAAATTTTCCAGATTTGGAAATTTTCGAAACTTTCCAGATTTTCGAGATGTAATCCTTATTTCGAAAATTTGAAACTTTCGAAAGCTTCGAAAATTTAAAACTTCCGAAACTATTAATTATGAAACTTATTATAAATTGTTAAAAGGATAAAATTGTATTTTTATAGTGGCAGATATAGGTGTGGGAGTGCATGGTATAATCTTCTATCGATGAACACCCGCTTGAATTAAATTTTTAACTACAAAATGTTAGATTCAAATTCAAAGTTACCCTGTTTGGCGAATACCGTCGATGAGTTGAATGTAACCGTTGCAAGTAAATGACACTAAAATTGTTGTTGTGCTGTTGACCAAAGTTAAACATTGGCAAGGTATGGTGTAGGTTAATATAATAGCGTTGTGTATAAAAGTACTTGATATAGTATTTTTCATCACTTTATAAATCTAAATTTATTACCCAGGTTCACTTACTATTCAAAACTCTATTTTTTCATCCAAATTGATGTTTGATCCTGGTTTCAATGTTGTCATTGAACTGAAGAACATGTAACTAGTTAAACTATGTTCAACCATTACTCTTAATGATTTTTACAATTTTGTACTTCAATATACTATAGCATATCTATAATATTTTCTTAAAATTTAGTTATCTTATCATTTAATTTTAATTCTTTAATAGGATGACAAATAAAGTTGAGACACTGTCACTGGATATTTCATTGATTCAGGATCAACCAGGACTGACTGATGAAGATGATTTTTTAAAATTCACCCCGTCTAAAACTATTGGGGGACTCAAAGACAGTGGCGGATCTTCTTGGAAATCGGTAGTGGCCATAACATCCCCTATATTATTTTTTTATAAATAATAATGATAAGTTACTAAAATAATAGTGATAAGTTACTAAAATATCTCTAAATTTTTAGGTTTTGGAGAAGCTCATTTCATTTGACAGTCTTTATTCCTTTCAGTCTCTCCCTTATCTCAATTCTCTGCTACTCTCTTCTATTCAATTTTCCCTCTTTTTCCTACTCCCTGACTTTCTCTCGTCTCCCCTCTCAGCCTCTAGTTCGCGGCCGTCAATCGGCCTCCACACGACGTCTTCCACGTGACGCTCATCTCTCCCTCTCACTCCTTCTCTACAGCCTCCACGCGACACGTCTCTCTTCCGCATCTCCACTGTAGTCTCCCTCTTCTGAGACCAGCGCCGCCGTTGCCCCGTCTCTCTGCACTTCGTCGTCTCATTTTGCAGTCACAACGGTCAGCTGTCAGCGTCGGCTCTTGATCTTGGTCCTTATACTATCTCAATATGCTTCTCATATTTTTCAGGTTCTAACTCTTTTTCTATTCTAATGTTTGTTAATTATGAATTGTTTTAGTTTAAGATTGTGAACTAGTAGTAGTGTGTGAATTGTATTTGTGACTTTGTGAATTGTGAACGGTTTTAGTGTGGGAATTGAGATTGTGAACTGTAGAGTGTGAATTGTGAATTGTGAATTGTTTACTGTTTTTCTGATTAGTGTAGTGTGGTTGTGAGATTGTGAATATGTGAACTGTTTTACTTTGTGAATGTGAGTTATAACTTTGATAATTGTGAACTGTTTGTCTGAATACATTGTGTACGTAATTTGTGTATTTTTTAAGGAGTGATATGATGTTTAAACATAAGAAAATTGATGCATTTTTCAAGAATAAAGTTTTCGACAAAAATGAAAATTGTAAAGCGGATACGTTTTATTTGATTAAATTGTGTGAAGTTCTAAAAATTTGTGTGAATTGAAGCTCTAACTTTCCCAACTTATCGACTATGCATGAATTGTACGAAGTTCTAAAAAAAACTATATGACTTTGATGAATTTCAATTATAATATTTAAGTTAATACTTGTCGCTCCCTCATTTTGGGCAAGATTCGCCACTGCTCAAAGATTATGGACTGGTTAGTGATGAATAATGTTAACACCCATTGTATTTAAATTTTGGCTATGTTCACACTATATTTTTTATAACTTCATTTAATGTGTTTAATCATATATAGTCCTACAATCAAGACTCTTGCTATGTTGTTCTCGCAACCATAAAGTGCTTTCTTGATAGAACAGATTGATGGTGTACGCTTGTGTGTGCAATAAAAAAGGTCATACCTGATGAGCAAATGTATTTTTGTTCGAAGTGTAACAAACACACTCTTAACGTATCTCTAAGGTATACTTTCATTCTTTATCCATTATTTTGTATTTAATATTTACCACTCAATTAACTAAATTTATCATTATTAGCTATATAACACTATATTTTTATTTCCTATTTGTATATGTTTGTTTTTATTATGTATTGTAGATACATGATCAAAGTTTGTGTCTGACACAACTGATTCGGTTATGTTTGTTATTTTTTTATCGTGAAGCGAATATTTTGTTCAATATTTTGAAATATATTTAGGTTAGTCTTTTTTGTGTTTTAAATATTATCTTTATTCAATTTACATACTTCAATAAATGTAAAAAATTGGATATTTTATATATTTAAATGTAATTGGAATGTTTGTTGAAGTGAAAGTTGAACGTGATGCTATGATTGAAGGTGCAATGAAAAAAATAGTATTGATGGAACTGGATAACATGGGGTATGTGTAAACATTTTCATTAATATA
The DNA here is from genome assembly GCA_037974755.1 of Cicer yamashitae. NCBI lineage: Eukaryota > Viridiplantae > Streptophyta > Magnoliopsida > Fabales > Fabaceae > Cicer > Cicer yamashitae. The sequence goes on along the minus strand of JBBPBQ010020324.1, from coordinate 37,942,514 downwards.
TCCAAAACATAATTTTTTGCACATTATTATTTTATCTTTTATTATATTTTTCGATATTTTATAATTGTCGTTTCAAATGTATTTTATGTGGGCATTTTGTTGACGAACTTAATCAATTTTTGTCTACAGGGTCGTCAAACAATGCATGTGTTGTGCTATTTCTTAGGAAGATGACTTTGTGGAAGTGTATACTTACATTGACTAACTATTTGATTTAAGCTACAAATGACCAACAATACATAATGGGTTGAACTTTCGCAACTACTCAAAGATTTTGTTCAATCTAAACACTGATACGGCTGATGAATTCAAACATAGGTTGATATTATTTTTTTTAATACTATTATTTTATGAATCGATTTTAACTATAATTTTGTTTTTGTAGAAATAATAATAATCTATATGTTATGTTTTTCTCTGATGCACATGGTTATTAACTTTTTTTTCTTTAACTTTACTCACTTTTGATTTTGTGTCGTATTCGTTTTTTATTAAGTAACGTTTTTTAACGTTTTGTGAATGTTGTAATCGGCCTGTACTAACCGTGTCATCGAGGTGAGTACTTTAGGTTTCCATATATAATTCATCCAATAGTTTATGTGTATGTTTTTTTATAGGTAATCATAATATACATAAACATATTGTTGGCTTTTAATTTTTTTTATTAAATAAGTATCAGATCCAGTTTAAGATCGTTGATGAAACTGGTTGTGCTATATTTGTATTGCATGACAATGAGGCTAATGGTTTTTTTAGAATGTCATGTAAAGCTACACTCTCATATGCTGGAGAGGTATCTTCAAAATTTCATTCGCTCTTAATTTTATACGTTTCTATTGTAAATTATATTATTATATATATTAGTACATATAATTTAATTTGTGTTGGTAATGCGTGCAAGTAATACGCGCGATATTTTTATATGTTTCTATTGCATGTATTTTAATATAATCTGCTAAATGCGTTAATTTTATGTTATAGGTTGCATTACCTCATTCATCCCAAATCAAATTCCAGTATTAAGTTTTTAGTCTCTATAAAATTTCAGTATTTTATTTTTAGTCTCTATATAACAGCCCACTTATTCAAAAAATTAATAAAATAAAAATTTATTAACTATAACATTTTATTTTTAGCATTTATTAAATTTAAATTAATATAAGAATGTGAAAGTGGTAAAAATGAGAGATGTCCAATGGCCAAAAAAGGAACTTACACCTTTTCCCTCACTTATTCTCTCATTTTCCAAAAAAAATTCTCTTTCACTCCCATTCTTCCATTTTCGTAACTGAACCTACTCTGAAGAACACCAACATCAGTCACTGTTCACCATCTTCTCCAACCTTCTATCTTTTTTTTTTTTTTTTTTAATCTTTTAAAAAAACAACAGCTTACTGAAGCTCTTCAAACATGTCCTGACCCATTGCATCCACAATTCGACCCCTCAATCTTTAAGAATCAACCAAGAACGGTACCACCGAGAAAGAACGAACAAGAACTGGAACAGAGCACTGGGATTGAGGAAAACTAAGGACTGTCAGATCACATATCTCCCCAAATTAGCTCGAAAACAAAAGGATAATTCTTAAAATTGTGAGTTTTTTTTTTGAATTGCTTTCACATTCGCATGTGGTTTCTGGTTCGAAGTCCATTTTTATTTTTATGATTAAACTGATTTTCTAAATTTAGTTCTGGGTTTTCTTAAAATTCGAGAGTGAGAGAACTATAAATTTTAACATGTAAGAAATTTTTTGTGAAACTGCATTTAACTGCCTTTGAAATCATGCATTCTGCATATGTGATGTCCATGATGTGTTAAGAATTTAAGGAATAGAGTAAATCGTGATGGGTGAAATACCGATTTAATGGGTTTCCAAAATTTTATTGTATGTCGTTATGCCTCAGATTCTTCTTTTGTTTTCCCTCTGATTTCTCTTTTCTATTTCTGGGCAATTTTGCCTCTGATTTCTCTTTTCTATTTTTGGACAGTTTTGCCTCTGATTCTCTTTTTGTTCCTGGACAATTTTTCCTATGATTTCTCTTTTTTGTTTCTGGGCAGTTTTGCCTCTGATTTGTCTTTTCTATTTCTGAACAATTTAGCCTCTGATTTTCTTTTTGTTCCTAGGCAATATTGCCTCTGATCACGCTGCCTCTGGTCAGAATTTGCTTCTGGTAATGTTGCCTCTGATCCTCTGATCATGCTGCCTCTGATCATATTGCCTTTGATCAAAATTCCCCTGATTATGCTGTCTCTGATCAGAATTTTCCTCTGATCCAAGCATCATCTGATCATGCTGCCTATAATCAGCAACCTGCTTCTTATCATGCTTCATCTTATCCTCTGATTGAGCATGCCTCTGGTCCAAGCTTCCTGATTTGAACTTGGAATTTAAAGTACAGATTCACAATTTAAATAAACAACTAGCTAAAGTTTTTAGAATTGATTTAGAATTAAGGTATCCTCTAATTGTAATGTATTATTGAGTTTATGAAACAAATGTGTGGGTGAATGGTGCATTGCATACATAACGTTACAAATGGACAACATTCATCAAGTCATAACATGCATGGTCTAAGTACACGGTGGGACATTTGAGGATTGTTCTAGGCATGAAACAATGGGTAAAGGAAGAACAATCGAGACGCTGATTGGGGTCATAGCCAGACCAACTTTACCAAGTGGTCTCAATTATCTTGGTGACCCACGTCAAGATAATTGGGAAACTTTTCCATTATCTAAGGAAAAGAAAGAGGACATGCATTTTTCCAAATTTTTAAGTAAAAGAAGGAAGTGTTAATTGACATATTTTATGAAAAGTTAAAGTTAATGTTTAGTATAAATTGCCAATTATTTCATGATTTATGTGCATCTGTGAAAAAAAAATTAACTACCCCTCCCCTTTTTAGAACTCACTGAGATTATCATCTCATCCCTTATTTTCTTATATTATAGCGGGTAGAAGTGGGTGATGCTTAGTTCAAGCACATAAGGATAGCCCTACAATATCGTAATGGAAGTTTGTTATTGAAGTTGAAATTTTATTTTTAATAATGCATTAAACAAGAGTTGTAAACTATATATTAAATGTAGTTACAAATTATGTTAATAATGATATTTTAATGTCTTATAATGATTGTCTCTATTTTTATTAAGATGTATAAATTTATTGTTATATTCTAGATAATTGGTAGTGAGTTTTACAGCTTATAAAAACTTTCGTCAACTTTTAGTCTCTTAAAAATTTTTCGTTTTTATTTTTTGTCCCTGATTTCAAACCAACTATTGTGTAAATTTCTAATTTTTTGCTTTGATGTTAAGGGCATGTTTAACAATTTCCTTACAAAAATTCAGAATTTTTTAACAAATTGTGAACTAAATATGAATTTTTAAGCTTTTGGCATTTAAAAATTCATATTTAATTTCTCAATTTTTAAAAAATTCTAAAATTTTGTAAGAAAATTTCTTATGATGTCCTTAATATTACTGCAAAAAAATCATTCAAAAATTCAAAGGAGACACACTAGTTGGTTATAAACCAAGGACCAAAAATAAAACGAAAAATTTTAAAGAACTAAAAGTTGGTGAAATTTTTTATAAGAACTAAAAACATAAAAGTGAGATTTTATAATAACTAAAAATTTATTTAAGCCGAATATCTTATCATGGTCGATTCAATTTTTCCTTCAAGCATTGATACAGAACCATTGATTCATATCTTATCATGGTCGAATTTCCAAATTACTAACAGTGAGACACTTATCCACCACTTCAAATTAAGACACTCCATTAAACAGACATGTTGTGCCCCATATTCATACATATTTTTTACTTTAAAATGTAAACATTACCATTTTCAATGTATATTGAATTTTTTGTGCATAATATAGATGTTTTAATTACTAATAGGAATACTTTATTTTTAATTCCAGGATTAATTCTCCTATATATTTATGTCTTGGGATGTCATATTATCAAATAAAGTGTCATGTTCTCAATGTTAGGCGTGGTCATTAAATATTTTTGTTCAACAAGTTAATCCAAACACAAGAGGGGGGAAAATTGTAAACTTTAAAAAATTAAAGATAAAATAAACACTTAAAAATTATTGAGTAATTTTAAGTGCGATACTTGAAAGAAAAAAAAAAAAAAGACAAAAAGTAAATAGAATGTGTAGAGTAAATGTGCAAAAATAAAAGAAAGAAAAGAAAGAGCACACAAGAAATTATTCTAGTTCAACCACTAACAATCTAACGCTGTTAGAGTTTCAAAAACAATAATATTATCAAGAAAACTTTAACAATCTAAGAGAATTCTTCAAACAAAATTTACCCTTCGAAGAAGAGCCTCTAACTACAAGAAATATTGCCTCCCTTGAACAATAGGATTACTCCTAATAATGTTATAACAAGAGATAAGAGTGACATACACATTGAGAGTAGATGAACAAATTGAAGCACAAAAATAAATATTACAACTCAAACTATATAGTACAAATAAAGTCCTCAAAGCACGGAGATTGAGAAGTGAGAATTTACAAGAGAAGAAGAGGAAGTCAATTGGTGTGAAAAAAATGTTGAAAAAGACCTCCTATTTATAAGAGTGGTTGGTCAATCCAAAAAGGGAAATGAAAGAAAGGCACCGACGAGCCATAATAAATTTGGTTATTTCCTCACGTGTGATTTTCTTCCATATGCAACATTATAATTAATTATTGAAACCCATAATCGATTATTTATACCTTTTAAAAGCACAGAATTGGCTTCCGCATCCATAATATATTATACATACTGGTATAATCGATTATCTGGATGTTCTAGAAACATGGAGGTCAGTTTTTGCAGTCATAATCGATTATAGTGTTAGTTATAATCGATTATTTTGTGAAAAGCTGTCAGAAACAACTAAGACATCCCTTTTTATGATTTTTATTAAAAATGTATTTATTTTCAATTTTGTAAAATATTTTCCCACCATTTGACTTAATCTTTGAAAAATTAATTTTTGGTAAGAATTTGTATGTGTGTCAATTAATTTAAAGAGAACTTGTTTTTACTACTTACATTTTGATCGTAAGAACACACAATACATAAAATAAAATAAATGGATTGAACATAGCACTTTTTTCACTTTTTGTATTGTTGTTTATCTCAGGATTCCTTTGTTCCGTCATCAATAATAATATTCCTATAAACACATATTATCATTCTCCTCTTTTTGATGATGAAAAATATCTCAAGGAAGAATTTTTTCAAGTACAAGATTAATAGATAGACAAGTACAAATATCAGAAATATGCGTAGAAAATTTCCCCCTCACAAAAATAAAGTCACTCCCCTAAATTATGCAATGAAATTTAGCATAATAAAACTATAAGATTAATAAGGGCTTGTTTGATTAAAAACAAACAATACAAAAATAAAGTATAGATGTTTGTAAAAAATAAAGTCATTCTCCTGAATTATAAGATTAATAAGGGTTTGTTTGATTCACATCCCAAAAATTCTATTTTAGTATTTTAAAATTTAAAAACTAAAAAACTTGTTTGGATTTCTTGTTTTTAAAAACTGTTTTGTAGAACTATTTTTAATATTAAACTTTTTAAAACTAAAAAAGCAAAACAGATAAATGGTGTTTTACTTTTTATTTTTCAGTTTTTTTAATTCTCTAGTCAAAAACTATTTTAAAAAATTAGAGTTGTCAAACAGATTTTTAAAAACAGTTTTCTAAAATTTATTTATAAAATAGTTTTCAAAAACTAAAAAGTAAAACACAATCAAACAAGTCTTAATTCTATCCCCTTTTTAGCATAATAAAAAAACGGGAAAAGATCAAACAATGTAGCATACAAGGCATATATTCAAGTGAGGCATAAACACAAAAAGTGAGAGCATAAAAATGTTAATAATACGAAAAGCCACGCATATTAGACCATATAAAATAATTAAAAGAAATAAAGGAAAAAACATATAGAACAAGATCTAATCTCTCGCATCATCATCATCATCATCATCATCATCATCATCTAGCCAAAATGATATGTTTTTCCTTCAAAAGATGCTCAATGCTATCCACTATGTCAGTCACCTTGTTAATTGCAGCAGTGTTACCCCTCACTTCAGTTAGAATTGTACGAAGAGATTCCATCATCTCAAAGGAGTTGTTGAACAGAGGAATGGGAGGAAGGTCTACAAAAAAGTCTATTGTCGAGTGATGGTTTTGTTGCATACCTCAAATGACATGATTCCATCGGTGAGCTGAAGATTGCTGAAGACAACCAAAATTTATTCAGGGTATACGTCATCATCCGGTATGGACAATAAATGTATGAGGTCGACGTTGTCCAAGAGATTCAGAAAACAAAAGTTATCTCATCTGAGAAAGTTAAAGTTCACAAATTTTGGTTCTTGAATTTCTCTTTTTTTATTGCACGCCTTTCGAATTTAGAGACTTTTAGAGTGTTTGAGAAGAACTTTGATTGAGCGGAGGATAGAGGTTCACCAAGATTTTGCTTTCGTTGTCTTTTTGAGGCCATTTGAGAATGAGAGATAAAGATGGATGAGAGTGGAGAATGAAGATGATGATGGTAGGGAAGGAAAGAAAAAAAAAAGTTTCTACAAGAGAAGAGAAAAAAATAATTAAAAAAAATGAATTTATGACCTTATATTATACGAAATAATCGATTATTGGTTGACGTGGTGATCCCGTGTTGTTTCTGAGCCATAATCGGTTATGGAATATTCCATAATGGATTAAAGTTGACGTCTTTTTAATTTTGGGAGACCGGATCAATAATCGATTATGAATGGAGCATAGCTTATTAGTCTTAGGCGTTCAGACTAGTGTGATGACTTGTCATTTCAAATTTTGAAAACGGTCACATTAATCGATTATGCCATGAATGCATAACTGAATATTTGGGTCAACGTTGCTTTCAGGGGTCTCATCGATTGTGATGTGCCTTTTCGATGCAAGAAAAATTGATTATGGGAGATACATTAATTGATTATTTTGATTGGTCTGGTTCATGCGCGTGTGGTAGTTCGTGGATTTTTCTTGCTATATAAATAGTATGTGGATCCTTTAAATGCCTATCAGGCATAGAACCTCCAAGAACTTGTTAGCACACTTAACCCATAAGTTACTAAAATATAGAATAAAGAAAATGAACTCATATACAATCACACAATGCCCGACTAATTTAAAATTTCTAATATCGTTCTTATGAAAAAAGTTGATAAGACCACATTGACTTGCTTCTTGCTAGGCCACGAGCATATGGCATTGCCAAGCAAGTGGCACGTCTCACTACTTTTTCACCCCATTTACATCTTTGCAAAATCAGAATATGAGTATTTAATCAAAGTGCAGTTTGCACCTTTAAAGTACCATAAATCCATATTATATGTCAATGAGATATCTCATAATGCGTTTAACCGCTGAGATATGTGATTCTTTGGGATTAGCTTGAAATAGTATACACATACAAACACTAAACATAATGTTAGGACAACTAGAAGAAAGATAGAGAAGATATCCGATCATACCTCTATACTTACTTACATCAACCGACTTACTTTCCTTGCCTTATCAAGATGACATGAGGTACTCATAGCTGTTGAGATTTCCTAGGCATTATGCATTCCAAACATTTTGAGGAGCTCTTTGTAGTATTTGGATTGATTTATAAAAATTATTTCCTTTGTTTGATGGATGTGAAAACCAAGGAAATAGCTAAGCTATCCCATCATTGACATTTCAAATACACTTTGCATAATGTCAGAAAAATCCTTACATAGAGATTCATTAATAGCACCGAAAATAATATCATCTACATACACTTGAATGAGTAAAATATCATACTTTGCCTTTATCATGAAAAGATTTGTGTCAACTTTTACCCTTTCAAAACCATTAATAAGTAAAAATTTGCTTAACCGTTCATACCAAAGGTGCTTGTTTCAATCCATATTAAAGTCTTTTTCAATTTTAAAACATGATTTGAAAATTCATGATTTGTAAATCGGGAGGTGATCAAGATACACTTCCTCTTGGATATAACCTTTTAGAAAAACACTTTTTACATCCATTTGGAAAAGTTTTAAATCCACAATGCAGGAAAAGCAAGGAGCATGTGAATGGCTTCTAGTCTAGCCACATGAGCATAGGTTTCATTGAAATATATGCTTTCTTGTTGATTGTAACATTTCACAACAAGCCTTGCTTTATTTCTTACAATAATACTGTTTTCATCAAGCTTGTTTCGAAAAACTCATTTGGTTCCAATCACAAGGTGGTATTTTGGTTTAGGAACAAGTTCCTTAACACAATTTCTCTCAAATTAATTCGATTACTCTTGCATATCAAGGGTCCAATGTTCATTGACAATAGCTTCATCAATGCCACTTGGTTCAATTTGAGAGACAAAATCCATATAATGACAAACATGATTTAATGAGTTTCGAGTAGTTACCTCTTTTTGATGTCACCTATGATATTTCCAAGAGGATGAATCTTTGAAACTATTTATTCACTTGGAAGGTCTTGATGAAGTGGTTGATCTTGAAGAGAGACATGTTCTTCAACTTCCTCATCATTATCTTTGTTTTCTTGAAGATTTCTTTAAAAAATATCTGCAATATCATCAATACTTTTCTCTAGAATATTTTTGGGGTTAGATTCATCAAAGGTAACATGTACGTATTCTTCTATGGTAATAGTTCTTTTATTATAAATTCGAAAAGATTTATTTGATGAGAAGTAACCAAGAAATATACTTTCATCAACTTTAGCATCAAACTTACCAAAGTTATTTTTTCCATTATTTTAAACAAAGCATTTACATTTGAATACGTGAAAGTGGGAAATGTTAGGGATTTTTACCTTTTAAATTTAATAGAGAATTAGTTTTAGAATGGGTCTTAAGAGGACTTTATTCATCACATATATGCAGTGTTTAATTACCGCGTCTGCCTAGAAATACTTAGGAAGGTTGGTCCCATTGAGCACTGTCATCACTAGCTCTTCAATAGACCTATTCTTGCTTTCCACCACTAAATTTTGTTGTGGGATTCTTGGTGAAGAGAAGGTATGCTATATTCCATTCACCATCATGATCACTTCCGATAGATGCAATTTTCACACATTTTTCGTTTTGAATAACCATAGCAAGTTTCCGAAAGGCACCAAAAACATCATTTTATGAGAAATAAACAATGTCCATGTATAGCGAGAATAATCATCCACAATCACAAGTGCATAGTAATTGCCACCAAAGCTCATAGTTTGAGAAGGTCCAAAAAGATCCATGTGTAAAAGTTGTAAAGGTCGATTTGTAAAAACAACATTTTTTATTTATTTAAAATGGGCCATTACTTGTTTTCTATTTAATAAATTAAATGTGCAAGTGTACACAGTCAAATACAAGTAGTATGAATTAGGATCGTTCCCACGAGAATTGATTATGTCATTAATTTCAATAGTTTTCGAACACATTCAAAATATTTGTTATAAAATTAAAACGATAACATTTTTGGAGTAACAAGTTAGAGTAAAATTTAATCTAAAAATTGCAAATTTGAGTAAGCAATCAAATATCTAAAAACTTATATTATGGAAACAAGTTAATGATGTAATTCGTATTGCACTTAGTCTGTGAGTCTAAATAGTATAACATGTTTTTAGCATTATGAACAGAGTGACCTTATGGGTTATTCAACTCATTCATCATGATTTTCAAATGCACTAATGTCATTTTCTGGCTTCATCTTCATATTCAATCATGCTACAATTTATAGTTCCTCTTTTGTTCTTTAGACTTAATTACTATTTCTAGTTATTTAATGTCAACCACTTGTTCAAACATGGAAATAGCATAAAAGAGCATATATAGCATTGCAGCTTAAATGATAACAAAAATGAAGAATCAAAGTTAAAAACACAAGCTTTATGCAGCAGCTATGGCAGCTGCTCCTTCAACTTGTTTGCAAATTTCCTTCTTTGAGCAACAATCCTTCATACAAAAAGCTTCAATGGTGGATGATGATAATAAAATTAGAATGAAGGCTAGGGTTTTGATTCTTAGATCGGATTCATTCTCCTTTTAATTCAGTAATTGTCTCCCTTTTATAGAACAATTGGCTTTTTCTCTTTTCTTTGTACCTCTACTTTTGTCTTTTGTCTCAAAGGTATCTTTTTTATCCAATAAAGCAAAAGTGGTCCAGCTAACCTTCCTTTTATCACCTCCTTATATTTAGGGCCCCCCAAAATCTTTAAATTAATATTAGATGTAGCTGGGACCCACACAATCTACTTGATGTGCTCATCAGTCTACTGCACATCTTGTTGTAGCAATTCCCTATAGCATTATGATTCTAGGACACTTCTTCAAATATTTTTCCTACAAAATCACACACCAAACATTAATTTTTCTAAAAGACAATAAATGACAAAAATTAAAAAACATAAATCCTAAATTCAAAGCTAAAATTCTAATAACTTTTACTCAAAAGATAAACAAATTAGTATTCAAATTTGGTAGATAAATCTTATTTCTAAGAGTTATCATATTTCCTTTTAACAAGAGTCACAAATTTTTTCTTTTGGAAAATGTATTTTTTGGTATAGCAAGCACTAAGTCCTTGCGAACAAGTTTTTTTAAATGATCCATGTGGGTGTGAGTTCTTTTCCTATGCCATAGCCAGGTTTCATCCTCTTTACTAATAAGACAACATGCATCATTTGAAGATAGATCATTTAGATCAACGATATAGGTATTTCCATCTCCTTGGCCAACCAAAACAATTTATTTATTTATAGAATCCATTATTGTGCATTTAAAAGAATCAAATGCCACTTCATTACCTTAGTCACACAATTGACTAACACTTAGCAAATTGTGTTTCAAGCCATCAACAAGTAAAATATTTTCAATTATGGGGTTAGGGTTCTTACCAATAGTACCAATACCGATGATTTTACCTTTGCTATTATCACCATAAGAGACATAAACACCCTTTTTGGGAGTTAAAAGAGAGACTTTTCTTTTGTCTCCGTCGTATGCTTTGAACAACTACTATTAAGATACCAATTTAAGTTATTGGCTTTCAAGTATACCTAAATCACAAAATCAAGTTTTAACTTTTGGTACTCCAACCATTTTGGGTCCTTGTGTGTTAGTTTTTGGTGTTGTACCTTTTGCGGAGCACATACTCTTGTAATTCATTGCTTATCTAACATTGCAAATAGAAGATGTACGCCCTTTTCAACCATCGTAAAAGCATTTAGCAAATGGGCTCCTAGAACTCAAGCTTGGGGTAAAAAAATTCTTAAAATCTTTTTCATGATTCTTTGGACGATAGTCCAAACCAACGTTATCATAGGTACCCTTTTTGATTTACCAAAATGATGTTCAAATTGTCTCTCCCCATATTAAATTTCGCAAGTGTGTTGTGTAAATCTTCAATTTTGTTTTTCAAAATATTGTATTCATCATCACACTTAGAAATTTCTTCCTCTTTGTTTTAAAATAGAGGTACTAGGAGGGACCTCACTTACGAAAATTTGTTTCTCTTTAAAAACTTCAATTTCCTTGTTTAAAATTTCTATTTTTGATTCAAGAGTGGAAATAGTTTTGTTAGAAGTAGGGACAATTTTTCTAAGTTTATTTGATTCATCATTCAATTCTTCACAAACGGTTAGTAACTCATCATAAGTTAAATTAGATTTGGTCTCACAAGCAGTCACCTCATTTTCTTCATGGTTTTCCATGAGACATAGGTTTGCTTCTTTATTTTCAGAATTATCGAATGATTCCATATCATTGGCATCCCAATCAATGTATGCTCTTTTTCCTTTCGGATTCATTTTAAGTCGTTTGTCCATCTTACCATGTTTCTTTCGAACTAGAAGACATTAGGTTTTGTGTGACCTTTCTTACTGCATTTGTAGCATATTGGTTGAAGGAGGTAGCTTCCTCATTCTTTTTGAATTGACTTGAAATTTGCCTTTTTTTTTTCTTCCTTCGAGTCTCATGTACCTTTTGTACTTCACTTTCTTTGATGTTTGCTTTAAGTGCAAGGCCTTTCTTTTTCTTGTCACCTTCCTCACTTTGAGCAAGGCGATTTAGTTTAAGCTCGTGTTCCTACAATTTACCTAACAAAGTACCCAAGTTTATCGAAGCTAAGTCTGTAGATTCCTCCATCTTAGTTACTTTAGGTTGCCAACTACGATCTAAGCATATAAAAACTTTGTTAATCAATTCCTCATTTTTGAAATTTTTCCCAAGAGTTCTAAGATGATTAACTATGTGGACGAAATGTTTTTCCATATATTGGTGATGTAGCTAAAACATCACTAAAAGGGGGGGTTGAATAGGGATATTGTTGTTTTAAAATTTTCTCAAGTGTTTTAAATCACTATCCTCTCTAAGAGGACGTGAATTAGATGATAGAAGTTTAAGAATTTAAATATGAGCTGAATAAATAAAAGAGAGAGTATAAAAGATGACACACACACCTTTATACTGGCTCACCCAATGAACGCTACGTCCAGTCGTCACACACTTGTGATTTTTTTACTAAGGATCAAACGGATTAACTTTTCACAGAGGTTTGTTACACTTCGTGTATTCTTTAGCCTCACCAAGCTTACAACTTTGTTTCTTACAAGTTTCAACTATTCCCAAGTGTAACTCACTTGGAAATTACAAAATGATATGAGTATTATGAAGTTTCTCTTTACTTAACACTTTCTAAAGGATATTTAAAGATATAGTGTAAGACTATAGAAAGTATAAAAAGAGGATGGAAATGCTCTTGATAGCTTTTAGAATTGCACTTTTTATGCTATCATGTTGTGTCCTTGATGATTAAGATCTCCCTTCCTTTTATAGAGATTTTGTGATGCTCTATCCATGTGTAAAAACACTTTATAACCGTTGGGGATTTAATCAAAAAGTCCAAGGTCATTAATCTTAATAACAGAAATGCCATCCAGCTGTCCTTTGGACTGATTCAGTCCATCCTCGTACAGGAGGTTCAATCCTCCTAGAAACTTGGACATGAGCTGTCCTTTTCCTTTTTCATTCTTCAATACATGTAAGACTCTATTTTTGTCTTGTTAAGTACAACCTTTTTGTATGTTGATGTGTTGGGTCATTTTCAACATGTGAGGATGAAGTGAGCTAGAGGTCCATCCTCTTACAGTCCATCCTCTGTCATATAAACTCTGGCCTTTGACCTCTTCTTTTAAATTGATTTTTCTTTCATTCTTTGACACTTGATTTATCTTCTCTTTATAACAAGATATCTTCTCTTTATAACAACAAATCATTATTTCAGTGACGTTGAATATTTTGAATCTTTGAAAGTTCATCCTCTTAAGGGTTCATCCTCTTGTCTGTTTATCCTCCAGTTTTGAAAACTTGATGAATTGAGTCAGATTTTTCTCCTTTTTATCTTAATGATGAGTAACCTATTTTCTAATATGAATTCACTCAAAAGTACAGATTAGTCATTAACCACAATCATAATCTTTTAAACAATTTTGTTATCATTAAAACCATTTGAGAGAGATTTTGTCTCAACAATTGGATCTTTTCGTCGAGTTTCATCCTAAAGAGCTCATACTCATGGGTTAATATTGTTAGAACCAAGTTGGTTTGAAGAACAATGGCCCTTAATTGTTTTGATGATAACAAAAATTATTTTGTGGTAACAATTTATTGCGTTAATAAGTTTATTTAAGTGTGCAGATCCTTGCCATAAACTTTAAAGTCTTTACGTTGCATCCTCTGATGAAAAGATAAGATAAACAAGGAAATCAAGGCAATGCTCTAACGAATCTGGTAAAGTTGTGTCAGATTCTGTTAAACGCGCTTTCAACGCGCCTCTACTGAACTTAATTACAATCTCACTCTGATGATTCTGCATCTAATAATTCTGGTAAACTAGTTGATTGTCTGGTCAACACTTCAAGTCAATACTTTGGTAAAATCAACAATCTGATAAAATCAACACTCTAATAAGAAGTCAACATTCCAACATCATCTGCTCATCATAGTGGACTTATCCTTTGACTAAAGACATACATGACATCCTCTGCCCTTCCTGTCGTTTAGATCAAGATACGATAAATCAATTATGAAGACAAATTTGGAAAAAAATTTAATGCTGATTCAAGATCTCTAAAAATTCGATACGATTCATTATTTTACATGTTGATTTCATGCAATCACAACAACGGTTAGAAACCCTAACGGCCTTGAAGTTTCTCTATAAAAAGACTTGTGATGTTCACTACAAAATAGATACGAGAAATATACTGTCGTCATACATAATAACTCGTGAAAATTCTTGTATTAGTTATGTGTGCTAAGAAACCTAAAATATATTATGTGAGCATACTTTGTAAACATTCTATTGTGAGAGTTTTTCAAAAAACTATCTTAAACACTCTTTGTAACTTAGTCTAGTAGTGGTTGCTACCACCAACAACTTAACTATATTAAGCTAGAAGGTTGAGAAGACTTGAACACAATTATATTGACTAGTACATGTTTAGTGACATGTGATACTTTTGGTGATTAGTGGAGTAAATCCTTTAGGGTGATAGGACTGGACGTAGCTACCATGTTGGTGGTGAACCATTATAAATTGGCTTGTGTTTATTACTCTTATCTTTCAACCTGCTTTCACTTTATCACGTTTATATTTTTATCATTCGTTTGAAAAATCTGTAATGTAACACCCCAATTTCTTATTATTATATTTTAATGATATAATGATGCACAACTATTATTATCGGTGTGTTTGACATGTGCGTTAATTTCATTCTCGATTGCCCTATGTGTTTGCCTTAGTGATTTATTTAAATTATTAATATTAATAATATTGAATATGTTATATATATATATATATATATATAAACAAGAAATAAACTTGTATATTGTTACTGTTGGAAATGATGGTAAAATTAATGGAAGATTGTTGGAAATAATGGTGACATTAATGAACTAGTGTGGCTGTGAACTGAAAAAATGAAGAAGTCCCACATAGGAGGGATATCACACACTAGTAGGGTACATAAGGTGGAGGTATTTAATTAATTTTAAAAATTGAATGCTTGCCATGCCCATTCTTGAGAACAAAGCCGGACAACTAAACCTATTATTACTGAAAAGTGATAGAATATAGGCTAAGGTGTTGTTGCGCAAAAAGCATAATTCCCAGAAGAAGAAAAGCAAAGAAACAACGCCGAATTCTTTTTTTCTTTCTATATTTCATTCCTAATTCCTCCTTACACGTCAACAAGGTTTGCTTGCAATCATCTGTCTCATAGTAACATTGGGTATGTATTCCTCTATTTCCATTTTTAGTAATAATAGACCTGGATATGATTGAATTATATTACTGGACATATATTCTGAAATTAATCTACATCTAAAGAATTTATTTTAATTTAGCTATAATTAAAAGTGATTTATCGTACGCATCAATTTAAATAAATACTATCAATTTCATTACATATATGCTATGCGATTCTGCTTTATTTTAATTAAATTATACATTATTTTATGTTATTATATTTATAAGTATGTTTGTAGCAAGAACTGTTCTATGCATTTTTAAAAGTACCAGAATTGCTACATTATGCTGAAATTAACGTGAATAAATTCAATTGGATATCTAAATCAATTGATATTAAAATCTTATGTAATATAATTTCTCAAGACAATTCCTGATTGGCATGCTTTTAAATTCTCCTCTATATAAACAATTGTAAATATATTTTCAATCTTATAAAAGAAACACATTACCGATCTGTATCAGTTATTGGCATACATATTTCCTATTTCAAGTCGATGTCACATATATATATTATAGTTATTCAACATTCTAATTGTTTTACAAATTCAACTAAGATACACACTTTATGTTAATATAGTTATAGGTATCCACAGTATAAAAATATTTTGAGTATATTACAAGTAGTATAAATTTTACCTATTTATTTTTAGTAAATAATTTATTTGTATTTCATTTGGTTGTGTGGTTCTATTACCGTGACAGATTATTAGAGACGACGGTCGACGAAGATGCGACAAATTAGCAGATCAGATTCATTTAGCGAAATCTTCAATCGAGGTAAGGGGTGAAAGGAGGTTCGATTTTATGAGTATAAAATAACGTGGGATGAACGGGAATACCATAATTCCCATATATTCATCTGAGGCTTACTACTTACGGTCAAGCCCTATTGAGTAATAATAATTAATTAATAATATATGAATGATAATAGTGAGGACTAAAATATAATTTAGCAACCTATAGAATTGTCGTGAATTTATTTATATCAAGATTGCGTGTTGTTTGATTTTATGAAACCTTATGCTGATTGTTATTGTATGAATGATAGGTACTTGAGTACTCTTGTTTACTTGATTGAAATTGTGATATTACTTGAATGCACAACCTGTTTGATTTCTTATTCTGTGATTGATAAGACTGGATTGTGCATTGTGAGCAGTGTAAACCAAATATTGGGATTTTATTGTGATTGACTGATATACATATATAATGATGTAAATTCTGATGAATATTGTTAATTCAAACTGAAACTTATTGAGTTGTGATAATCGAGTAAGTATGAGATAGGTGTTGTAGATTTTGGAGTGAGGATTATTTTGTCATCATATAGTGAGGGTCTTACAAACCTAATGATTCGGGGAAGTACAACTGAATGAGCCTGATCATGGAGGGCTACAATCGAATTGTAAGGTAAGACTGATAGACCTTGAGGGTACCTCTTATTGGGAATTCCTAAGTGGATTAGTGGGTTATTTCCTAAGGCCGGGATCTACCGTGCAACACAAAAGTCCCCCGACTGTCACGTATATGTGTCTCGGGATGAGTTGAGGGGATCTATGAGGACTTGGTCATTCATGAATTATCTGTCCACTCCTGTAGTGACATAGTATCAGGCCTCATAACCAAGTACTTCAGAGTAGAATGGTACACAATGATGAAGAAGTATAGAGTATAGGACATGCATAATATTTCGTCCTTGTAACTGTTTTATTGTGATTGAATTAGATTAACCTTTGATATTATGTTCTTGAATGTTTCTCTTTATTTGTGTTGTTTTGACTACTTGCGTTTTCTCCTCGTTTATCTTATACTGTTAGTAATTTCGAAACTCACCCTTCGTTGTTTGTGTTTGGTGTTTGCGATGGACGCAGACGAGTTGCAAGCTGCAGGTGATGACTAGTACCATCCGAGTGGCGGAAGCCATCTTGTCTTGAAGACTCTTATTATATGCAGTGTGTTAACATCATTTTTGAACGTCTTTTATTTTGTGAATTTCCGCTCTGATAGTGACATCGGGTTGGGACTACATTTGCATTTATTATTAAACTTATATATGTGTGCTTCAAAAAGGATTTTGTTGTCTACTATTATGATTTCGAGTTGCTAAGTTTGATGGAAATTTTGGATTAATGTGACATGTCACATTTAAAACCTTAAAACACAATTCAAATCTCTTCTTTCTTATGTTTTTCTCTCTTCAAATGTGTTCATCCTAACTCTTTTGACCTCGGTAGTACCTTCATGGGTCACTTGAAGGGTGTCCCACATTTCTGTTGCATTTTTACAATGTGAGATTATAAAGAACTTATCCATGCTCAAGAAAATGGTGATAATGTTTGTTGTTCTCAAATTGTGTTGCACCTTTGCTTTTTCATTTTTGGCTAGAAGGTCTCTAGGTTTGTCCACCTCTACACCATTAACTTGATGTTTGAGGACAAATGGACCATTAACAACAACAAGTCAAATATCTTAATCAACATCCTGCATAAAGATTTGTATCCTCTCTTTCCAATATCTATATCCATCTCTATGGATTGTTGGAGGGAGGTTCCAGGAATCGTTGTTTAAAGTAATCTTGGCTCTTGAGACAATTAGTCTTTACACAAGAATTAGGCTCTAATGACACAAAAAATTATATTGGTTCAACCACTAGCAACCTAAGGCCTACGTCATGTTTCACAAACAATAATATTATTAAAAATGAACCAAGCTTTTAACACACAATTAACAAGAAACCTTTAACAACCTAAGAAAACTCTCAAAACAAAATTTATGCTTTCAAAAAGAGCATCTAACTACAAGAGATATCACCTCTCTTGAACAATAGGATTACTCTTAATGATATTATAACAAGAGATAAAAGTGATTTACACCTTGAGCATAGATGAATAGATTGAAGCGCAAAAATAAATATTACAACTCAAACTATATAGTAAAAATAAAGCTCTCAAAGAAAATTATCATAGTGAGTAAGAAAGAAATGCAAGGAGATTGAGAAGTGATAATTGACAAGAGAAGAAGAGGAAGTCAATTGGTGTGAAAAACATGTTGAAAATGACCTCCTTTTTACAGGAGTGTTTGGTTAATCCAAATGGTAATGAAAGAAAGGCAATAATGAGCTATAAAAAAATTTGATTTCCTCACGTGTGATTCTCTGCCAGATACGACATGATAATCGATTAGTTATACCTTTTAAAACCACATAACTGACTTCCGCATCCATAATCTATTATACGTATTAGTATATTCGATTATCCAGATGTTCTAGAAACACAAAGGTCAACTTTCGCAGTCATAATCGATTATCTAGATGATCTAGAAACACAGATGGTAGAATGGAAAAGATGAAGAAATGTGAGAAAAATGGGTTTTGAATTTTAGAGTAATTTAATAAAATTTCAACTTCTTAGAGAGTACTGGTATTGAAGAGAGAAAGTGAAATAATGATGAAAACTTGAAAAGTTAACGTCAATGATAAGTCTTAGCACAATAAACGAGGACAATTTTTTTAATGAGATATATATATCCGTACACCAACCTGCGTCTATATTTTTTATTTTTGACAGAACCTACAACTGGCTCTATGTTGTATTTGTACTATCATTGGTTGAATTCAGGTAGATATGGTTTCCGATGGATGTAATTTATTGAACCGAAACCGATCAATCTCACCCATTTGTAACCGCTTTTTTAATCATTTTTAGACCCGAGACCCGATCTAACCCACCCGCAACATCTTTTATTATTTCAGTTTTCTCGAATTTCGGTCGGTTCCTCTCAACCTGTCCACTCCTAGGAGGAAGGTATGAAAAAAGTGGTTGGTGGAGTCGATGGTTCTGCCTCATGAACATCTTCCACCACAATTGTTGTACTCTAATTTTATCTGACTACTTAATAATCTATTTTGTTTTTTAAAATATAAGATGTTAAATAATAATATTAGTTGGACTCATTTGTAATTTTATTAATTACTGAGTTTTTAACTCATTTTGGATCAAACTGTGGTCAAAAATTACAATAGAGTTTTGAACACATGTTTGCTAAAAAAAGCTAAAAACGAAAAATAAAAGAAACAGGGCAGCCGAAGCATGCGCCTAGCAAGGTATGTATTCAGCACCCTTCATTTGTTTTCTCTTACACTGTATGTTAAAGTGTCAGACATATTACTACGAAAAGTGCTACACATAGTTTGCACCTCCTTTGCATATTAATTTAGTTATATATATATATATATATATATATATATTTTTTTTTTTTAAATCACTATCCCTCATATATGTATTTCATATTACTTTGCTTTTTTTGTTTTATTTGATGCTTTCGATGCTGCCTTAGTTTACTTTCAGTTTGGAACTTTATTTTTTTTGTATTTTACTGGTAACAGAAGGTTTAAATACACTTTTAGTTTTTTTATTTTGTTTAAAATTAACTTTTTGTCTTTATATTTATAAAATCAAATTTTTTATCCTTATTTCACAAATTGTGAGTTTTTTTTTCTTCTATATTTTTATAATATTATATGTTCAATTATGACGCGACAATTATACATACAACCGAATTAAATTCATGTCATTAATAAATTGAACTTTGTGAATTGAATTTAATTCACTTTTGCCACATCTGTATTATGTCATTAATGAACATATCACAATATAAAAAATAGAAAAGGACAAAAAATTTCACAAATTATAAAATAGAAGAACAAAATCTAATTTTAAAAATAAGAAGACTAAATGTTAATTTTAAACAAAATAGAAAAATTAAAATTGCGTTTAAGACTTAATAAAAACCACCATATAGTTTATGATATATCATTCAAAAATTCAATTCTTTTTAAAATGCATCACATAATTTATACATTTCATTCAAAAATTCAATTCTCTTTAAAAAGCAGCACGCAATTTATAATATTTTATTCAAAAAATCATTTAAAAAAAAAATACTATTAGTAACGATCACGCTAAATCGATTTTTTTTTTTTATCATTTCACAAATATTTACAATTTTTAAAATTTAAATCAGAGGATTACGTCAAATACTCTTTTGGCTTTTACATCATAAAATTTAAATAAAAATAATAAAATATTAATAGTGATTACGTCAAGTCCATTTTTGGTTTAATAATCACGCAAATAGTTCAATTCTTAAAAATTAAAAATTGTTGGCTACTTATGGTCATCACAAAATTCTATAAAAAGGATTTAATAACTAAAAGTAGTGAATACGTCAAATCTACTTTTGGTTCGATCACTAGTTAAATTTAAAAGTCAATGACCATGATAAGTATTCTTTTAATTTGATCATCACATCATTTTCAAATAAAAAACATAATAAACTCAATTAGTAATAACTATTTCAAATTTTCTTTTGATTTGGTTGTTATGCTCTTTTTTATTAAGAACTACGGAACCATTGATTGATTTCTCCTTCACACATAGATATGCATAAAAATAGGGGACCACTCTTGTCAAGTGTAATAAAAAATAATATTTTTTAAGTCTTTTATATTATCAATTTTTATTTGTTTTAATAAAAGGGGAATAAATATCTTTTAGAAATTAATATAGGTTTGTACAATTGACTAATGGTAACCTTTTTTAAAAGGATGTTGTAAGGTGTTAATACATTTTCTATACGTAATAGACTCTCGAATCCATATTTGATACAAAAGACTAATTTTCTCTAAAAACAAAGATTTTTCCAATATTTTTCTTAATTAAATAAATTATTAGTGGCAGTTCCATTGACGAAAATGGCACCAATTTTTCACTTGCAACATGTTTTTTGCTTTCTTTCTTGCCTCAAATGCTTTTACTCCCAAGAGCAGATGAGTCAAGTAAAGCTCAAGAAATTCAAAGGATCTTCCAACTTAATGGTAGAAGAATCTATATTCAACAGGAGATGCAAACCAAGATGATGGAAAACATCAACAAGTATCTTGACGTTCCCACTTTCATAGGCAGATCAAAGAAGGCTATTTATTAATTATGATAATATTATGGAGAAGGTGCGAAACAAACTCAAGTGCGGAAAGAAGTTTGCAACAAGCTAAGTAGTACATGTTTAATATCACAGCGAATTTGTCGAAATTCACTCTAACTATCATTTTGATAAATCCTCGGTGATACCAAATATACATTTATTTAATAAAGAATTTAATTATTACACAAAATTTGGCATTTTCATATGTTTAATAGGAGAGAGATAAATATGCAATGGTGAATTGGTGATAATGATAGATTATGCAACATAGTACATTGGATTTGGGAGTTTGAATGCCCTTCTAGGACTTGGAAACCCATCAATGCTGCTGCGTTGGTCCCCAAGAGTGCCCCAAATGCGATAACCCTCATCCATTAGCTCTTCTCTCACATCACATTTGTACTTTTTTACCGATACAAATTCATTAGCAATATCTCTACAAAAAGAAAAAAAAAATTAGTACAAGACAAGAGTGAGAAATAGAATGTGATAAAACAAAACTTGTGCTCAACTTTCAATTTTGTTCTTAATAATAAAATAAGTTTTTCACTCATTTGATAACAAAATTTTACATTCAGAATTTTCAAAAAACTTGATAGTTCAAATATTTTAGAACACACATATGTAATGGCAAACTTGAACCAAGTCTTTTAAAACATTGATCAATGATGAATTCTACCGTTGATAATTGACCGTACTCTTCAAAATAAATTGTTCATGACCCTTATTATATTTATGTATAAGACGGTCACCTGATTAATGTACATTCAATACGAGATATATATTTATTTTATTTTATTATTATTGAATTTATGTTTAGTCGTTAAGTTTTAAACATTTTTCAAGAAGTAGATTGTGGTTTATATTAAAACTTGTTTTGATCAATTCAGATAAACATGATACAAGTTTTTCGTAAAATATATATGTTTCAAAACACTTAAATCTCTAAATTTTTTCAGAATAATAAAAGAAATCTTTTTCTATTCCATAAAGTTTTTTATACTAGAAAAGACTTCGAGTGAGAGTGTGATTGGTTAAAAAAACTTGAGGTTATCAAAAGTAAAATGATAAAATAGTGAAAAATAAAATTGAAAAATAAATATACTGACATTAAAGATTACAAACAAAGGGATAATAAGTGAAAGAGATAAATTATTATACTGACCTAAAGAGAATTCTGGTCCACCCATAATAACCAACATTGAGAAGGTTGTCAATTGTGGCTGATCTGAGATGTTCCCTCCTTGAAGTGACCAAAATGATTTGAATACCTCTATATTTTAGTTCATTGAAGAGCTTTAATGAGTGATCTAGAGCAGGTGCTTTACCCTTTCCTATCCATTCCTCCATAGATGTCACATTCAATTTATTTCCACTCTAGTCAATAAAAATCCATCATCATCAATCATAATCATTTTGATCTATATATTATTAATAATTACATGGTGATCAATATAGGAATTGAGAACCATATATAGGTTGTCAACATTTTTTTAAAAGACAACTTAATTTTAATTACTCTATCTGTAAATTAGTTTTAACATACCAAAAAATTAGTAACTAGATTTAGTAGCTAATAAGGTTGATTTAAGAGCAAATCGTTTGAGAAAACCAAAGTTCATATCGTAACTAGATTAATTTTTTGTCACGTTTTACTTATATTTTAACCGAATTCTTGATTATATAGGATGAATAGCTTAACGAATATCCGCCAATAAATCTGTTAATTAATTGATACAGAAGCAAATGTAATGATATTTGTATTAGCGGATATCCGTTCTCAATAGTAAATTAATAATATTGATATGTTGTAATGCTTTTTGTTTATGTATTAATATGTTTTACGATAGAATTTTGTTATATATTTTATTTGTGTTGACCAAAATAGAAGGAAAATTCTACATATTTGTAAAAAATAATAATTTTTGTTCAAAAATGTTTTTTTTTTTAAAAAAATGATATCTAAAGATATCCACTAATACTTACATATATTTACAAATCCATCAAATATTTATTTAACAGGTACCTACAGAGATATAAATAGAATATCATTTTTATCCAAAAGATAAGATATGATTATTTCTAACAATGACATATTTAA
The DNA here is from genome assembly GCA_037974755.1 of Cicer yamashitae. Taxonomy (NCBI): domain Eukaryota; kingdom Viridiplantae; phylum Streptophyta; class Magnoliopsida; order Fabales; family Fabaceae; genus Cicer; species Cicer yamashitae. Next base: position 37,919,065 of record JBBPBQ010020324.1, on the reverse strand, counting down.
AGAGTGAAATTTGAATTTACCCATATTGATTATTCTTGTAGTAAGGAACAGTTGAAAGCAAAGTATCATCAATGTCAAAAATCCAAGCATCTCTTCCATCATTCTTCAAATTGCAGCTTGTGCTAAGATAAACCAAACATTCTTCAGTCGTTCTTTGTGAGTCAACTTTATATTGTGTGGACTTCATATATTTTCCAATGTACTCAATGCATTCTTCAGGCACAACTTCAAATTCTCTAATGTTATGCAACTCAACATTCATTCTCCAACTTTCACAATAGTTCTTCAAGCTAATCTTTAATCCATTACGTGATAACTTCAATATGTTCCAATCTGCACCTACTAAAGGAATTAAAATGCATGTGAAAAATAAACACCACCCAAGTGCTTTCCACATTTTTTTTCTTTGACAAATTGGAATGCAAGCATCTACTCAATTAAAGCCAAAGTGGAGAATATAGGAAATTAATAATGGAACCAACTACTAAATTTATGTGTAATTATATTATATGAGAAAAGTCACATGGGTTTAGTAGTAAGTTGTAGCTAGCCTTAAATAACATGAACCGCACTCATATATATATTTTTTGACTTATATGGTTGGCAAAATTATTAAAATCAAAGAGAAATGTCAATTATAATGGGAAACGTGCCTACATGATTTCTTTGAGGATCTTAAATTTCCATACAATACAAATAATATAGGATTGTTCTCACATTATTGACAAATGGGGTTTATCACTTTTATACTTGTTCTATTTATATTTGCTGATAATTGCTAAAACGAATGCTAATTTAATACTTATTATATATGAGAAAATTATGATGGATTTTGAGTATAATAGTTTTTATTTATTAATAATTATTTGTTATGTTAGTATTGTTTTCTTCCCTTGAATTTGAATATAGGTTCTCTAATTTTTTAATCTTTAATTCAAATCAGTTGAATTATCCACCATCTCGATTTTGAATATAATAGTTAAATACAAAATTATAACATATTTATATATTAAAAAATATTGATAAAGAATAGGATATCTCAAATACTAAGATTGAGAACTAAAAATGAAAGAGTAGACTACCCTCTTTACCATTTAAAATTTCAATTATATGTTAATCATCTAACGAGATAATTGAAGGTGATTTAAAACTAAAAAATAAAGAATGGACTTTTTACCATTTAAATTTTCAATTATGTGTTAATCATCTAATGAGATAAGGATTAAATAATTAAATAGTTGAAATAACGGTTTATAAAGTAGTTAAATCAATTAAATTTTTCATATTTATGAAAACATTAATTTATCTCACCTTATTCTTTGAAAATAAAATCATGATAAAGTGCTGGTTATTTTATTCTTGGAATAATCTGAGATTAAATATTCTAACTTTGTTTTGAATCATTGAAATATATATTAATATTATTTCCATTCTCATGTATGAATTTAACAACTATGAAACAAACACTTCCTTAACAATAACAATCATAAAAAGAATTATGTGATTTTATTTAGTTTTTTAATATATCGAAGAGATTGGTTGCCCAAGATATCTTCAATTAGACGAGAGAGACTAATCATTCACATACGTTTAAGAATTTTAGTGAATGGTCTCTCTCAATGAATGCTTAGAAACGGAGCTAGAAGAGAATTAGTAGAGGTTATGATCCCTCCAAACTTTTATAACTTTTTTAGTATTAATAGATTATTAAAAAATTTTGTTTCTATATTTTTTTTTTTTACGAATTTTACATGATATTTTACAATATGTATATTTTGATTCAATATCGTAGAACTTAAACACTTTTAGTCAAGTAAAATATAAAACAAACTTTTATTAGGAGATAAGATTGCTGAAAAATTTACCTCAGTTATGATAATTGATGATTTTAATTTTATGAAACAACAACGGATACTTGTTTGGTAATATTAACTTTGGATATATCTTATAATTTCTTAAATTTCCTGTACATGTTGTGCAGTTGAAAAATAATTTTTTCTTGACTAAATTATACTTTTAAACCTGTTCCCTACGCTTAATTCTTTGCTCTGTTCCTATACATACTTATCTGTAAATTAAATATTAACAAAGTAGAATGATTTTCGGCATTTATATTCTAGCAATGTAGTTCAAACAACATGTTCATGTTACTATGAATTATGAATGTTGATTTAAGTTATTGATAAGAGAAAAACAGAAAAAAAAAAATAAATAAATTGAGTCATATTAATAATATAGAGATTAAATTACATCAAAAGTTACAAACACTTATATAGTCAATTAGATTAACACTAACTAATGTACGCTAATTAGCTAGGGTAACTAACTAACCACCAACTAAGATTTCTAACATCCCCTCAAACTAGAACGTGTTTAATATACTTATAGCTTGGAAAATCTCAAGACATAAATGCCGAAAAAGACATCGGCTAAAAGTAATTTGTAATGCAAAAAATTTATCGGCTAAAAGAATTTGAAACGCCAAAAATTTATCAGCGAAAGAATATGATTTTTGTGTTCAACTATCCATATTATGAATAGAAGCTAATATGGATAGAATATGACATTCCAATTCAGGCTGGAAAAAATGAAATTGTGTTTAACCATCCAATATATAATGTTTTTATGTTTTGGATAGAAGTCGAAATGCCAATGAAGTTAAAGAGAATGATTTTTTCTTAATCATCTATCTCTTTATGGACACACGCTATAATGCCAATTAAGACTAAAAGAAATAATGAGTTTTGTAAAATGTTAATTAAGGCTAAAAAAATAATGAGTTTAGTGAAATGTTAATTAAGGCTAAAAGAAATAATGAATTTTGTGAAATGTCAATTAGGCTAATTATAAAGAAATAAGAAATATATCACCAAATTTTTTTTAGTTCTTGAAATTTTTTGATAAATCTTGATTATAGATCTCATTTCTTTAGTATTTGTTTCTACTAGATTTTGATGTGTAGGTTGAAGATTCACTTGAAATGATCCTTTCAATATTTGAATTAGGAGTTTCATGATTGTGCTTTCCATAGTGGAAAATTGTATCCCCTCAATTGTTTTTGTGACCGTAGAATTAGGATATATGCACCTATAATAATTTCTTGAAAACTCACCCCCTTTATTCAATGAATAAGAGTCTTGATCACTTAATTTTGTCATTGTTACTTGTGTTTTGATAGAATGAATGTTCAATTGGAGATGAAGCACTAGAGTGTTGATGAAGAAAGATTGTATTCGAGTAGGAAACAAACGCTTTAATAAAAAATTTATCAAGAAAATATTGAGGTAGAAAGAATATAGCGGAATAATTATGCTCTAATATCATATTACGATTCTTAATTTAAGTCATTGATAAAATATGAATAGAGAAAAATAAATTGAACATATTGATAATAGAGATAATTAATTACATCAATGATTACAAAGACTTATATAGTCAATTAGATAAACACTAACTAGTGTAAACTATCTACCTAGTGTAACTAACTAACTAACCAACTTAACTAATAACCAACTAAGATATCTAACACATGCTAGGTTATCAAAGTATTTGGCTGTATATCCATAATCATCTCCATGTTTTAATAGCTGGATGTTTAAAAGTAAATGGTATCAAATGGTATTAATTAACATTTACAAAATAATTTTCGTTACATGCAAATTTAAATAAGAATATCTAATAGAATATGCATAATATTGATATTAAGCATATAAGAGAGAAAATAAGAAATAAGATTGTATTGACAGGATAATGAATATTGTTAATTACAATAGGTGTGATACGCTATTTCTATATAGATCCCAAAGTGACTATTACAACCAACTTGCAATTAATCTATCTAATTCGCAACTAACATAAATTAACTCTAACAGCCCCGCAAGTTGGAATGCATTTTAACATTTTTGCAACTTTGTGATGAACTTTACAATCCAAGAAAAAAAAATACAAGGACTAAAATATTTTTTTTGAAATGCCAAAAATATATCTGCTAAAAGATTTTGAATGTCGAAAATACATCGGCTAAAAGATTTTTATAAGATTTATTATTCACTTGAAATAAGAATAAGAAAGATTCTAATGCAATCTTGTTTCTTCCCTCTTTTGTAGTAGATGTTGAGTCAAACCTGTTGAAATTAATGTTTAAGTTTTATGAATGATGATCTACTGATGATTGCACTTGAGTTTTATTGGAGGAACATGAATCACATGAGTAGACAAGAAAGAAGCCATTCACATCAACAAGTACATGAATATTTGCTCAATTATGGAAGAAATTCAGAGGAAGATATCGGAGGAAGAAAATTAGACGAAGAAAATCAGAGGAAGAAATCAGAAGAAACAAATCAGAGGAAGCGAAGTCAAACAAAGCTAGATAACTGAAGTTTGAAGCATGCCTCTAAAATGAAAGCATGCCTATAAAGTTTAAAGCATGCCTCTGAGTAGTGAAGCATGAAAGTGCAAACACGAGAAGGGGGGTTGAATTGTGTTTGTCTAAGTTGAATTCTTTTTAATTGTTTATTTAAGAAGCGGTTTGGGTTTGGTGATTTTAACTAAAACAGAGGCAGCAACAATCGAGCTTAAGTAATCAGAGGCAAGACTAAAGTAAAGAGTGTAGAAGTAAAATGACACAAGTATATTTATCTTGGTTCACCATCAATTTCATAGATACATCCAGTCCCTTCACCTAGAAGAATTTAACCACTAATTCAAATCCTTGAATTACACAACACATAACCCTAAAAGTCAGCCTTCTCAAAACAACCTGACACCTATAGGCTTTTTGAAAAGTAAAATGTTTGACACATATTATGTTTTGCTTCTACTAAGCAGATTGTTACAATTCATTTCTCACACTAAAACACTTAGAAAATATTTCTTTGAGAATGTGTTTTTCTAGAACTTAAACCTTTGAACTTTGAATACTTAGGAAATTTGAGCTCTCAAAAGTTTTTTTGATTTGAATGGATTTCTGAGTTTATGAGTTCTTGATTTCTTCTTCAGCCTTGAGTATCTATTTATAAAATAGATTAGGGTTTCATTTTTGTCCTTGTAAAATCTGGATCATGTATTTCTTGTGAACAAATTCTGAATGTATCTTCTTCTGAACAAATTATGAGTGTAACTTCTTGTGAATAATTCTGAGTGTTTCTTCTTGTAACTAAATTATGAGCATATCTTCTTGTGAATAATATTTTGGCCATATCTTCTTATGAACAATATTTTGACCATATCTTCTTGTGAAAAATATTTTGACCATATCTTCTTGTGAACAATATTTTGGCCTATATCTTCTTGTAAACAATATTTTGGCCATATCTTCTTGTGCACAATATTTTGGCCATATCTTCTTGTGAACAATATTTGTACCATATCTTCTTGTCACCCTTGTCAAAGATTTCCTTCAATTATAATTTTGAATCATATCTAATTTCATATTGTGTTCAAAAACTTATTGTAACTCCCCAATATTTTCATCTATATTATGTATGTGTCTTTTAGTAATTGTCATGATTTATTATTTAATTAATAATTATTCTATGTGTAAATAAATTAAATTAAATTTTATCACCCTCAATTTTACCTGAATAATTATAACCTTTATTTTTATTTAATTTTTTTGGCGTGAGAATTACTTGGGGGCGATTGTGTATTTTATTTATTTGACTAGTTTAGGTAATCATGAAATTAATGTGTTAGATATGTTTGTTTTATTTTGTTAGGTGTGACTTGCAGTGATATTCTAGTTTTGCTTGATTTATTTTAGTTGATAAAAATATTAGTTGAATTATTTAATTAAATTAGAATTTATAGAAGTTATATTGTTTGTTAGTTTTATTTTCGACCAAATAAGTATTCATTTTAGGAGATAGTAGAGTTAGTGAAACTTAGTCCTCATGTATAACTGTTTTGAAAATATTTTTGGTCCATCAATCTTTAGAAGAAAAAAAATAGTGACTTGACTCATTCCTTTTACTCTCCTTTATGACAAAATTTTATAACAATTCATGGTGTTGTCTTTGCATAATGTAGACTTTATGTCATCGTCTCAACCAATTAAAGAGAAGAGAATGTACATTAACTCATTCTTAACACATTTAATTCATTTTTTAAAGGAAGGTTACAAATTTAGTTATGGGCCTTATCTTTTATGCAATTAAGAGAAGACAAAAAAAAAAACACTATCCTCCTTTGTTATATCTCACGCCTCCCTCTCCCGTAAATCAAGATTATAATTTTATTTTAATTCTCTACAAAAAGAATTCTAGACAATTTTTGGTGTCTTAACTATTAGCAAAAAAAATTAAAAGGTAGTCTACACACCTTCCTATTCTATTCCTATACGTATTTTTGTTTTCTCCTAAATTTCCAAATTTTCTATCACAAAAAAAAAAAAGAGGAACATAGTCTCCTTCCTTTTCTCACACCATCATTATCATCAAGTCGAATTACAATTTTCTTTCTTCTTTTAATACCATCTCAAGTAAAGTTTGAACTTTTGTCTTGTTTTTTGATTCGTGAGGCTTATAACGTGTTGCTATGGAGTAAAGCACCTAAGGTAAGGATTTTTTCCCATGCAAGATTAGGCTAGATATTAAATTAATAGTTTGTGAGATATTGATATGATGTCTTGATGTCTTAAAAGAAAAATGTTGATTTTATGTTTGCCTTAAAGAATTTAACTATAATGTTTTGTTTATATGAGTAATATGTTTTCCTTGATAAACTTAATTATAAAATTTTGATTTTTATTATTATAACATGAGTAATATGCTTGTTGTCATATATTTGATGTAAAGTTGCAATTTTTGTGTTGTCAAGGTGTACTTCATTATAAAGTTATGATTTTTATTATGATCTCATGAGTAATATCTTTGTTAGGATGTTTTAAATTTTAAGTTTTGATTTTTGTGCCATTTCATTTCAAAGTTTTGATTTTTATGAATACTATATGAGTCTTGGGGAAATCGATGAAAAGTTTTAATTTTTAATTGTGATAACATGATTAAGTTGATTCTTGTGTTGTGTTTAGTGGTAAACCTTGATTTGTATGCCTAAATGACTAATAATGGGAGAAATTTTATAGTAGAAGAAATAAAGTTTATATTTGTATGTGTTCTTCGCTATTTGAGTTTTGATGTCTATCAATAACACGTCGCTAATCCAATTTTATAGTTTATAAAATGAAAGTTGTGAATCTAAGACATTTATTCACGTGTTTGTGTGTTATATATTTGGGATAGCAAAATTACTGATTCTTGATTGTAAGCTTTCATGAGAATAAAACCTTGATATCATATGTGATTAAAATTTAACCTTGAATATTTTATCTTTGTGGTTGCCTAAGTGGCTGGTGATTTGTGTTTTAAATATTGTTATATTTGTGGTTGCCTAAGCGGCTGGTGATTTGTGTTTTAAACATTGTTATCTTTGTGGTTGCCTAAGTGGCTGGTGATATGTGTTGGACATTGTTCTCTTTGTGATTATCTAAGTGGATGGTGACATGTACCTTTTAAGCATCATTATCATTTCAGGCTATACCATATGCATCTTTGTGGACGCATGTGTGGTTGGTTTTAATTTTCTCCATTGGTATGAGTGACTTCTGTGTGGATGTCTGTGTGGCTGGTAATATCCGGATCATATACTTTTAGGAACATGCATAACTGACATATATTTTACTGTTATTTTTATTTTGATCTAATTATTTGTTCTAAGGTGAGTTACTACTTGATTTATTTAGATGCATTTTATGACTTTTGATACATCTTTGTGAATTATTAAAGAATTAATTTCTTTAAATCTTTTATTACGAAAAGATTTTATATTCATATTGTATGGTTGTTAACTTACTATTTGGTTTAGTTTATTCATGGGGTGAACTGACGACCCCTTACACCAATATTTAGGTACTAATGATAGCGAAGAATTGCATGAATGATGTTTGTTTGGTGCAATCGCGTGGAAGAAAGGGGATTTTGACTTAAAAATAATGTTTGTATTGATAAAACCTAAGTGGTACATTTCTAAAGTTTATTTACTTTTCATCGTTAATTTTAAATAGAAATGTGGAGGTGAGGTTCCTTCCGCTAGGATAAATTTGAATGAGTCAACCTTATTTTTTATTTCACTTAAAGAGAATTTACTCTATTTTTGGACGCAAATTATCCTTGCAAGAAAAAAAATATATTAATCATATCTAGTAAATTGTGAAGGTGTAAACACGAGGAGGGGGGTTGAATTGTGTTTGCCCAAGTTGATAACTTTTTAATAATTTATAAATAATTAAAAAACTAGTTTGGTTTTGGTAACTTACTTGGAGTAAAAGCAATCGAATTCAGAAGCAGCAAACATCGAAAGCATAAATAATTTGACACATAGCTTTATCCTGGTTCATCATTAACTTGGCTACATCCAGTCCCCTCATTCAGAAGGCTTTAATCCACTAATTCAAATACCTTGAATTACAAAGCACCTGACACTCCAAGCCAGTCTTCCCAAACAACCTGACAACCCCAGACTTTTGAGGAACTAACCACTTTGACCCTACAAGCCAAGTCTTCTCCTAACAACCTCACAACCCCAGATTGAAGAAGGAACTAAACCACTATCGGGTTGGATACAAAGATTGGAACTTAAGTAGTTGCTTCTAACAAAGCTGATAATAATAATAATAACTCTCACACTTTAAGGAAAGAACACTCAAAAAATATTTCTAACCAGAACAAGTGTTTCTCTCTTTGAACTCTGAGATGAATTGAGAACTTTGAGCTTGAGTTCTTCTACTCTTTTCTGCTTTTCGATGCTTTTCTCCTTCAGCCTTGAGTGTCTATTTATAGTGAAACTTTGGGCTTCAATTTAGTCCTTATTTAATTCTGAATTGTATCTTGTTTAGATTGAGTTTGTAAATTCTTCAAATTGATTATGTTCCTATTTTGTGTAGATTGACTTTGTAAATTCTTCAAAATGATTCTATTCTTATTTTTTGTAGATTGACTTTGTAAATTCTTCAACTCAAATATTCTTCAAATCTTCATTAAATGTTGATCAAATATTCTTCAAATCTTCATTAAAATGTTGATCAAATATTGTTCAAATCTTCATTAAATGTAGATCAAATATTCTTCAAATCTTCATTAAATGTTGATCAAATATTCTTCAAATCTTCAATTAAATTTGAATGAAATCTTATTTTGGATTTTCTTCAAAAACATGAATCATCTTGAAGTCAAAATATATTGTTCTCATAAAATACTTTTGTTAACATCAAAACTGTAAATGTAAAACCAACTTGGTTCCAACAAATCGCATTGTATTCCTTTACAAAAATGATATTAAGTTATTTTCTAGTGACATTTTTCTTTATTACATGATGTACTACTCCAAAGAAAAAAAATTATTGTCATTTTTAAAAGAAAACAAATATCTTTAAGTAATATCTTGGATCAAAATTTGGGGCGTTACACTTATTCACGTGAATCTTCCTTCATACTCTTGATTGATTGGAGTGGGGATGGATTCAGGCTTGTTCTTGAATATTCATAAATTCTGATTCGGCTAAGCCTTTTCTTCAGAATGAATTCTTTCAATCAGTGTCGTTGACTTTCCATCAGAGCCATTGACTTTCTTGTTGGATTGAGATGTTGTGTTTATTGGATGATAAAAGTTAGAGGCAGAATTGTGTAACTTAGAATTAGTGGCTTTAGGCAAATCACATTGTTGAATCATCATAGTTAGTTCCACATTAGAGCCTGCATATCAGAGGTGGCATTTTGAGTAGGTTGCAACTTTTGATTAGCGAAATAGGAGCTTTGAATGCATGGCATGAACAATCTTTTCAGAGTCAACGGTAGCTTGATATAAATTCTTCAGAGGAATGCTGAGTTTGTGCACATTAGAGGCACGCGAGGGCTTCAAAGGCATGCTTCAAATTCAGTCTTCAAAACCAGTTATCAAAGGCAGTCTTCAGACTCAAACTTCAGAGCCAAACATCAGAGGCAATCTTCGTAACCTTTAGAGGCACACTGCTTTTAGAGAAAGACACATGTGTTTTTGTGTTCACTTCCTCTGGTAACTTCCTCTGGTAGCTTCCTCTAGTCGCTTCCTTTAGTCGCTTCCTCTAATTTTTTTTGTTCTAATTGACTCCCGCTGACTTAAGGCTCCCTCTAAGTCGAAGTAGTTTTATAGTTTTTTTTCTCCCCACATGCATACACTTTCTCTCCCCACCTAAACAAATTAAAAAAAAATTCTTTAATATCTTCCTCCCCCTTTTGTCATCAAACAAAAAGACTTGAAAGTTTTTCTTTATGTCTTTTTTTTAAGAGAATAGACAAAACATAAAATAGATACTAATATGAATCTAAACTAATCTAGGCATAGCACAACATTAATCAGATATAAAGGCAAAGTGTAGATTTGTCTTAATGAATTCAAATCTATCTTCAGCTAGTGGTTTGGTGAATATGTCACCTCATTGGTGCTCAATGTCTATAAACTGGATATTTAGTTCTCATTTTTGAACAAATTCCCTAATAAAGTGATGTTTAATTTATGTGTTTAGCTGTAGAATGCAAGATTAGGTTCTTTATTAGACAAATAGCAAACGTATTATCACAAAATATGAGAATGTTACTCTCGAGGGTTTTGTAATCTTCTAATTGAGGTTTTATCCGTAGCAGTTGAGAGTTGCAGTTGTTGACATTGCAATTGTGCTTTGTCTCTTACTTGACCAGGAGATTAAGTTTTCACTAAGAAATGTACAATTTCCACTGGTACTTTTTCTTTCATGTTTGTCTCCAGCATAGTCAACATCACAATAGCCACTTAATATGTATTTAATAGACTTCTTATAGAACAAGCCAATGTTGGAAGTACCTTTCAAGTATCTAAGGATCCTCTTAACAACAGTTAAGTAAGATTCCTTTGGATCAACCTGAAATATACACACACTAAATAAAATATCATGTCTAGAAGCAGTAAGGAGAGAAGTGATCCAATCATTCCTCTGTATGCTTTATGTTCAAACTTCTTACCTGATTCATCTGTTTCCAGTGAGCAAGTAGGGTACATTAGTGTAGCCATAAGTTTACAATCATTCATCTTAAACTTCTTGAGAAGCTATTTTGTATACTTTGTTTGATGAATGTATATGCCCTTCTGACTTTGTTGAATTTATATCCCTAAGAATAACTTCAGTTCTCCCATCATGCTCATTTGAAATTCAAGTTGCATCAACTTAGCAAATTCTTGACAAAGAATGCCATTAGTAGATCCAAAAATATTGTCATCAACATAAATTTGAATAATAAGAATGTCATCTCTTATCGATTTTCTAAATAGGGTGGTGTCTATTATTCCTATTTCAAAACTGTTTTTAAGCAAGAAATTACTTAATCTATCATACCATGCTCTAGGTGCTTGTTTTAGACCATACAATGATTTCCTAAGTTTAAACACATAGTCTGGAAATTTAAAGCTTTCAAAACCTGGAGGTTGCTTAACATCACTGGTGGAGCTTCACAAATTTTTTTGAGGGAGCCAATATAAAATAGACTATATTTAATCCATTTCGAATTGTAGACATTGGCTTCACCAAAACACTCTGTTACCATTCGGACAATTCGCAATACATTTCATAGTGCGAAACATTTTATATATAACAAGTAAAATACATAAATATTATTGCATGTAGCCATATCTTTACAAAATAAGAATATTTTGGGGTGGTCGTGACGACCACCCGTTTCCAAGAAGATTTGCCCCTGGTCATGGGAAACATTATTCCAAAGGAAAATTGCACTAGACGATCGAAGTACTAGGGTGTTCACAATGCTGTTTGAATTGGTTTTGATGGTAAAAAAGTATTCAATCTAAAGATAAAATTACATTTGGATGACACGTTTTAAAATATGTGATTCGATCAATTACAAGCGGTTTAATTTGAATCGGTTATTAGATAGATATTCAAATTACAATTGTTAAAAATATTTAATTTTAATATTAATATTATGAAAACACGGTAAAATAGTAGATTTAATACAAAATATAACATATAGCATACTAAAATTTAATATTATGGAACAACAATAATCGATTATGTTCGAAATATATGAAATAGAAAAAATAGATCGAATTAAACTAATAAGTATTATTATAAAAAATAAAAAACATAAAGTAATATATAAATGCAACATATCATATTGATAAAAAATAAATAAGTTTAATCAAAAATAAAATAATAAATAAGTATTAAAATTTATGTATACGATTTGGTTCGAATTTAAAAAAAGAACCTGAAATTTGATCATTCGTGTGGTTAATGTCCTAAAATATTCAATTTTGTGTAGTTTCGATTTTTTTGAATTAGTTTACAGTTTTATTTTGGATCAACTTGGATATGAACATCCTGAAGTATTGTACATAAGAGGTATTGACATCCGATGAATTTTTTATACCAGACAATATTTCCATTGCTAATCTTTATCCAAAGTTCCATCCTGTTATAGACTGTGAAATACTAGAAGTATTGATACAAAACTACTTATGTTTGTGATTCATCTATTGACTAAACGATGACTCATTGGAGAATGTTTATGCAATTCAGTACATCGAACTGATGTAGTCATGTGGGTCGGACCAAAAAAATGTTGTTTTGATCAAATATATTCACTTTAATTTATAATTTACTCTTACATTTGTAAGTATAGTTAATTAATCAGTAATAATAATCTTTGTGCTTCTTCTAAGTAAATGACACATGGTTAATTATTACCAAGTTACATCTACTTATGTTACTATAGTAGATAGGTAATATTGTATAATTTAATTTTGCTTTTTTATTTAATCTAATTTATCCATTTAAAGCTATCAATTAATAGACAATTGTTTCTTTATTTTATTATCATCAAAATATCAATAATATCAATTGATTCAGATACAATAATATATATTATTGCACAAATTATTTACACTAATTAATACCTAATAATGAATTTTTTTTCTTCATAAATACATGTCTGAGGATACTACAAGTACCTTTAATATGTTTAGGCGTGAGATTGAACCTAAATTACTCTTTAAAATTTATTTAAAAATATTATTTTTATGCCTTAAACCTTTTTATAAAAAAAGTGATTTTTTTTGCTTATAGAAAGGGTTTGGAGTTTGGAAACTTTTTGTGTATGGTTTGACCAAAGCGTGCTATCGTGAGGTTTTTTTTTTTTTTTGCAAAAATGTCTCTTACTATTAAATTTTAGGCAAAATTATATATGCGAGTCAATTTGTTTGAACATTTATTTATGATTGGTACTTAAGTTTATTTTTCTAAATTGATTCTTTGTGTTATATATTTATATTCAATTTGTAATATTAGTTTTTAAGTTATATAAATTATACATACAATTTTTTAAGTTTAATATTTTTTCGAATTAATATCGTAGAACGTTGAAATTTAACTTAAATAATGTAATGAATTCATGTCCAAACTACTTTACAAGAAAGTAAAGTTAATGACATTATTTATGTAGATGTACCTTTATTATCAAATTTTTAGAGACTATACATATATCTTAATGGATGTAGATTTAGAAAAAATAAAAAAATAAAAATCATTTATAATAAAAGTCTTTAAAGATCGATCTAAAAAATATGTAAAATATAAAGGACTTTGACATATATTTTATAATTCATTATGTCTAATATAGTTTTTACCCGCATCCATTTGATAAAAAAATCAACTCAAATTGCCAAAGAATTTGTCTTAATCTCGTTGTTGATATGAAAATCTGATTTGATAATAAACTTGGATGTTGTAAGTCACAAGACTTAACTCGCATAAACTTCTCACTATACAAAAATAATGTTTTATTTTTCTTTTTGTTAGTTTTCTCTTCACCCTCTTTCTTCAATTTCGAACAATTATTTAGTCTATGTTTAGAACAAAAGAAATGAAAGAAAAAAAATTGAAAAATGAAAGAAAACACATTTATAAAAAAAAAAAAAAAAAACTCTTTCTTTTAAAATAGAAGGAAATAAATATATTTGGTGGGATCCACTTCAAATTCTTTTCTCCTCAAATTGATAAAAGAAACACTTCAAAATCGTCGATTGATGTAGAATGACAAAAATATCCCTACTTTATTTATTATTCTTCTTATCATATTCATTTTTTTTTTACTTTTCATTCTTTTTTTAGTTTTAATTATTTGGTTTGAATTTGGATCATTTACACCAATTTCTCCTCTTTATCTCTTTCATAAATTCTTTTAATTAATATTAAAAGAAAAATAGATTGAAAAGATAGATAGAGAGGTGGAGAAGGAAAATCATCTTTTAATTCTTAAGAAAATGTTGTTCCAATATTCTAAAATTAGATCAAAAAATAAATAAAATTTGACAAAAAAAATTATTAAACTGAATTCTTTTGAATAGTTTGTCCTTAATCAAAATTTACTAAATAATGAAGCGTAACCAATTGATTTTTTCACTTTTCATTCGAGCACAATTAATTAATGGTATAATTTTCTCCTACTTTTCTCTTCTTATTACTTTCTTTTCTCTATTTTATTTCCTAAACCAAACAAAATGTTGAGCAGTCCGTTATTTATACCTTTGATTGGAATTGCCACGCCGCCATTACTCTCAAAACCCTAATTTAACACCCCGCTTCTTAGTTCTTATAAATATCCCCAAACACAAACCCTAGTTGCACTCGTTGTTGGGGTTGTTTTCATAATCAAATCCATGAAATGAAATTGGGGTTGTTTTAATATTGCTTCTCTTTTAATGTTTAAGTCTTGTTTTTTTTCAATCATTTTGTCTATTACCACCGTGTTATTGAAAATGATGGAATTGTGTCCTTTATTCTGCTGTTATTGAAAGAATGATGAAACTTAGTGCTTTCAGAAGATGCATTGTGTCATGATACGTGCCCATCCAATTAATCATTGGGATGAAGTGCATATTGATTTGATACTGGTTCATCTAACCAGCTATATCAAGCCATATTATCGAATATATCATATTCCCCCAATTTGATTATTGTAGCATGATATGTTTTTCACAATGATTGCTGGTAATGTAGTGTGAAGATTTTTGTTTTTACCCCTAACCGGATGATTTATTTTTTGTATCATATCATCCCTGTTAAGGTTTGGACATTTTGTTTTTCTGTCTATATCTTGATTTTATTTTTGGCAGTTCTGTTCATTTTGAATATGATGCCAGTTTTCAGCAATGAGATTAAAAGGGTTAATTGCACTTTTGATCTTTTATTTTGTCTCGTTCACAATTTTGGTTACACATTTTCATTGTCCAAGACTTTTTTCCCCCAAAATTTACATTTTGTGCTTGAACATTTTAAAAAATGGAGACCAAAATCTGCGATTAGAAATAAGGGGACCAAAATTGTGAATGTGAAGGAATAGAGGGATTAACAATGCAATTAAGCATATTAGAAAATTGTTTTGAATTTTGAATGCATTGGCTGTCTTTTCTTATTTTCAGTTTTTGGTTCTCTGGTAGATAGTTATTCCGTCCAGACTTTAGTCAGGTATCCTCCTCAACATACCATGGTTGATGCCGTTACTTGTCTGGTAAATTAATGAGTCCATCGTTACAGATGTTGTGTTCGCATCTGCTCCATTTGGACTCTACATGTCTATGATCTGAATTCAGTTCTCTTGTTCTTATAAGTTTAGGCATTTCTTAATGCAAATCAAAAATTGTTTTTTATAAGTACTGTCCCCAGTATCAAATTGAACATACAATGGTTGATTACAATGATTATGTTCAATTTGCAATTTCTATGCCAATTGAATTGTTTGTGTTATCTGATGGATATTTCATAATTTAAATGGATTCGAACAATTTCTTGGACCGACTTTCTCCCTTTTCCTTTTATTATTATGCTAGTTTTCTCCCCTCTCTCTCACGCATTAATTTTTCCATGTTTTTTTTTCTTTTCAATCTCTGTCCCCCTTTCGAGTGATGAGTAGTATGAATGCAGTTGTAGGTAAGTTTAGAATAAGTTGCAACTGGGTATATTAGAGGAGTTTAATTGTTAGAGAAGGAGGGGTGGGTTTGAGACTAAAGGGATCTTATTTTTGTCTTCAGTATTATGCAATTGCAAGCAATTGAAAATTACAGATAATATTGGCTCCTTTATCTATATTAACTTCTTTGATTTTTTCCGGAAAATAAATCTCACATTTTAACTTTCACAATAGAGATGTGAAACAATAGAAAAGAAGTAAAATGTTTTTTTATTATATTTTAAATAAGAGCCATTTATTATATTTTAAATAAGAGCCTTTTATTATATTTTAAATAAGAGCCTTTTATTATATTTTAAATAAGAGCCATAAAAAGTTAAAAGAAAATAGACTACATTGTAAATTAATTTTACACTAAAGTCAATGGTTGTGATTGATTGTCTGTACAATGAGTTTAAATCCAATGATTATTATTTAATACTTTCATATCTCATAATAAAATACTCTCACTTGATATGATCCATATATATATATATATATATATATGAAACATATCATATGAGAAGATTTTTTCAATGAGAGTGTGAGATGAATGAATCTTAGTCATTAATCAAATTGTGAATTGTTAAGAAAACAAAAAGATGTGACATTTTCAATTATGATCATTCATGTATGATTGTATGATCAAGATTTAATTTTTATATTAGAACTCTTTTCACTTGATATATATATATAAATAAAAGGTGATGATCGATTGAATCAAAGAATAACTCTGTGATGAATTACTATACTTAATAATTCAATATAAACGATTAATTTCACTATTTGAATCATCAAATAAAAAACTATTTCAAAAGAACGTATAATAAACTTTTAAAAAATATACGTAAATATCGATGGCTAGATTACAAATTTCATATTTATATAAAATTTTGTGTGCTTGATTATTAATATATTATGTCAATAATCAAAACTCTGATTAATGAAATTTATCGTTTATATGAAGTTATTTATAAGCAAAGTAACTTATCTAGAGGTGATCAAAGTAAAAGTCAAATATTTTTATTGATTTGACGGTTATGATTAATTGACAATGTAAAATATTTATATATATATATATATATATATATATATATATATATATATATTAAAAATATCCAGTAAAAATATTAAACACCAATCATAGATTGTTGGAGTATATAAAGAGACTTATTTATTTTGATTAAGTCGTCTCTTCAAGAGTTCGAAATGTATGTCTCACAAAATATATTTCAAGTAGTTTCATATAATAATCATTATCAAGTGTAGTGGCAGCCCTAAGGATGGTTGAGATAGGCGACTGCCAAAAGCCTCAATATATTTTTTTTTAATAATATTAATTAGGATATGTAAATATAAAATAAAAGGCTTAATTGTAATTTTAGTCCCTCTATTATTATCAATTCACAGAAATGGTCCCCCTATTTTAAAAGTCGATAGTTTTGGTCCCTCCCTCATATTTTTAAATTAAAAAATGCAGAATTAACATATTTTTAATGATGTGACATACAATTCATATAGAACCATCTAGATGCATTAATTATTCACATGTCATTAATTAAGTTAAAAATATGAAAAAAAATTCGAAGTTGAAAGCTAAGTTTTTACTGCGTTTTATTCCACTTTCATGGGTGTTAATCATATTATATTATCGTATTATATGTCATGTTATTTAAAACTTCTCACGTCATCATTTTTTAGTTAAAAAATCATAAGGAGGAACCAAAATTGTCGACTTTCAAAATAAGGAGACCAATTTCGTGAATCAGTAAAAATAAAAGAACTAAAATTGCAATTAAATCAATGATCTTTTGGACTGATTCATGATTCAAACTACACTAGAAACACCTCCGAGGATTATATGTGTAGTTTTTGTGATTTCTATTCAGCTAATTTTTGATATTCTTTCAAAGAGTTTGGTAAAGTCCAATTTTAAACGACTAATTAGAATGAGTTTAGGCTATCTCTTATGGAAACAAAATGGATATAAGATAACTACTGAAAAATGATACATAACACAAGACAAATATACTAGTATTTAAGTTTTAGATCAATGAAATTAAACTATAATAGGGGCATGGAATACTTAATAATCCTAGAGTATTATCAGCTTAAACCAACAAAATAACAATTCATGAAGGCTCGTATGGATGATATTTAAAAGTAAAAACATGTATGGTAAGTACTAATATTTAGGAAAATTAAAGAGTGAAATTCAAATTATTTTTCATGAGTACACTTATATGACATTCCATCTCATAATAAAAAGAATACAAATAAAGATAGAATGTGTAAACGATTTGTTTCTGTGGGTTCCTTATCAATTGAGAGTCCACAACAATTAAAAGAAAAAGAAAAAAATTAATTGAATAGTTTTGTCTTTTTCAAGAATCTGCTTGTAATACTCATTTTTGTGGAGGTGTTATGTTACTGTTTAATTTCATCGTTGGGTGTTGATTTTGGTTTTGTTGACACATAATTTTCTCCGCTATATTTTTGGAATTTTTATAAAAAAATATATTAAAAAAGTGAAATAAAAAATATAATAACAAAAATAAAAATAAAAATAATTAGGGCTATAAACTTTAGACAATCATGAGTGCTTATGGTTCTCTGTTTTCCTCTGATTCTTGTTATTCACCCCTTTCTAAAACATAAAAAAAAAAAA
>JBBPBQ010020324.1:37843199-37892245 GCA_037974755.1 Cicer yamashitae | reverse complement strand
AATACCTGCTAGGTTGAAAAACCGGAAAGGGTGACCTAGACAAAAATTAGGGTGAAAAAAATAGTAATAAATATCCACTAGGTTGAAAACTTGAAATGACAACAAAAAAAAAAAACCAAAACAAAGAATACATACTCTAGAAAGGCAATCTAAACAGAAGGAAAGGATCAACAATATGAATCGGACTATGGAACAAAAAATTGGTACAGTCTACCTTTGAATTACTAGTAACCAAGTCGAGTCTTCCACCAATTTCTTTTGTTTTATCTTATGTATATTCTTTTTACGACGAATATTGAGCCTCAATATAATAACAAAAATAAATAATTAGGGCTATAGACAATCATGAATGCTTATGGTTCCTAGTTGCCTCTGTTTTCTTCTAATTCTTGTTCAAACGTTTCACTCCTTTGTAAAACATAAAAAAAATGTATATAATTGAATCAAAAGAAACTGAAAAGAAATGGATTGATGGTATTAAAAATCAGTTTAATGGCGATGAATTAAATGAAAAGAAACCAAAAAGAAATGGATCAATGGTAATAAAAATCAGTATAATGGTGATCAATTCGCAATTATTTCCTTGTCTTTTGTAACCAACATCCAAAAAGTCTAAATAATCCGCACCAAGAGAAGAAAAAAAAGAGAAAAAGAGGGGGAGAACATAGTTGAGTAAAAAAGGAGAGAGATATAATAGGCAAAAACAGGGAGAAATAGAGAATTTAAACTTGATAAAACCAGTCCAGCAAAATCAATTAAGCTGTAAGGTATAGATTTTTTTTTTTTTTTTTTTTTTTTTTTTTTTTTTTTTTTTATCATTCTCTAATTTTCTTCTAATTAGTATCTTTCTATTGCATCCTTTTTTTTAAAAAAATTTGCAGTTTAGTTTCTCTGCAAAATAAACTCATATGCTAAAGTTTCATTTTTCTTAACCTACTGTCCCTTTTCTAAAATTGTTTGCAACACACATACTAAAAAAAACATAAATAATTGATGCTTATAAACCAATCACCAAGTAAAACAAACTTCGTCCCATTGTAACATAACACAAAACTCATATAATGACTTTATCAAATAACTCAGAAAACCATCACACAAAAAAAAGATCAATAAATAGTTTTTTTTCTTAGAATTAGAATTGATAGTCGCCGCCGCCGAATGAAATTCATCATCGCTCGCTGCGCTGCATCACTCACCCCCAATCGCCAGTGGCGTTTGTGCTGCAACAGATCCGACAATACACGGGCAAATCCTTTAACAGGTTGCGTATTTTGCTTCGTCGTCGCATCCATCTGTTTCGTTCGCATACCGCCACGTTACCATTGTTTTATAACAAAAATCAATTTTTCTTAACTTTAAGAACAAATACAAAATAAAAAGATACAATATGTGAACAAATATCTCACATCTTTTTCGTTATTATTATTACATTTTTTTTAGATACATATATAATAATAATTATAATAATAAATAATTAAAAAAGATGGAATTAATAATTCCTAGCCCATTGATGGAATTTATCGAAAATGCTTCGATAGACATAATAAAAGCAAGCAAATTGATGTGGCAAGAGATACAAACAAGTTTTCTAAATTATTCATTCCGTGTTTTTTTAACAATTAGTAGTATAAATATATAGATAAACAAAAAAAATTTGACAATTGAAACCCTAAACCAACAAAACTGAACACCTCCTTAAAAAAACAAAAACCAAAATGCAGTCGCTTTACCTTTGTATCAGAAAATCGCACTGAACTCAACTCCCCGGAAAACTCCGGCGGAATTTTTCGCCGGCAGCCACAAACAGCGAGAATCCCAGGTATTCCTATTTTTCAACTCAACTCCCTCTCTTCTGCTGCGGCGCGATTCCGTAGCACGCGCAACGATGCAATTTCAGCGCGATTTACGGCCGCCATTGCCGCCCCTGCATGCAGAAGACATCGCGATAGCTCTACATCGCTTTGCGGTCTTAGCATTTTATAGAACAAACAAATAGAATAGAATGAAGTAGCTCATGATCTTAATTATCAATTTAACTATTTAAATTTGAAGTTTTTGAAATGATGTCTCAATTTTGTTTTTGTACATGATTCCCTGTTATTTTAAATTTTACGTTGTTTTAAATTAAGTTTTATGATGGTTAGTTAAATTTAGTAAATGCTTGTTAATCGGTGAGTATTTAATCATGCAAATATAATTGGTTTGTGGGTTTTAATTTGTGTTATGTGTTTCCAATTCAAATTTAACTTCACTGTCTTGTTGCTTGAGTGCCATTGCGATTTCTGTTTGATAAATTTAGTAAATGCTTGTTAATCGACTGATTTAAGAGCACGTATTAGATCACTTAATATGGATAATTTTATTTAGTATTAGCATACTAAATACTACCGATTTTCGAAAAGCAAAACTAAAAAATTTAAACCTCAAAGAAGCGTCAAATTTTTATATTTAATTTACAATCAATATTTCATGTTACTTGATTCACTTTAACATTATTAACTAATTTAGTTTTTTATTACTATCAATTTTTTTTTCTCTAAAGAAATTTTCTTCCATTTTATTAGTGGATAATACCAATAAAATAAACATAAGAACTATATTTGATTTTCTTTTGTAATTATTTTTCATTTGTTACCCACCCGTTTGTATCGTGTTGTTGTCCTAAGAAAGGGGTTTGGCTATTATTTCCAAGTGGGAATAGCGTGTGTAGGGTTTAAGAACAGACTCAACAGTGAAGCAAAATGCGAAACTCCATGGGAAGATTCTCCTCACTCTCAATCTCAAGAACAACAACAACGCTCTATCGCTCTTTGCTTTCCACACCCCTTCCGCACCGCTTCTGCACCACCACCACCCCCCTTTCTGATGCCGACGACGCTGACTCAGCAGCTCCTTCTCCCTCACCCGAAAGAACATTCTACGATCGACCCCTTGAGAACGGCCTCGACCCCGGCATTTACAGGGTATCAACCTTATTTCATTTATTAATTATTATTTATTATCATAATTGATTTTGAATTTGTGTGATTGTAGGCGATATTGGTAGGTAAAGCTGGGCAAAAACCGTTACAGAAGAAACTGAGAAGTGGTACAGTGGTTACTCTACTGTCAATAGGAACCGGAGGTATTCGCAATAATCGAAGACCACTGGATCACGAAAACCCTAGGGAATATGCTAATCGATGTGCCGTTCAGTGGCATAGGGTTACCGTTTATCCTGAGAGATTAGGAAATCTTCTCATGAAACACGTTCTTCCTGGTTCAACTTTGTATGTTGAGGGAAACCTTGAGACTAAGGTCTTCTCTGATCCCATTACTGGCCTTGTTCGCCGAATTCGAGAAGTTGCTGTTCGTCGAAATGGTAGTTAACTCACTCTTCAACCCCTGCTTCATTTTTTTAATATTGTTGTTTATTTCATTTGCTCATACTGTAGATATTTTCATTAATTCCATTTCTGCCTATGTAATTAAAAGCATCGTTTTCATTAGTTCTTTCTTCTTATTAGCAATTGGTTTGCACTTGCTTATGCTTCTATCCTATATGCTAGTTACAACTTAACGTGTTTGTGGGGAGAATTGATAAGCCTAGTGTTTTATCGTAAAGCACGAATGCTGCTGCTGCTTTTGTTGTTTTTGTGTTTAGATTCTTCTGTCAGACAGACCCTTGTTATCTTCCTTCATCAACTTTTGTAATGATGTAATCATAAGGAGAGTGTTTTGTTACGTCAAGCCTTGTGTTACTTGGTTGCTTGCTTCATCGCAGCTTTCATACATGTCCTATGAGTTGTTCATATTGTTAAAGAATACACAATTTTTCTGTCTAAATGTCTAAAGGAGGAGTCCCTTTAAATGTATGTGCTAGAGACCCAAAAGCATTGTCTGATGAGTTGGAAGAGTTGCTATATATATTCTTAAATAACTGTGGATACAAGTGTTGTTCCTTCTGACGGTTTGGAATTGTTTGGTGGGCAATGTGGTTCATGCTCAACTCACAAAGAAATCAAACTCGTTTTCTTGACTTAGTCTCTACTTACCTTAAGACCCATGAACTATTAAAAGCTAAATTTGTAGCCATTGTTGATCAACACTTGTAATTTCTATGTTTTTTCCTCATTTTTCAATTGAAATGTTAATTTCTTTTCGAAATAGCATCTGGAATCCAACAGAAGATGTTGGCACAAGAGGAGTGTTAGCAACACTTACTCTAACATTCTCTTTTAGTGAGTGAAATTTAAGTAGGTTCCACCACTTTGAAAATGGGTCCCACATAAAGTGGTAGGATCTACATAAATTTCACCTAATAAGAGAGGGTTAGAAAAAGATTGTTAGAGTGAGTGTTGGCTGTTGCTAGCACTTTTTATTGGCATCTAAGGCTGAAGTTTATTTGTAGCTTATGTTTAAAATAATATTTTGCATATGGCAAAAGATTGTTTGAGAATAAGATGCCTTTTGACTTAATGCAATATAACTTCCTGTGTTCCGCAGGTCGTGTTGTATTTTTAGGTCAGGGTGATGATGATGCTGATCAACAGACACAACAAAATGACCTGAGAGCTGTTGGCTATTATTGAATTTTATGCTTCAAATGGGAATGTGGGATTCAGTTGGCAATGGAGATTTTATTTTATTTTTTGTAATTATATTCTGGATTTTTGCCACAAATTTGGAATTGTTAGAGACCCTTGTCATGTTGCAAACTCTTGATTAAGTGATCTTGCATTTGCTGTATAATACAGGGAATATATAGCACAGCATTCTTGCTTTAATGTATGATGGCAAACTTGTGACAGGGAAGTATTTCAGTTTAACAATAGGGCTTTCAGTTTAACCAAAGGACTTTTGCTCTAGGGCCATGGTTTCATTCTGCTCCAAAGTCTCCAACGTAGTGTTAAATGCCTTTTTTTGCCCCGAGCTTGCTAAACTTTTTTTGAAGAAATTGTTGCTTATTATACTAACGTATTTAAACTGAATAGGATTGTAATAATTATTTTTCATGCTGCCATGTATAGCACAAAAAAGTTGGCCTACCATTCTATTGTTGTGTATTGTTGCATTCAAAATTTAATTTTGCAAGTACATTGTTTTTAACATCCTCGTGTTTCGGTTGTTAAATGTTTATCGATCCAATTACATGATCTTTTGGATGTATTAGGTGCAATGCATATGAGAGTTGGAATAGACCTTACTTACAAGATAAAATCTCATATGCATTGCACCAAATACATCCAAAAGACAATCACTATAGAACTACAAAGGTTAGTACAAATTTGTTAATTACTACTTACTACTTCTAGTTCCAACATTATATGTGTAAATTGGATTTTCATGACTCTTATTGAGATTTTTTTTTGTTCACTTCTTTAATTAGACGATGACGAAGATGACGATGACGATGACAATGACAATAATAATAATAATAATAATAATAATAATAATAATAATAATAATAATAATAATAATAATAATAATAATAATAATAATAATAATAATAATAATAATAATAATAATAATAATAATAATAATAATAATAATAATAATAATAATAATAATAATAATAATAATAATAATAATAATAATAATAATAATAATAATAATAATAATAATAATAATAATAATAATAATAATAATAATAATAATAATAATAATAATAATAATAATAATAATAATAAAAAAATCCATGATGGATTTGGCACTCATTTCAAACATGGATCCTGTAAGTATTGGCCTTGGTTGTTCAGAAAAGCCAATTCCTGTCACTTCAGTCAAGCCAAGAAAGAAAACAATGACTTCAGTTTATTTGAAGTTCTTTGAGACTGCTACTGATGGAAAAACAAGGAGATGCAAGTTTTGTGAACAAACTTATTCCATTGCATCCGCCACAGGTGCCATTACCTTTCTTATTCAATACGGTGTGTGTGTGTATATATATATATATCTTTTCCAGTCTTGTCAAATTTATCTTGTGTCACTCGCCTCAGGCCAAAAATCCCTATCAAACACTGATATAGATGTGAATATTAGAGACGACACTAATAATAATTTGAGAAATAGAAGTAATTGAATGTAACATGCGTTGGTGTCGTGTCTGGTGGCTTAGTGCTACACAAATGCTGATTATATCCCGCTCTATTAATAGTTTCTGTTTATGCCATTTTGTTTTCTTATTTCAGTATACATTTGATGCTAGATCAATTTTACATTGTAGCATCCTTGGTTGTGAAGATGTTTTACTAGAAATTGTGATTTTGTACATATATCAACTAAAGTTGATTTATGTAGGCAATTTGGGGAGGCATCTTGCTAATTGCCATCCGGGATATGATAAGTCGGTGGAAGCTGTTAGCAATTCAGCAACTCGGCCGACTACTGTTGTCAAGAAGTCTCAGCCTCAAGAGAAAGCAAACGAGATGGATTATGATAAATCTAAATTGGTTACTCGTTAGGTGGCTTGTTTTAGCTTCTCTCCCACCTTCAACTCGAGAAGAGAAGTGGCTTGTGAATTCTTACAAGTTTTTGAATCCATCTATACAAATTTGGCCTCGTGACAAGTACAGAACTGTACTTGATGAAGTTTTCAGAAGTATGAGGGAAGATGTAAGAGCATTGTTAGAACAGGTTTCGTTTAAGTTATCCATCACACTTGATTTCTGGACTTCCTTTGAACAGATCTTCTATATGAGTGTAACGTGTCAGTGGATTGACGAAAACTGGAGCTTCCAGAAGTTGCTTCTTGATATCTGTCGCATACCCTATCCATGTGGGGGTGCAGAAATCTATCGTTGCCTCGTGAAAGTTCTTAAATTTTACAATATTGAGAACAGAGTCCTGTCATGTACCCATGATAATAGTTCAGGTGCAATGCATGCCTGCCATACTTTGAAAGAGGACTTGGATGGTCAGAAAATAGGACCATTCTGTTATATTCCCTGCGCTGCTCGTACTTTGAACTTGATAATAGATGATGGATTGAGATCTGCAAAACAAGTAATTTCGAAGATCCGAGAGTTTGTAATAGAGTTAAATGCCTCATTAGTAATTTCTCAGGATTTTATTCAAATATCAACAGCTTATCAAGAAGGTACTTGGAAATTTCCTCTCGATGTTTCAGCTAGGTGGAGTGGAAACTACCAAATGCTTGATGTTGTTTGCAAGGTATCTCTTTAATCAACAAGCATTGAACATAAGAATTGTCCAGAAAATAACGTGATAATTTTCTCAAATCAGTGTTTGCATTGCAATACCAATATTTTACAAGACAAAAGAATTGGAATGACTTTGTATGCCCAAAGTTTTTCATATCTGCTCTTGTCTGAAAACTGCAAGAACTTTTCTGTGTTTTCTAATTAATGCAACCTGTGTGTTGATGTTGTTGTGATTGGAGCACTTCATTAAATTTTTATGTATTACAGTCATGTAGCATTTGACAGCACTCTTGTATGTTAAGATATCATTCAAATTCAAAATTAGAAGCAATGGATAATGTAAAACAATGTATATTTTTCATGATGCAGGCTGGTAAGTCAGTGGATGCGGTTATTCGTAAATATGAGGAGACACTAGGCAGTAGGATACTGTTGGGACCATCGGACAAAAGTGTGGTTCCAACCATTCTACAAGACCACGAACGACATCTGCACCAGCAAGGTTCCAACTGTTGAACTTGTCCTTTTCTTTATGGATCACATCTCAAAAACAATTGCGACATGCAGAGAATCACGTCCCAGCCCAGAATGGCTAAAAAGTGCTGCAGAAGAAATGGCTAAAAAAGCTAGAAACTATATCAATCAAGTTTGCAACATATTTACATATATGACAGCTATTCTAGATCCTCAAATAAAGAGAGAGCTGATTCCCGATAGTTTAAAACTTTGGTCCTTTCACTTTCACATCACGCATGTATGTGATATTTCATCAGGAATGGAATATAAGCAAAAATGATAATTGAAAGATTAGTGTATTTGATTAATAATTTAGTTCAGGTATATTATCTTTTTAACTACCATGTATATTTATATTTCATTACGAATTGAGTACTTGATAATTTTCCGCAAAACTTGAGTTTTTGAAATCATAAAAGTATTCTATGATTTGATGATTAGTTCCTCTTAGCTTCTAACACATTTCATAATGTGCAGTGTAATTCAATGAATCAATATATATATTGCATGAACTAATTAAATTGCATGCTTAATTGCCTTGCCACTTTGTACCATTTTTCCTCATATTCTTGTAGATCCATCTAGATATATTAGATTTTAGTATATCACATGCTCTATTGTTCATAATCTTAATTATGTGAATTTGTATTTTCACCTCAGATTTGATCGATACCAAATGTGGTGATAAAACAACACCAATTGCAGCAAGCAGGAAATTGAAGGTATGCATGTTTTTCAAAACAATCAAATATCACATCAAAATCACGGTGAACCATCATGATTTTGTAAAACTACAAGCTGCAGTTTTTATAAAATCACAGTAGTTCAATGTGATGTTGACAAATTCACTATGATACTAAATGTATACCTAATTTTATTACAAGGTTGCCAAAACAACCTTTTGAAGTTGAATTGTGTCTTTTATAAGTGTTCCTTTCCTTGAATTTTCAGGAAAATGTTGGCATTAGTAGCGACGAAACGGGTGATATAAGCGATCATGCGACTCTTGAAGATTATAATCCAGTTGATCTATCACCAGGTGCAGCAAAGAATGTTAAAGACCTATTGAATATGGAACTCCTCTTATGCCATTCATTCCAAAGCCTCCACCTGCTAGTCCTCTTAATTCTGGTCCTGGAGATTATAATTAATTAATTAATTAGCCACTTGTTCTAAACTTTATGTTAGATACTAGTACAATGTTATGCTCAGTGTGTAATGCTAAGAATATAGTACAAGTCTTGTGAACACTATTTAACACTAATCTTTATTATCTATTGTTGAGTCAAAAAGAGTCTTCAAAAGAGTATATTGAGTGGCATATCTCATGCTCAAATTGAAGACTATGTGGTGTTTATTAGTTAGTTTGCACAGGTTGTTTGTTGTACACTATTAATGTTACTCTGTTTTATTTGCTATGTAATCTTGTTTTCTCATGTACTCTTGTTTTGTGAACAGTAATAGTACCACTAATTATTTGTATTCTGGCATCCTACTATTATGCTTGTTAATTTTTTTTAATAAGTTTTTTATGCAACTTTAGCTATGATTATGTTTTCTTTTTCTTTTGATTCTTCTTTTTATGAGGCATGAATTTAAATTTTTGTTAACATCAACCCCTCTAATGTTCTCTTATACAGAAGTGATTTTTTTTTTTTAATTAACAAAAAAAATAGCATACACTCATTTATTATACTTTTATAGTTTCGATATGTAACAAATGATTATCGATGAAATAATTGCAATTGAATCTCTTAAATTTATATTAGATAGAAGATAAGATAGATGGTAGGTCAGTCATATGGTAACAATCACAATCGATTTATGTATCCAAGATGTCTTTGTAGATATGGAACCTCTCTATCTCTCTCCTCTTTTATACTCTTCCTCTCTCTCCTACCTTTTTTTTTTATGCTGGAGAGGGATCCAAAGTGAGAACCACAAACATCAATAAAAACCAATGTCAATACAGAACTCAGGGGTCAAATTGAGCAACTTGAAATAGAAAAAATTTAAATATTTTTACAGCAAATTCTAGAAGAAAAAACAATATACAACAACAAAAGTCCCTTCCTACTAGCTGAGATAGACTATATGGATTAAATGACATCATGATATTTGGCATAAATCAATTCTTTAGAGAAAGAAGAAAAAGTGGAAGATAGTGAAATAATAACTTAAGCTTTGTTTGTATCAGCTTTAGAATACAATAAAATCAGCTTTAGCAGAAACCTTATCTTACCAAGATGCTATTGGTTACAGGCTTACAGGACTAGATTATACTTAGTTTTCATTTTTCAAATCCAATACTCAACACGGTTACGGTGATGTCTAAATGTAGACTCTAGGAAGTATATAGCAAATGGATAATTGAGTCTTTAATTACATGATGGTGGAAATGATTTGGTGTATCTACGATGGTTTCATGTTATTTAGGTTGGACCTAACTCAATCCTACAAAAACGACTTGTAAGATGTCGCCCACCAATTATAATTACTATTAATGCCATATCACTATCCAATGGGGAACTCTCAATATACTCCCTGACTCCTAAAGAAATTTGGAGCATGACCCAATTGAAAAAGTAACATAACGGATCTATGATAGGTTTTGATATCATCTTAAAATTTGGCAAAGTTTTGTGTGTGAATAATTTGAAAAATCACTCCAAGTATTCCAACTAAGGATGAATTGAAAAACCAACTGACAGTTTTAGGTCTGTTCCAGAACTTCTCAAATTAACCATCATTTGCAGAAAAATGTATGAACTACTTTCAACAAAATTTATTTTTCCCTCTCTTGGTTAAGCTTTTGGCATTCTGACCGTAATTCATGTATAACAATTGACAAACATGGGTCATAATTAATATATGAACAAATAAACCAATTTGAAACTCACTCTTTTTATTAGCTCCAAAGGTAGCATGGCAAGACGAATCTCTTCAGATTCCTGAATGTAACTGAGTTGAGCTGCAATTCAAAATCGAAACGTATCACTAGCAAGTTTAACAAATACTTAAAGAGTATATTCGTCTATTACACGCATTTCATAAGTAGAATCAGTGTCATTTATAAGTTGCTTTTACAGTCCAATGCTAAAAAAAAGAATGTTTTCATTCTTCTTTCTGTGAATTTAATTTATGTTATAAATGAAAATCAATTCTTGATCTTGTACAAAACATATAAAGATTTTGAGATAATTGGTTCCTTGAACTAAACTTGAGCCTTGTACTTTCAAATATGTTTTTATTGGATACTCCTCTATTAAAGAAACATACATTTCAAATCTAACTTAAAATGAAAACATACTTTTATAATCTTATATATATAACATACTTTTGAGAGATATGTATATACGTTAAAGAGCAGCATAAGAACGTTATATAAGCATCAAATTGAAGAAACAAAAATAGAAACATAAACTTACACTACTCTTGCTCTACAACCACCCCTTGCTTGCTACTATTTTTAGCTATTTGATCCATCTTTCCGATCCACAAGCCAAGAACATCAAGAACAATGGTTAGAAATCATTAATTATTAATATGAAGAGAAAATATTATAGCAAAAAGAAAAAGAATAAATATTATAACATAAACATAAATAAAATATTATCTTGCAGATATGAAAACCAATAAGTAGCGAAAATAAAACAATAACAAACAAAAACTAAATTAGGTACATAAAATAAAATCAACAAAATCTAAAAAAAAATTAATAATATAGTAGAAAATGTAAAGACAAATTTGTGCAAACCAATAAGGAGAGATAATGAAACAAAAAATAGTTTGAAGTTAGTCATATAAATAAAAATCAGTAGATAAAAAAAGTAAATAAATATAAAAATTATAACAACAATCCCAAACCAACAAACTGTATTAGAAGATTTTTAACAAAGATGAAAAAAAAACCCAAACAATGCAAACAATAGCTAAATCAAAATCCTAATACAGAAAACAACATGCAAAAAAAATCAAACTCTAGTAAACTCGTAAGTAAAAAAATCTTCTACAATTCATGTTTGTCACCAACAGATTAGATTCAAATGAACCGCTTCTCATTTTTCAATGACAATATTTGTAACACTTTTTTTATGTGGAAAAGAATTCTAGTGAAGAAAAAAAGAGTGGAACATATATTTCTTTCTCCTTCTCATAAGGACCAGGACAATGATCACTTAAACAACAATACTAGTTGTTAGACATCATCCCATTAACAACTTTGTTGATTTTCGTGACTTTATAAAAGATGTATATGGATCATTTCCCACAGTCAAGAGTCTTTGCATTCACGTAGTTAGATATCAATGACGGTTTGATAATCGAACGGTATAGATTTAAGTTCAACATTTTAAATTATACAATAAAAATTAAAATCTTCATTTTCTTGATTGTGTGACTACATCAATTTACTTGACTACGGTGAATCCAATTTTGTCCGATATCATCACATTAACAACTTTGTTGATGTTTGTATTATCAATTGATTGATTGAAGATCACAAGAGAGAAATATTTTGTTGAAATATGCATACTTCTATCACCTTTAATGTATTACTCTCAACTAAACATTATCATCATAAAGAACTATTTTAGTACCCATATAATAAGTCTCTTGCATGTATTGTATCACAGACTTAAATCAAAATGTCTTCTTGACTCGCGTCATGTAGTTCTAAAGTTGTTACATCTATAAGATAATCAAATATATATTTGACTTTGTTCCAATACTGTTATGGATGTAAAGAACTACACCCTTCTATTTTACAACATATAATTAGCAAAGTACTTTAGTGTTTGATTGCACAAATATATACACAAGGGACATATCAAATGAAAGCACAAGTATATACATAAGGGACATATCAAATTAAAGCATTATGTTATTGTGAAAAGTAAGAGTAATAAATAATAACCATTAGATTTAAACCAACGGTCGAGATCTTATTTTTTCTTAAAAGAGTATCTCAATTATCTTTTCTTCTCTCTCACGCATCTTTTAGAAGAACATGCTAGTTTTCTCCCCATTCTCTCTCACGCATTAATTTCTCCAAGTTGTTTTTTCCTTTTCAATCTTTGTCCCCCTTTTGAGTGATGAATAGTATGAATGAGTTGTAGCTAAGTTTCCATTAAATGACAATTGAGTACATTAGAGGAGTTTCATTGTTAGAGAAAGAGGGGTGGGTTTGAGACTAAAGGGGTCTTATTTTTGTCTTCATTATTATGCAATTGCAAGCAATTGAAAATTCCAAACAATATTGACTCTTTTATCTAATATTAATTTCTTTCAATTTTTCCGAAAAATAAATCTCATGTTTTAACTTTGAGAACTAGGACATAAAAATTTTTTTTTTTAATATAAAATAAGAGACACAAAAAGTTAAGAGAAAATAGACTATGCATATATAGTGTAAACTAATTTTACACAAACGGTAAACTAAAACTATTAATTTTGATATGTCATTGTATTTTGTAATCACTTGAGACAATAACAGCGTCATAAATGATTGTGATTAACTGTTTGTGTAAAATAGTTTTACACTAACAGTGTGATAGTGCACATCCATTAATCTCAAAAGTTAACCAGGTGCTTGGAAAATAAGGAAAACAAAAGGTGCATACTAAGGTTTTTTTTTTTAATATATAGAATTGATTTAAATCCAATGGTTATTATTTAATATTTTCAACTCTCATAATAAATTACTCTCATTTGATATGACATATATATATGAAACATATCAAATGAGAATATTTTTATAATGAGAGTGTGAGATGAATGAATCTTAGTCATTAATCAAATCATGAATTGTTAAGAAAACAAAAATTCATGTAATTTTCTTAAGTGGTCATGTGACACTTTCAAGTATGATTATCCATGTGTAGTTGTATGATCAAAATTTAATTATTCCACTCTCATATTAAAACTTCTCTCACTTGATATATCCTTAATATATATAAGGTAAAGATTAGTTGAATCCAAGAATAACTCTATAATGAATTACTGTGCTTAATAACTCAATATGAACGATTAATTTCACTATTTCAATCATCAAATCAAAAGTTCTTATTGAATAATTTCAAATGAACGTTAATAAACTATTTGATACTTTATTAAATAATTTCAAATGAATGTATAATAAACTTTTAAAAATATAAATAAATATCGATAGCAAGATTACATAGCTACAAATTTCATATTTATATAAAACTTTGTGTGCTTGATTATTAATATATTATGTCAATAATCAATGCTCAGATTAGTGAAATTCATCGTTTATATGAAATTATTAAGCGGAATAACTTATCTCGGATTTACTATTGGAGTCAACGAATCTTCATCATTTATCACATATAGCACTATATTATATACAAAAATATTGATTTAACTAAGAGAAATTATGCATTTTGGTCAATTTGTATTTTCCAGAAGTGCATCAATATACTGTCTAACAAATATGACTTATGCATTTTGGTCGATTTGTAGTTTTGATATTATGTGATGATAATTGTTAAATGAAGTACGTGATTTATTTATACTTTCTGTAATTGTACTTTCAATTTTATTTTGCTTCAACAAAAATTGAAATATTTTTACGGGAAATAAGTATTTATTTAATTTCGTGGTGAAGAAACATTTGGAAATAAGTATTTTATTTGTACTTTCTATGTTTTTTTAAAAACGGACTCTATTTTAAACTCTGTATTTTGAGGTGATGTTCCCAAAAGTGAGATGTTACTTACATGTTCCTAATTTATCTTATAATCATGCATCTATTACATTGTTAACATTTGATATAAATTATCAGTCTAACTCATTTCATTCTCATTGTACTTTTAAGGAATTTAACTCGGGGTAGATGATTGTTAGTGTTAAGGACACCAGAGGACTCTATTACTTTGACAACAGACGTAACTTCATAGATTGTCAACAACAAATACTTTTGCCTGTACTATTGGTAACATTTTGTTATGACATTATTGTTAGGACATCCTAGTTTTTCATATTTGAAACATTTGTTCCCTAAAATTATTTTCTAAGAAAGGTCCATTTTTAGTTCATTATGGCACTTGCAAATTTACAAAAAATCATCATTCTTCTTTTTCAACACAACCATATCAAAAACCAAAGTTATTTGCTGTTATTTATAGTGATGTTTGTTAGGTTTATTTATTAAATGAAAAAAAAAAAAATCATAAGTTGGACAAGATATAATGGCTTCTTCAAATTGGTGGAGACCCAATATGGAAGTGACAATTGTAAAGAATATTTCAAAATGATTTTGTCATATTTTTTTTCTTTTTAAAAATAGAGTTGTACATCAAAGCTCATTTGTTAATACACTTAAACAAAGAGAGAAAAAATATACATCTTCTTGACTCTTGACATAGAGAGAGCCTTACTCTTTGCAAACAAAGATCTAAAATATCTATGGAGTGAGGTTGTTTTGACTGCTTCATATTTCATAAGTTGTATGTCATCTAAAGTTTTAAACTTTAAAACCCCTCTTATTGTTTTCAAAGAAATATTTTCTCAGGCTCATGTTTGTGTTGATTTACCACTCAAAGTCTTTGGTTGTATTGTTTATGTTCATAAGCTCGAGATAGATAAAATGTGTTTTTATTGGTAACTTTCCAAATCCAAAGGGGTATAAATATTTTAACCCAAATCAAACAAAGTAATTGTAACCGAATGTCACTTATTAAAAATCAACATTTTTTTAGTGACATTCATCTACAAGAGCAGTTTTATGGAAGATTTTTCCTTTGAAAATATTATTTCTTTAAGTGATATGGTATTGTCTCGAGATTATTAGGCTTGTATTGGTGTACTAAAATAAAAGGATCAATAATTCGTATTGGAACTCAATTAGAATGTGAACGACGTTCCCATAAATTATAGGGTGACTACTGAAAACCATGATGAACAAGTTCTTAATCTCGATAATAATGAAAGATAATCAACAATACTAGAACAAAATGACTCATTTATAGTGACACAAACACATGTTTAATAGAAGTGATTTCAGTCGAAAGAGAAAGATATTTGAAATAAGGAAATCATTTTCCAATCTTGCTAATAATCTAAACAAAGAGATAATTCAACCTATCATCATAACACGCATAAGTCCGCTTTTGACCCTTAGAGTCCTTGTGACTCTTTTGAGATAGATGTCGTTACAATAATAGTTGTTATATCTATTTGTCTATCTGTCTGTCTGTCTGTCTGTTTGTCTGTCTGTCTTTCTGTCTGTCTGTCTGTCTGTCTGTCTGTGTGTCTGTCTGTCTGTCTGTCCGTCTGTCTGTCTGTATTTCGATGATTTTCGATGATTTACTTCTTCAGCATTGAGTATCTATTTATAGTTAAAATTTGGGCTTTAATTTAGTCATTGTTTAATTATGAATTGTATTTTGTTCAGATTGCATTTGTAAATTCTTCAAATTGATTATGTTCCTACTTTGTTTAGATTGAGATTGTAAATTCTTCAGATTGATTATGTTCGTATTTTGTTCAGATTGTGTTTGTAAATTCTTCAGATTGATTTTGTTCATATTTTGTTGTAGATAAATCTTGATCAAATCTTCTACAAATCTTGACCATTTCTTCTTTCATAGTCTTTGAAGTCAAACATATTGTTCTCATAAAATACTTTTGTTATCATAAAAACTCTAAATATAAAATCAACTTGGTCCCAACACAAATCAGTATGAGCAAGATGTTGGGGATTTTTGACGTGAATATTATTTTTTCATCATAAGTGGATTAGTGGGTTATTCTCTAAGGCCGGGAGCTACTGTGCAACACAAGAGTACTTTGATCGTCGCGTATATATGTCTCAGATTCAATTGAGGGGATCTATGAGGACTTGACCATTCATGAATTATCTGTCCACTCTTGTAGTGGCATAATATCAAGCCTCATAACCAAATACTTTAGAGTAGAATGATATCAAATGATGAAGAAACATAGAGTATAAGACATGCATAACATTTCCTCTTGGCCATTGTGATTGATTTAGATTAACCCCTGATACTATGTTCTTGAAGGATTTTAATGCTACGTTAGGATGTGATAATGTGTCAATTTGATTACTTGCGTGTTCTTCTCACTTATCTTATTCTAATACATGATTTCGAAACTCGCCCCTCATTGTTTGCATTTGGCGTTTGCGATGAATGCAGACGAGCCGCCAGTTGCAAGGGATGACTAGTACCCTCGGAGTGTGAGACGTCGTTTCAGTTTGAAGATTTTTATTATATATTTTATATCGACATCGTTGTTGAATGCCTTTATATTTTTGAAGTTCACGCTCTAATAGTGACATCGGGTTGAAACTATTTTTACTTTTATTCTACTATACTTATTTACATTTATTTCAAAAGAATTTTGTTCTCTAATATTATGACTTGAGTTGTTAAATTTGATGGATTCTTTTTAAGGATTAACGTGATGTGTTTAATGACTACATGATGCACTCTACCTTGTAAATGTTTTTGAAAGTTCACATTTTGTTTATGAGGAATTTCGCTACTAGATAATAAAATTCAAAAATAATATTTTGGAATTTAGGGTGTCATAACGAGACTCAAATTTTTCAAGTTGCTTATGTTCATAGACAAATGTAGTACATCCAAATATCTGTAATGGTAAATGAGCTAAAAGAAAAGCTATATTTTTATGTTTATAAACATATGTTTTAATTTTAAGTTGAATTTGAAGTATATGTTTCTTTAATAAAAGAGTATTCAATAAACACACATTTGATAGTACAAGACTCAAGTTTAGTTCAAATCGTCATTTTGGTTAAAATACAGTTAAAATGGGGAACCTATTCAATGACTTAATAAAAATAGAGAACAATTAAATTTATTTAATATATATTTAATGGTAATTGTATAATTTCAAGCACATAGGATATTTATTGGTGGTTGACGATAGAAAGAGAGTGAGGTCCACGAAGTGAATATAGGAATGAATGAATCTAAAAGGTTTCAACGCTTTGATCCTATGCGTTAACAGAAAATGGAGATACAGCAATGGTTGAAGCTTAGATTCTCCTTCAGAAACGCAACCATTCTTGTCTGCTTCCTCAACATAATCACTGCAATCTTCTTGCTTCATGGCTTTCTCACTTCTCCCTACACTCGCAACAAACTCTCCGCTGCTAACTCTAACTCAGGCTAGTCCCCCCTCTCTCTCTCTCTCAAATTTCGATATTTTCTTCCCTTTTAGAATTGAAATCGATCTTGAGTTTTTTATATTTTCGTTCATCGTGGATTAAAGTCAGGATTTTTAATTTTGGGGTGAAATTTGTGGCTTTTTGGCTTATTAGATTAAGGGATAAAGGGGGTTGAATTTGTTAGGTCTTATTATGATTTTGATTTTATTCCTTTTTAACTATTTTTTGATTGATTGTGATTAATGAGATTAATTTCGTTTTTCTTTTCATTTTTTAGGTTGGGGGTGATTTGTGTCCTTTTTTTTCTCCAACTTCAATGCTAGTGAATTTTTGTATTTGGTGGTTCTTAGACCTTAGGATTATGAGTTAGAGTTGGATTAAATGTTTAATTAATGTACTTATGTTAAAACCAGAAGATAAATTCTGTTTAAATCAAATGAATTTTGATTACTAATTATTGGCAAATGGAATGGTTTTCATATTTGTTTGCTTATATTCAACGATAATATGTGGGTATATTTCTCATATCAGCTAGTGTGGTCCTTAACTGATGAAGTTTGAACTAGCGGCTAATATGTGTTTGGATTTGGATACTTTTGTGTTACTAGAGAACGGCACAAACAAATTTGACGTGCTTTATATAAGTAATGATGGGATTCGGATGTACTATAATTGATTTGTGTGCCTTCCATTCCACTCTCATGAATCAAAAGAAAATAGGAGAGAATAACACGAGAGGATCCAAATCCGGGTATAGATCATAATGCTACTATGAAGAGTCCCACATTGGATGATATAGGTTCTCGAAATGTGTTTATATGTAGGAGGAATCCCTTTCCTTATATGTCGTTTTTGTAAAGGTTGAGTTAAGCCTAATCCAGATTTTAAGATGGTATGGTATCAGTGCCTGTATAAGATTTGTTGGACCACCCTCTATCAGGCCACTTGGGTCAGGTTCCAAATGTCCAGTCTTCGGTGTGAGGGGCGTGTGTTAAGAGTCTCACATTGGATAAGATATGACTTGAAACGTGTTTATAAGTGGAAGACACCCTCACCTTACAAGCCGATTTGGTAAGGGTTGAGTTAGACCGAACCTAATTTTAAGAGCTGCTGCAAAAACAAGATTACGGAGCGATCATAAGGATGATAAGAAAACATCTGTAACATACAACATATTTGTTAGATTCTTTTCCTGTGCTGCAAGAAAATACACTTAGCTGCCGTGTACAAGCCACACCTTCTCCATTCGTTGCCTTTCATTTATCTGTTTGAAGTGTGGCAAAGCACAAGTCCATTGTCCACCTTTACCCTGTGGTGAACTTTTATTTGTATTGAACTATGAAGCATGGAGACGTATTTAACTCATAGCATGATTGGTTAAAGAGCCTTTTATACCATGTCAAGGAACCAATCATCTCAAAATCTTTATCTGTTTTGTACAGGATCAAGAATTGATTTTCATTTATAACATAAATTAAATTCACAGAAAGAAGAATGAAAACATTCTTTTTTTTAGCATTGGACTGTAAAAGCAACTTATAAATGACACT
This sequence comes from Cicer yamashitae, assembly GCA_037974755.1. Taxonomy (NCBI): domain Eukaryota; kingdom Viridiplantae; phylum Streptophyta; class Magnoliopsida; order Fabales; family Fabaceae; genus Cicer; species Cicer yamashitae. The sequence goes on along the minus strand of JBBPBQ010020324.1, from coordinate 37,872,860 downwards.
GATTCTACTTATGAAATGCGTGTAACAGACTAATATAACTCTTTAAAGTATTTGTTAAACTTGCTAGTGATACGTTTTGATTTTGAATTGCAGCTCAACTCAGTTACATTCAGGAATCTGAAGAGATTCGTCTTGCCATGCTACCTTTGGAGCTAATAAAAAGAGTGAGTTTCAAATTGGTTTATTTGTTCATATATTAATTATGATCCATGTTTGTCGATTGTTATACATAAATGACGGTCAAGATGGCAAAAGCTTAACCCAGAGAGGGAAAAATAAATTTTGTTGAAAGTAGTTCACATACATTTTTCTGCAAATGATGATTAATTTGAGAAGTTCTGGAACAGACCTAAAACTGTCAGTTGGTTTTTCAGTTCATCCTCTAGTTGGAATACTTGGAGTGATTTTTCAAATTATTCACACACAAAGCCTTGCCAAATTTTAAAATGATATCAAAACCTATCATAGATCCGTTCTGTTACTAAACCAATCGGGTCATGCTCTAAATTTCTTTAGGCGTGAGGGAGTGTATTGCGAGTTCCACATTGGATAGTGATATGGCATTAATAGTAGCTATAACTGGTAGGCGACATCTTACAAGTCTTTTTTGTAGGAATGAGTTAGGTCCAACCTAAATAACATGAAACCATCATTGATACGCCAAATCATTTCCATCATCATGTAATTAAAGACTCAACTATCCATTTGCTATATACTTCATAAAGTCTACAATTAGACATCACCGTAACTGTGTTGGATATTGGATTTGAAAAGTGAAAACTAAGTATAATCTAGTCCTGTAAGTCTGTCACCAATAGCATATTGGTAGGATAAGGTTTCCTATTATAGATTTGCTTTTGGTCTGGCCCTCTCCTGAACCCTGCTATTGCAGGAGCTATATAGCACCAAATTTTCTTTTTTATGGATATTTTTTGTTTGTGAATTTGAGTGTCTTCTCCTTCAGGTAAAAGAGATTGAGCAGGAAGGGTACACTGAACCTGAAACAGCCCAGAAGAAAGAAACAAAGCAAACAGCTGCAGTTGATCTGTCTAAAAGGTTAAAGGACTTCCGTTCCGTGAATGATGCTTCCAGTTTGAGAGGTTTTTTCTCTTTTCACCCTACAAACCTTTCTTAATCATAACTGTCTTCCTTTCTTAATCATAACTGTCTTTTTATGTTCAAACACAAGCAACAACACACAGAAAATGTGCATTGCATGCTCATTACTTCCCTTTTGCCAGAAAAGAATTTATTCAGGAAGTTTTTCCATTGAGTTTTAGTAATTATTTCAAGTTCATCAAATTTACAAACTGTAGTTATAAGTTGAACCCAGCCATATCAGGCAAGGATCTTTCCTTGGTGTTATTTGTAATAGTGTGAGTATATGTGTTATAGGATTAGCATGGACAAATTCTTTGTATGTTAGTACTTATTTCTTTTTTTTTTTTTAATAATACTCTATGTGCAGTTTGAATAAATTTTGCTAAGTTTAGACTATGTCCTCAGCTTAGGATCCTTTTCTTTGATTTAAAACCTATAGTTGTTAAATAGCCGTGTTATAGCATAGAGGATTTTGATAAATCCACTATGAAAACTGTGACGCTATCATATAGTTTCGCTATTAGTGCAATAGTGGTCACTATGCCGGTGTCTGCTAAAGCTGATTTTATTGTATTCTAAAGCTGATACAAACAAAGCTTAAGTTATTATTTCACTATCTTCAACTTTTTCTTCTTTCTCTAAAGAATTGATTTATGCCAAATATCATGATGTCATTTAATCCATATAGCCTGTCTCAGCTAGTAGGAAGGGACTTTTGTTGTTGTATATTGTTTTTTCTTCTAGAATTTGCTGTAAAAATATTTAAATTTTTTCTATTTCAAGTTGCTCAATTTGACTCCGAATTCTGTATTGACATTGGTTTTTATTGATGTTTGTGGTTTTCAGCTTTGGAGGAATGGCGTAAAAGGAAGATGGAGAGGGCAAGACAAAGACAATTGGAGAAAAATGGAACAACCTCCTCTTAAACCTTGACTTTATACACATATATATACTTTCTTATATACATGTATATTGCATAACAATAACATACATCATGATAACACTTTGGATCCTCTCCTGCATAAAACAGAGAGGCAGGAGAGAGAGGAAGAGTATAATAGAGGATGGACAGGGTTGAGGAGATGGAGAGGATCCATATCTGCAAAGACATCCTTCTTGGATACATAAATCGATTGTGATTGTTACCATATGACTGACCTCGTGTTGTTTTTTCTTTTTCTAAAATATAAAATATAAAGAAATAATTTACCATCTATCTTATTTTCTATCTAATATAAATTTCAGAGATTCAATTGCAATTGCTATTAAAGATACATATTTGTCCTTATTTCATATTTTGACACATCACCATATTTAAGGGTATTTTAGACAAAAACTTAGATTGATTGGTGTCTTTTACTTTAATATGCTACGTCTAATTTACCATTTTAACAACCACTAAAATTTTTAAGTTTCACAATTATTTTAGTAAATTGAGTTATCTAAACAACACTTTTTCTTAATTGAAAAGACTATGCTGCATTTTTCAACTGCTCTCTTCACATCCATCTCTTCACACCTGTAACATTTAAATGTAACAAAATAAGGGTCATCAATCCCAATTTTTTTTACTATTTTATTTTGGTTTTGCACTTTTTTTCTACCGTAACAAGTAAGAGCATCTGCAACTGTGAACTCAATATGGATTCATTCAATGGAGTCTACTGTGCCACAAGCAACTAATTCATTTATACTGTTTAACAAAACCATATTAGGTTTCACAACTTTAATTTATAAATTAATATTTTAATTATATTTAATTTTATTACAACTTAAAATATTAATTTAAATATTTCAATTAATATTATTATACATTATTTTAATTTAAATTTAAAATAAAATTGAACTTAAATTTTTATAACAATAATAAAAATTAAATGTTAAATACATGACATAAATAATTAAAAATGATAAAAGTAACTTTTGTAACAAAAATTGTGAAAGAAAAAGTAAGAGTAACAAAAACAAATTGTTCATATTAATAAGCAAATGTATTTCATATACAAATTAACACTAAAAAAAACTATTAAAAAAAGCTAACCGTTATAAATTAATAAAAAAGATAACAGTCATAAAATTATTATTATTAAATTAAAAAGAAGTTAACGTCACCAATTAATAAATAAAAGGGAACTGTCATAAATTTATTTTTATTAATAAATTAATAAAAAATGTAACGGTTATAAATTAATAAAAAAAAGGTAATGGTCATAAAATTATTATACCAATTAATAAATAAAAGATAACGGTCATAAATTTATTTTTCCTAATAAATTAATAAAAAATGTAATGGTTATAAATTTATTATTATGACAGCTTGACATAACTCCAATAGTGAACTCACTTGTAACTCCAGACGAATTTATTTTGCTCCCATTGTAAATGCTTTAACAATGTTTAGTAAAGGTGACTATGATTCAACATTCTTTACAAATGTTTTTTTCCGCTGTTGTTTACAAATGTTTTTGAATTCCTAAATTTTATTATTAAACAATCAAAAATGATAATTGTTATTTGTAATATTTTAAATATTATCTTAATAACACTTCATTAAATATTATTTTTTTCAACTTTAGTATTTTTTTATCTATACGTGATAATATTTTAAACATTATTTTATGGCAAGTTTGCGAGACTATATTTGTTATGTTAAACTTCTATTAATAGTAATTAATCTACCACTATTCATTATTTAATATATAAATCAACAAATTGCATTTAAATTAATTTTATTGAAGTTATGACCGAAAATAATAAACACATGCAATGTATGCATTTAAGTCTGCCTTCATTTAATTTATTTTTACTTTTATTGGACTATATGTTTGATTTTTATTGGAAATGACAATGTTGCAATAGCATACTGAACAAAAAAAATCATGCATTTACTAGTTAATAGAAAACGAGTAAAAGTAGTGGCATGCAGTTGAAAATAACAAAAACAAGTGTTGATTCTAATCATCTCTTCATTTACTTTGACCATCGTTTGGCCTTTCCAGGTACATCCATTCTAAAACCCTTCTCTCCTTGTTGAATTCAACAGTTTCATTTTTTAATTTTGTAAAAAAACAAACAATTTTATGTAAGGATTTGCTACATTTTCATCTATAATTTTTTACATCTTGAGCGTATGAATGATTTCCCGGATAATGTTATATGTAATTTGGGAAAAATTTCTAGAATGCAATGTTTCTTATATATATATATATATATGTGTGTGTGTGGAAGTCATAAAATTGAGTTTACTCAAGTGATTGCAAGCTTCTACAATAATTTAATTAATTTGGGAAATCATTTATCCGTATACTAAACAATTTCATTTTTGTTTGTCTTTATAAATATGTATGGTACATGAAAATCTGTTTTGTGTTCCTTTTCTTATTTGTGGTTTTCAGTTACAAGCATTTTTCCATTGTGTTATAACATGATTATAATATTTTGCTTTTTGAAGGACTAAATTTTATGAGAATGGTTTTATGAGCAACACTAAATCTCTTGAAGTATATATTTTGAGTAGCACTGACCAATCATTGTAAATTTAAGACTTATCTTTGGAGTATTATTGTGGCGAGACATCTGGTTTTTGCCCTGTGTTTTATTTTTCAGCAGAATTGGAGAAGGTAGACGGCTTGAAGTGGAATTAGTTCTTAATGGATTGCTCTGGAAGTTGGATGGTAATGAAAGCAATATGTTGATTGCTATCTATGAGAGTTCTTTGTTTAAGACAGATATATCCAGAACTGATCACTTAGGATCAAGGCATGCAGGTGGGAATACAATTTTCTGGCGAACAACATTCAATCATCCATCATATACATGTTGTAAATGGTGGTTAGTGTTTCTACTATTGTTGCACTGGTGAACAGCTTGCTTAATTGACATGTGGAAATTAAGATTGGGAGTTTCCCTTATTATTGAAACATTATTTCATATCTTAATTGTTGAATCTTTTGTTAGGGTATGTTGCAAATCTTGAACAAGAAGAAGATGAACTTTATGATGATGAAGATTGCACAAATAAATTCCAAAGCGTGTGTATCACACTAAGCTTTAGATTCGATTCGCCCCCACCAATCTATATATATTGGATGCAAACGGGTTAACTGGCGAATCCCTTTTAGGATACTTTGGAATCCTTGAAGTGAATTGCGCATTCACATCAAGCATATCGATCAATGATAGTTTACAAAATAAAATTCCTTCATTTACTTTGGTGCACTAAAGAAAAGAAGAAATGATTCAAAAATATTTTTGACAGAAGTTTGACTCATGTAACATGAAATTTGTGTTCTCTTTTCTGCCTCTAAAATGTCTCTATTTATAGGTTTTACATAGAGGAGACCTCATCCTACCACTTTTATTTTATGGTCCAAGTACTTTTACACTTTGGGATGTATCTATTGTCAAGTACTTCAATCACTCTAATAGTGTACTTTCATCATTGAACTCAATACTTGATGTTATTCAAGTGTGAGTTGATCGTTCCACCATCGATAATTATTTAGATATGAGCTTGTACCACATCCCTAATGATGTCTTCAACACCATGTCCTTTGTCAGACCTTTTGTCAAAGGATCTGCGAGATTCTTTTCAGTTTTTACAAACACTATGGATATCACTCCATTAAATTCTTTACATAACTTTGTCTTAAACCAATATGTATAGGTTTTCTATTACAATGTATGGATATTTGTGTTATTACTTTGGTCAAATTGGTATCTCATACAACAAATTTCTAAGCCATTCAGCCTCTTTACTACCTGCAGCCAGAGCAATAAACTCTGCAACCATGGTGGAGTCAGCAATGCAAGTTTGTTTCTTTGATCCTCAAGAAACTGCACCTCCACTAAGGTTGAAGATCCATCCACTTGTAGAAGCATGATCCTCAACATAAGTTACCCAATTGGCATCTGTATATCCTTCCAAAACTCAATGATAACCACTATAGATTAAACTATAGTTAATTGTCCCTTTCAAATATTTTAATACTTTATTAATAAAATGCAAATGTTCTTTATTTGGATTGCTTGTATACCCACTTAACCTTCCAACAACATATGTTATATCAGGTGTGATACAAGTCATGACTTACATCAAGCATCCGATTACCTTTTATATTCTTGATAGTGTTGATCAACTATCACCAAACCATGACACTTTTGCCATTTAATCTCTTCACATTGTATCATGTACAATTAATAAGCCTCTCAATTATCACACACACAAACTTTTATGTCATTATACCTTTTACTATATTTAATAAGCATCTCAATTTAAAATTCTAATTCTCTTTTCAATATATCCAAGTTCAAGATATAATACATTTAATGCATTAAATATATATTGCCATAAGCTACAAAACATGATCATAAATTTTTTTCATAATCAAATATCATATGGTGAGTCCAAACATGTAAGTCATGTATTCCTTAACAAATAAGCATTCATTTCATTTCTATTAAAGAAACCATTTCTTCATAGTTATACTATAACTAATACATGCATCATGAATTCTATTTGTTAATTCAAGTTTCATATTTAAATATGTTTTATGGTAAATCCAAATAAGTATCACAATAGAAAATAAATAATGAATAAAATCATTAAGATTTTCTATCACTTTCTTCTATTAACATTTCTCAACTTACAATAATTTTAAAATATATACCCAAATCATTTTTAATATCAAAATAAGTAAGAAACAATTACTTTGATACTATCATGCACATATGATATATGATTTAAGATAATCATTTTAAATTTAAGAACATCATACATGAAGCAACAATATTAATTTAAGCATGAATTTGATACTTTTGATAATTTATTTACACTACTTTTATGTTACTACAAAATTGTACCAACATGCAATTAAAATATTTGAATAATGTCTTTGATATTGAGGGCATATGGTGTGAAACTCATAATATTATATACACATAAATTAAAAAATTAAACCGATTTTACAAACGGGTTCTTGCTACCCTTACGGGCTAGTGCGATTCTTGACGATGAGTTGTATAACTTCAATTGCTAAATTGATGGGTTACAAGTCTTCAAGTTTTAGAAAAATTTAGTGTCATTTTCAAGAAAATCCTACATTAAACATACAAGAAAATCATCCCAAGATTTTAAATTTTACTACTTAGACACTTGAGTTCTATTATGCCCCTTTTTTAATGATTCCTACTATAGGCAATGAATTGAGTTTGGACATTTTTAAGAATTACTATAACGTGTCCTGATCAGTCTCACAGAGTCACAACTTTCATGAATAATAGTGATGATAAATAAACATTAAAGAAAATTGTACTGTTAATCTCAAAACTGAGTTGGTCGGAATAATAAATGCATATAAAATTTGTTTTGACGTCATGTTCAAGTGTATAAACATATATGATATATCTGTCCTCTTCTTTTTATTTCTATTCAACCTCCATTTTCAATTGCACTTTTACCATTTTTCAAATCAAGCTGATGGTGGAAAACTTTAGTATTAAATTTATCCATGTTATAGGAAAACTTAAAACTAACAATCATGCATCAAAATAAATTTAAATGCAAATTTCGTAAACTATCATAATGACATAGAATTAACATTCAAACTTATATCATGTTTGCATATATTTGAAACACATGTATATAATTGCTTACCTTTCACCGTAGTTATAAATATGTGATTGTTCATTTTCTTTAAAGAAACAACTATTATTTAAAAATAAATTCAAACCAAAATCGAACCTACAGATTGTTGGATCTTTTGTTGGGGTATGCTACAAATCTTGAACAAAAAGAGGATGAACTTGATGATGATGAAGATTGCACAAATAAATTCCAAAGCGTGTGTATTACACTAAGCTTTAGGTTCGATTCGCCCCCACCATTCTATATATATTGGATGCTCTCTTCAGGATACTTTAGAATCCTTGAAGTGAATTGCACATTCACAGTATATCGATCAATGATCGTTTACAGAATAAAGTTTCTTCATTTACTCTCGTGAACTAGAGAAAAGAAGAAATGACTCAGATTTGACTCATGTAACATGAAATTTGTGTTCCTTTTTGCCTCTAAAGTGTCTCTATTTATAGAGAAACTCATACCAATTGGTTGTAACCCTTCGTAACTTAAAAAGTGAATTGGTTTGAATTAACCTAAGCATTGCAACCACTTGACCAAGTGGTAAATTAAGTTATTTAATTTTGCTATATTAATATAGCTATTAGAGAATTCTAAATATATTTTAGAAATTTCCCTCATATTAATTCTTTAAAGAATAACAATGATTAATTATGCAATTATCCTTCTCCATTAATGATCCGAGTGTAATTTTCCAGTTTCTCTTTCTTGAGGAAAGAGATTTATCAACAAAGGTAATTTTCTATGGTCAAATTAATTATTTTTTTACTCACTTTTTTCTCAAATCTATACATTACATTATGTTTGAAAAACACATGATTTTCTATTGGATTATTAGATTATTTTATTTTTAGTAATTAGTTACATGCGCTTTAAATTATTTTATTATTTAATTAATTAACTATTGATTATTGTTGTATATAATCATCAAATCATGTTTTTGGTTTTTTGAGATTCTAATTGATACTCATATGTGATTCAATTTTATTACATTGAATTTCTAATATGTTGTTTATTTATTACACTCAATTAGTTTTAAAGATAAATTATGTATATTAATTATCTAAACAAAATATATATTGTGAATCGGATTTTTTTTTAGTAAATAAGGATTGATTGTTAGATTTGTAAAATAATAAAATATATTTGTAAAGACTATAATTTGTTTCGGTGTGATGCACGAGTTACACACTAGTATAATATAAATGTCTAGATAATGATGACTACATAAATAAATGGTTTGTCATTCTATGTGCATATGATTGGCAACACACACATATATTTCGAATTAGTGAAAATTATGAAAATTGTAACAAGAAGAAAATAATATTAATGGAGAAGATAGAAATAGAATGACGCCTCACTCTTACTTCTATAGAGAAGAAGAAATGATAAAGTTTAAAGTGAATGATCGCAAACATGAATTAAAAAGAGAACTAAAAAATTTAGTCCATTCCAAAACTAAAAAGAGACAAAACTCTCACAAATACACAAAGTGTAATTTTTCAACAAAATTTATGTGCTTTTTATTATGTAATTCCCTCTATATAAAAAAGAAATACTTTCTTAGGCTGATTACAAGTAAGGCAAAAGTCACAATAAACTAACATCAATTCTTAGTTATTGCACTAATTGTCTTGTCTAGTTGTTGTACTAATTACATTGTCTAAAGTTAATGAAGATGTGGTTACAATAGTAATACAAGAAACTTAAGAGTCTCATTCAGCAAGACAAACCAATAGTTACTTCTTCTACACCAATAAAGTGCTTCTATGCCCCTTTTGTATTCCACTTGGGTACAACTTAATTTTTTATGAATCAACCTTTTATTTATTTTAATTTAAATTAACCATTTAAAAAACTTCAGCCCATTAATCTTAATCACGTCATCAATTTTAAGCTCATTTTCCACCATGAAAGAGGATGATTTTTCTCTAGAGTCTATATGACAAATTTTAGATAATTATCTAAGCTTTCCAATGAATCAAAGATCACATCAATCAGACTCTAAAACTCCAAATATAGCCAAAACAAAACACATAGTTTATCGCCTACAAAAATGTCATTTTCAACCAAATTAATTTGATTCTTTTTATTCTATTAATGAATCAATTCTTCTTGTAAAGTGATAACATCGTAGGATCTCATCATTCCCTTACTCTTCAAGAGAATTCAACCTCAAATTTGTATCTCAAATACCTCCAGGGTCAAAAATAAATCTAAAGAATCCATCACATATAACTTCCACTTTAGATAAATTTTCATTTTGATTGGAAGAATTTATTTATTTTTCTTCCTTTTGTGATTCTTAGACATAATAATTTTTTTCACGTTCACAATTGTTTTCCACTTGTTGAAATAGTTCTCCTTCATTCACTTTGGTCCCTTCATGACATAAAGAAGAAATGTTAGACAATTCAATAATATGAGAAGAATCAAAATATTTGACCACATAAACCAACTTAGAAGAAGGTATTAGTGTAGTAGTATGTCATGACTTTCCAACATTTTCTCTTACAATTCAACTTATATGGTTCCACTACATTGCTCCTTTCGAAGTACTTCTTCATTTTCTTTCTTGCATGCTTCCTTTGGAATTTCATCCATAACCTTTTTATAATAAAATCATCACAACATAGAAAAGGTCCGCGCATTACAACAAGTATCCAAGATGACATCATTTTTCTCTATTTCATTTACATTTCCTTCTCTTTTGATGGTTTCTTTTTCTTTCACCTCACTTTCTCTTACAACAAAATTCTATTTTTTTAACATTTTTTTTCACTCTCTCTATACTTCTCTTGAATTTTTACGGATGTCTTCAAATATTTTAGAACTAGCAGCAATCTCTCTTTCCATTTTCTCCTTTCTTTTAAGTCTTCTTTCATTTTCATTTTCTCTATCCTTTTTTCATAACTTTTATTTTTTCTCCCTAAGCGGTCAATCCTTTCAACAAATTCATCAATTTGTCTATGAATTAACCTCTCTAAATGTTCTGACAAGGCTTGTATTTCTGGAGACATTATTTTTCAAATTTTTTTTGAACACTTCAAATAGAAAATGAAATGGAATTGCAAATATAACAATTAAAATTTTAACAAAAAATTGTTCAAACGAAACCTTGTTCTAATTACCATCGATGACAAACCCAAAATATGGATGGATAAAAATATGAAAAAATTAAAATAAATAAACAAAAGGTGGATTTGGAGAAAGAGATGGAGAAGAATGGCTCCACAATCAAGATGATTGATAAGGCAAGAGGAATCACCACAATGGTAAGGAAGCCATTGATAAGATTCAAACAAGTTTAAATCCAAGAACTCAAAGAGGAGAAAATCTCACTCACAATTGAGAAATATTTTTTTTATTTAATCCAATCTCTTTTTTCTACATAGGTGAGACACATATAAATAGGAGTCATCTTTTGCTAGAAGAAAAGAAAAGCCATAATAAACTAACATTATTTATAGTGGCTATATTATCTTTCTTAATAATTGTCTTGTCTAGTCTTAATTAGAAAATGGTTACAAAACAATCTAAGGAAAGTCGAGAGACATATTTTTTAGCAACCCCTTTTTGTCTGTGCTTATTTATTTTATTTAGCTATTATTCTAATGAACCCCATCAAACAATGAAACACCACAAATTGGTGATCAACTTTCAGTCCATTTTTTACCATGATAGAAGTTGAATTTGGGTCTTGAGTCAAATAGATAAATTGTAGATAATTCTCTGAGCTTTTGAACGAATTAAAGATCACTTTGTTAAGACATCGAGAGCTCCACGTATAGTCAAAACAAGGTAGACAAGTCATCACATACAAAAATGACTTCTTCTACCAAAATTAATTTGGTTCTTATTATTCCATTATTGAATCAATTCTACTTGTAAAGTCATCTTAGGATCTCATCAGATAAATATATAGATCAATACGTTAAAAATGGTATTTTATTAATATCGTCGACATAAAAATGAGAACAATTATAATATACTAACTATAACATTTTCACACTTCAATTTTTTTGGAATTGTGTCGCTAAAGAAGTCGTTGGATCATATAACTCAAACACACAAAAAATGTTTGTCACTAATTAATTAGTTAAAATTATTATTTTTTGATATCTTCTAAATAAAAATGAAAATAATTATAATTTATTATAAAATTGGTTCACAAGACAAGTATTTGTCACTAAATAATTAGTTAAAATTTTTATTTTTTAATACCATCGATTTAAAAATGAGAACAATTATAAGACACCAACTATAGTTATACACATTCATTTTTTTTCACTTTTTTTAGGAAATGAGACCCTAAAGAAGTTGTTGGGGCTACTAAACGGAGAAGGACCCAAACTGTTTTAAGCTTAGCCACTGGCGAGAAAGTGTCAATAATGTCTAGGCCAAGTTGTGTTGAGAGGCTTGATGGTAAAATTGTGGTTCATATACTGAGGACACTTGGAAAACAAAGTTTTTATAAGTTGAAGATAATTTTCATAGGTCAAAGTATTATGAATTGAATAAGGTGTGTGAAAAACATGGTCTTGTAAGTATTTGGGGGTTATATATGGTCTAGTGGACCTCCTCAATGTAGTTAAAAGTGAATTTTGACAAGGCTGGTCAACAGGCTCAGCATGCTGAGCATGATAAGACTCGTGATCTGATATGGCACAGGATAAAACTAGGTTTAGAAATGGATACTCAGGTTCGTTTATAACAGGAAAATTCTGTAGGCTTCTTGTAACTAGAAGGACACCCATGTATTTTGAAACACTTTTCTTTAGTGTGATCGAGAATCCCACAATGAGAGTAAGTAGGACAATCTTTCTTGGCATTTTTGGTACCTTCCTTAATAGTGTAAACAATTGGGGATTTAGTAGGAACAAAAGTAGCAAACACTTCATGTTGCTTTTGATCTTGTGAAACCATTGAAAGGACAACATTGATGGAGGCTAAGGGGTCCATTAGAAGGACTTGACCTCAAACTTCATTGATGAACCCATTTTGTCCTATATGAAATGTGAGGAAATACTCACTTTGAAGATGATCAATGATGGGTTGAACACCACCACAATTACAATGATGAACGAGTCAAAACTCTCCCTATTCTCTTCAAAGGGACTTAAATTTGGTGAAGTAAACACTTACATAAGAAGAACCCTAAGTACAGTTGAGAAGATTCCTCCTTAATTGGAAAATTCGATGACAATTGTTTTGTTGAAAATGATCATGCAACTCCTTCCATATCTCAACAACATTTGCAGCATAAATCACACAAGGTGAAATTGAATAACCAAGAAGGAACTGTAGTGTTATTTCGCATCCAAGAACGAAATTAAGGAATATGCTCATCTGGTTTGGGAAGCGAACCATCAACAAAGTCGATTTTGTTCTTGCTATCAAGGGCCATAAGCATTGCACAACGCCATGAATTTCAATTAATTGTCACTAGTTAAAGGTTGCGAAACTATAATGATACTAAGATGATCAAAGGAGTGCAAGTAGTAGGGATCATCATGATGAGCCATTGATAATGAAAAAGATAAGCCGAGAAAGAGCAAGAAAACGAAAGAGAAATCAAAGAATTTCTATTGATACCATATTTGAGTTGACAAAGAATAGAGAAGAATGATGTGAAAAATTGATTTTCATTGTAATTATGATCAACGGAACTTTACAAATAGAACTCATCATACACATGATGAGGGTCAAGTAACTAACAACAACCTCATAATTGATTCTATTATGCAACCAACTAACTATTACAAACCTGAAATAACAATGTCAATCACAAGGAAAGGGGGTTTGAATTATGATTCCCCTTTTTAAAATTAATTCATTTTTTTTAGCTAACTCAAGATTAATCTTGGTTTCAAACACAACAAATGTTGAACGTTCTTGGTTAGTGAAATCAAAAGAAAATTTCCCTACGTGATATATGCTTAGTGAGTAACAAATAAATAAGGATAAGGGAAAGAGAATCACACAATATTGTATCCTGGTTCACTCAAGGTGGGCTACGTCCCGTCCTCACAATTTGTGAGCTTTTTCACTAATGTGCTCAAACAAGAATGTTCTTGCTTTTCACACTAACTTTCAAGATCAATATTGATATATTATAATGTTTCACCTTTAGACATTGAAAGGATTTCCAACTGTTACCTTTCAGTCCATAAAAGGTTTTTACAAGTCACCTTTTAATCTCAAACGATTTTTACAATACACTCAAACTATTTTTATCAATATAGTCTTGAGTTTCAAATGAAATGATTTATAGACGGTTGATGGATCAAAATACACTCAACACTTGTTTGAGTTTTGATATTTAGCATAAAGACTCAGCAAATAGATCCTTGAAGCGCTTAGATTTCTCAAGTATGATTGTTTAAGTGATTGGTTTCTCGCACTTCAAACTCTTGTTGCTTCCTTGGCCCTGAAGTTCCTTTTATAGGCTTGATGAAGGCTGATGACAACTCATATAGCCATTAGATATCCAACTGTCCAGTTTTTAATTTTAATAGACAAGTGTTGTAAATTAACAAGAACGTTTCTGCTTTATAACCAGAACGTTCTTCGTTTTTGTTTTGAAGGAGTGCTGGACCAAGAGGTTTTGACAACTTTTAGGTCTCAGTCTTTTTCTACTTTGTATGCAGGCTGCTTTTTGCAGAGATGCAGTAGCAGTGTCTTATCATTTTTGTCTTGACTGTACTTATTTCTTCAGCCATCAATCTGGAGATTGATCTTGTTGTGGTTCTTGATGTTTTGATTTGCCTCTGTTAATCTCTTGGAATAAATCTGTCTGGAATGCTCTTGTATAAATAAGTTTGGTACTTTTGTAATCCAGAATGATCTTGTTTAAAGAAAGTTTTGTTCTTTCACAAACCAGAATGATTTTCGTTTTTCTAGACTGCTGTTTTTAAACACCAGAATGATATTCGTTTTTCCATACTTCTGTTTTTAATAAACCAGAATGATCTTCATTTGTTCATACTTCTGTTTTTAATAAACCAAAATGATCTTGCTTTTCCAGAATGATTTTGTGTTGTTATGTTAATACCTATATTTAAATAATATACTCAAAATATTAAAAGTTTAATTAACCTATATTAAAAGTTTAATTAACCTAAATAATACCTATATTTAAATATTTAAATAGCAACACACTTTTAGAATCATAATTAAAAATTTAATTAACTTTATTTGATTATCATCAAAATATTACTTTAGAATTTTATCTCAACAAAACCAACTTCTTTTTTTATTATTAAAACCAACTCTTAATACCAAGTCGCCATCCTAATTACAACCCTAGCTACAACCTTTAATTTTTTATTTAAAAAGTAACATTACCAAGGGCCCAAGCTACCGATGTATGGTGTCACCTTGGTAGCTACAACTACAACCTCATGTAACTTTCGACAACTTGTATTTGTTGGAAAGAAATTAACACAACTGTTTATTTTGTTGTTGCTGTAGTAAATAGAGTTAATACCACTCCTTTAAACAAATATCTCATGATTTGAAAGGGATGTACATTAAACGTTAACCTAAAATATTAGATTTAAAAATTAGATTATTCCCAACACCTAACTTCACTTAGATACGTAGAAATAACGTTCATTTTTAGTTAGAGTCAACTTAATAAATTTAGAGACCTAAAATAAAATTAATGATGAGGTCTTTTAAAATTAATAATAACAAAATTAGAGGTCTTTTAAACCTAATTATTTTTACAATATTAAATAATTTATAAATAAATATTAAATACATTTACATGGTTGAGTAATTTTATTTTATTGAATTAATCAGTATTAAAATTAAAGACTGAAATTTATATTTTAAAGACTAAAAAATTTAATAATTTTAATTAAATCAAAAATATAATTTGATAAATATTTGAGACTCGAGGTGACTACCTCACTTGTCTCAACCTTGCGCCGGCCTTGTTTTTAGTAATCATATCCAATTAATAAGATGATTAGGAAATAAGCTACCACAATTTTTGAAAATATCATCATTATTTACCAAGTTTTTAATAGTTAATTTATCTAAACTATATTCAAATATGTAGAAAAAAATCCAATTTTAAAATCAATTTTCCAACAACTTTTCATATTATTAATTGGGTGAATTTTATGTTTGTCTAACTAAATAATTGTACTTTTTTAAATTTAATGAAACTTACATGAAATTTAACTTAACATATATAATAATTGTTGCTAGAATATGTGATAATACTAAACTTTTTGTTTAAAAATATTGGAAAATTCCGCTCACGCACCTAGAATTTTATATGTGAATATACATCACAAATAAAAGAATAAGAAAACACACGATAATTTACGTAGTTCGACTTCTATTGCCTACATCCACGGAAATATCTCAACATAATTATATTCATTATAAAATTACAACAATTTATAACTCAACCCAACGATGTATCTACAATACTCTCTAACATCTAAGAGTTACAAGAAATTATAACACTCACATCTCACACAACAAGTGATCACCCACACCCTCCTCTCACTAGGACATTGTTGAGGATACATTAACTCACTACATAATCATCTAAAATGGAGATTCTACAACTTTTCTCATGATCCCCAAATTTGAGGATACTTCACATCTTCACTAGTCTCTCTATTTATCGAATAGAGAATTTGACTTCATTCAAAAAGAGATTAATGCCCCACAATTCCAATGAGTTCTAGAAACTCCTAATTCATTCTTCTAAGTTGAATGTGCAAGTCTCAACGTTCAAATTCAAATACCTTAAAATATTCATTCTCTTTTCCATGCATTGAAATGTCACACTTTGAAATTTGGATTGGCATTATTAAAAATAAAAACATAAACAAAACTGGGGGACATATACCTAACCATTGAACATAAATGATATAATATAGTTTTCTTTTGCATATTTTTTTCTTTAACCTAAAAACCACCTTCGTAAAAGGCTCTTTACTAATAGTAGAATGATGTGTTTCGCTATCATCTCTATCTTTAAACAAATCTAAACCCCTCAATATTTCAAAGTCTTGAACAATCATATGATGTAAATTATCATTAGTAACAATACTATTTGGATCTGTCATACTCGCCACGATAGTCTTTGAGTGTAAATTAACTTCCAAATTAGAAGAAATTTAATAGCTACGAACATCGTTCTCATTTGACACTGCATCAGTTCAAAAACAAAAATACACATATTCGTATATTGATGATCCTCATGTAGATGCTATGTGCTAACTGAGTTAGATAAGTTGGAACCAAAGACATCGTGAATTACTTTTATAAGACTTCATGTACCTTGGACAATACGTTCTTGAAGTGTCTCTGAAAAGATTTCTAATTCCCCGAAATTAATCAACTAAATTCGAGTCAGAAACTTCTATATTACTGCAACATCTTCAATAAAGTGTTTTTAGAGACTATATCATGATACATCGAATATTTAAAAAGAAAAAGAAAAATATCTTTAAATTCTTAAATGAGACGGTGGATTATGATCAATATGATGGCTATGTAAGCCTACCCATAAGAAAAGGATAATACAAAGGTTGACTAGTTGACTGTGCATTTTGCACATTCCTATCCTTCACATTTTAGTTAAAAAGTTTGTTTAATTATTTTTTGACTATAAAAAGTTTGCTTAAATGGAGAAAGGGTTTTCTGTATTAGGATGAGAGTCAAATATAGGAAGAGTGCTCTAGTTGAATTGGTCTTACAAATACCAAATCAATTTAGTGCTAAGTGGCTAATGATGGGTAAAAAATATTAGAGTTCTAATAAAATAATAACGTACCTTCTCGAGGTTATCATTATTGTCCAAATAAAACTAGACATTATTTGCGTAGGAAACAGCTATAACATTGAAGATCAGATCAACAATAAATTAGTTTAGTTTGCACTAAGATCTTTTAATTAGGTCCTAAAGTTTTTGATGGAGACTGTTCATGTGCTTAAAATTTTCAAATTGATGATGCAATTGTTTTACGATCGTGTTACCATATTGTTTTATGGTCGTGTTACCATATTGTTTTATGGTCGTGTTCCCACATTTAAGAAATGGATCAATTTTCCTTCCAAAAGAAAGAAATGAATCGATTCAGAGTTTGTACGCTAGGTTGATATGTCTATTATCAACCTTTAAAAAATAATCTAAACGTAGACTTCTACTATTTTTAATAAAAAATGAATTAAGAACAAATATAATATTTTATTAAAATTTATTAAAAATAATAAGATCCAACTTTCAATCAGATTCATATCAGATGTTCCTTTGTATGTTTTATATTATTTTATTAAAAATTAATTTTTCACAATAATTTTTTTTTATGTTTGTTTAATTATTATTTTAAAAATAATCAAAAACATAAAAAATATTTAATTTGATTATAATGGAAAAATATGTTTTAAGTAGCTTTTGAGAAATAAGTCAATAACAGTATATATAATTTTGTGTTTGTTTGTTTGATTAAAAGAAGTAATTTTATAGAGATTTTTCAAAAAATTCTTATGTGATGCATAAGTTAATTTATGTTTTTGAACTTGAAAGTTGTCACATAATTGACTCAAAAGTTTTTAACAAGTGATTTTGTTTGCTTCAAGTTATTATTATGTCGATGAAGGAACTATGTTCCTCGGTTGTAGGTTTTGTTAGATGCAACAAGAACTCAAGAGAAGACAAATAACATTTTTTGAAAATGACTTGTTTATTCCTTGTGAAAGTGCAACAATAGAGAAAACAGACGCGCCGTAACAAACTACAGCCCACAATCTAACTCGAATTAAGGAAACAAACTTGACTAAATCAACTAACAAACAATGCTAAAGACCAGGACATTTATTTGACTAAGCCTTATCATTCCCTCCCTTGAACTAGACTGCATTTGCAGCTAGTTAACTCTTGGAAAATCACAAACTCCAAGCTTCCTTCTCAGCTCTCAAAATGAACCATCCATCTCAACAGCATTTTCATCCTTGGAGATTTTAAATCCTGAAACCATTGGATTTTCAACAGAATTGCTATGCTCCATTCCAAATCTTCTCAACACTTCCATCACATACTTCATTTGACTGATGGATATACCACCATCAAATTGAACTACCTCAATACCAAGAAAATACCTCATCTTACCCAAGTCTGACATATCAAATTCCTTCATCATGGATTCTTTGAATTCAGACATCATTTTTTCATCATCTCTGGTATAAATTAAATCATCAACACACAAGCTAATGACAAAATATTTACCTTGTTTGACTTTGGTAAACAAAGTTTGCTCACTATACTCCTTCTCAAAGCCTTCCTTTCTGAAGTATGATTTAATTCGGCTGAACCATGCTCGCGGTGCCTGCTTGAGTCCGTACAAAGCTTTGTTAAGCTTATATACCTTATGCTCTTCATTCTTTATTTCATAGCCCCTTGGCTGCTCCACGTACACATTCTCAGCTAACTTTCCATGAAGAAAGGCCGACTTCACGTCCA
Source organism: Cicer yamashitae (assembly GCA_037974755.1). Taxonomy (NCBI): domain Eukaryota; kingdom Viridiplantae; phylum Streptophyta; class Magnoliopsida; order Fabales; family Fabaceae; genus Cicer; species Cicer yamashitae. The sequence goes on along the minus strand of JBBPBQ010020324.1, from coordinate 37,853,625 downwards.
ACTGAAACACATAGCAACCTTTTTTATGCAGCAAGTGCTAAAATCATTCGAACCGTGTCCATACGAGCTACAAGAGCGTATATTTCTTCATAATCAACTCCGTATTCCTGAGCATACCTTTTGGCGACCAAGCGAGCCTTGTATTTTTTACTTCTCCAAACTCATTCAACTTTGTTTTGTACACCCCTTTGACTCCTTTTTTTTTTTGCTCCTTTCGGCAGCTCAGTGAGATCCCACATTCCATTCTTCTCAATTGATCTCATTTCCGCATCCATGGCTGCCCTCCATTTCTCATCCTTTGCTGCTTCGTCAAATGAAGTATGATCAGAATGAATGGTATGAGCAAACAAGACTAAGTGAGTTTGTACCTCTTCCTCTTTATCAGAAAGACCTTCACCAAGGACATAGTCGTTCATCCACCCTGGTGCTCTTCTATTTCGGGGTTTTGTCACTAGAGAAGCTGCATTTTCATTTTCATTACCATCAGTTGATTCATCCCTCTCTTCACTTTTCTCATCTTCCCATTCCAAATCAAACGTGTTATCTTCTTAAGAGCTCTTCTCCCAATTCCATTGCCCGTCTTCTTCAAAGACGACATCTCGGTTGATAATAATCCTCTTACAGGTAGGATCATATAGTCGGTATGCCTTTGATTCTTCACTTACACCAAAAAGGACACAACAACGGCTCTTATCTTCAAGCTTTATTCGTCGAGCATCCGGTACAGGAGCATATGCTATACAACCTAAGACTCTCAAGTGCCTGACTGAAGGCTTCACCCCACACCAAGCTTCATCTGGTGTCGTTTCCTTCACCGATGACGTTGGTCGTCTATTAAGAACATAGAAAGCCCAGTTCACCGCCTCTGCCTAGAATTTTCTTGGAACATTTTTCTCAACCAATAAGCTCCTCACCATATTCATCACGGTTCTATTCTTCCGTTCGGCGACTCTGTTCTGCTACGGTGTATATGCAACACTTAATTGCCTTTTGATCCCATTCATTTCACAATATTCCTTGAACTCATCTGATGTGAATTCACCTCTACGATTCGTTCTTAGAGATTTAATGGGCAAACCTGTTTCTTTTTCAACAAGAGCTTTAAATAGCTTAAAGGTAGTGAATGCATCTGACTTATAAGCAAGAAAATACAGCCACACTTTCCTACTATAGTCATCAATGAAGCAAATGAAATACCTCTTGTTGCCCTCCAAAAACGGAGAAATCGGGCCGCAAATATCAGCATGAACCAGCTCCAACTTTTTCGATGCTCTCCATGTACTTATCCTTGGGATTACATCTCTTTGCTTGCCTTTCAAGCAATCAGTGCACACAACTTCACCCTCAAAAAAACTGGTAAGCCTCTCACCATGCCTTTTGTTTGCAAAGTCTTCAACCCTTTGTAGTTGAGATAACCGAATCTTTAGTGCCAAAGGTGAGCCACGTCTTCAGTGGTTGCTTGGAAACGTTCTTCCTTGCTTTCCCTTTTGATTGATTGACTGCTCGATAACAACACAAACATTCGATTTGCTGCCATGTTGGCTTGGAATACCAAACCCTTTATGCGGTAATAGATCCGACACTCATTTAACTGTATTAGTACAACCAAACCCCTTTCTTGCAGTTGCCCAACACTGAGAAGATTATTCTTCAAATCGGGCACATAATACACATCCCGTACAAGGTGATTCACCCCTTTTATAGTCAATCGAAACACTTCCTTTTCCAACAACTTTCATGCTTGCATAATTCCCCAATCTAACCACCTTGTTGAACCATTCTCCTAACTCACAGAAGAGTGATGAATCACCATAGTTATTTAGACGTCTCCTTCTACGTAATTGTCTTCAAAATTGACTTCTCAAGCGACTGAAACTAGTAATTCTTAGCCTTCAAATCCTTCAGCTTCATCTCCTCCAGGTTCTTTATTTGTGATGCCGTCATCCCATCCATATTCTTCGGCTTTGTGTAGCCTAATTTGACAGCAACCCAATACTCCTTGGATCGAAGGAGATTCTCCATGACCATTGTAACACCCCGACCATTACCGTTACCGGCGATACTACCTCACGACCTTCTCGTCCCCCCTAACCACCTAGTGGAAATAATGAGTTTTTGCCTTCCGTGGGATTCGAGCCCTGTACCTGGGGGATAAGTACCGCCTCACACAGTCTCACTACCAATTGAGCTATCTAACACCCCGACCATTACCGTTAACGGCGGTGCTACCTCACGACAAATAAGTACCGCCTCCACACAGTCCCACTACCAATTGAGCTATCTAACACCCCGAACATTACCGTTAACGGCGGTGCTACCTCACGACGGATAAGTACCGCCTCCACACAGTCCCACTACCAATTGAGCTATGTAACACCCCGTAACGGCGGTGCTACCTCACGACGGATAAGTACCGCCTCCACACAGTCCCACTACCAATTGAGCTATGTAACACCCCGACCATTACCGTTAACGGCGGTGCTACCTCATGACCTTCTCGTCCCCCTTAACCACCCAGTGGAAATAACGAGTTTTTGCCTTCCATGGGATTCGAGCCCAGTACCTGGGGGATAAGTACCGCCTCCACACAGTCCCACTACCAATTGAGCTAGTAGCTCAATTGGTAGTGGGACTGTGTGGAGGCGGTACTTATCCCCCAGGTACCAGGCTTGAATTCCACGGAAGGCAAAAACTCGTTATTTCCACTGGGTGGTTAGGGGGGATGAGAAGGTCGTGAGGTAGCACCGCCGGTAACGGTAATGGCCGGGGTGTTACAACCATGCATTCCTTGTGAAAGGGCAGCAAATAAATCGAGAAAACAGACGCACCGTAACAAATTACAACCCACGTTCTAACTAGAATTAAGGAAACAAACTTGACTAAATCAACTAACAAACAATGCTAAAGAGCATGACACTTATTTGACTAAGCCTTATCAGGTTTTTTAACTATTTAAAAGAGTGTTAAGTCAAACAATGAGAAATATTTACTAGCTATGAACTAAATAAAACATACGTGGATGAAATATAAAGATAATTTGCAAATAAAAAATAGATTTTGATTGATTGATAATGCTTAAAATGATAACTACAAATGAGTATTTAAAGACTAAATATCAAGAACTAAATCCTATTAGTCATGACTCTTGGCCAACTAAAAATCATGTCTCAGCCAATTTAATCAACAATCTTTGTGTGGTCGTGTCTGAGATATGGGATATCCTTACTTGAGTTATAATTCCCACATTGTGCGGCTTGGTTTATTTCCTGCATGGGTCATTATTTCTTTCGTGCTCATTGGTACTAAAAATTAGTTGTCACTTTCTTATCACAAGGTGTTTCTCACAAAGGTAGGAAATTTGATTGCTACCAGGTCAAATTATCAGTTAACATCAGTTTTGAATAAAATTTGACTCGCATAAATTAAATAATAGTTGGTGTAACTCAACAAGATTCAACTCCTCCATCCTCGACTAACTCCTATTTGCTTCATAATTGCATCGACTACTTCTAATTTGGCTTATATTCTACTTGACTTGTTTTTCAGGTTTTTGACTAACAATTGGTAATATTTTTAGTTGTAAATAATTATCCACTACGCCAAATTGGAATTTTAATAGCAAGGCAAGGTCCTTTGATCCAAGATTTTAATAGCAAGTCTCTTCAACCAAACAAATACAACGTTGAATCAGAACACGAGAAGGCAAGAATGAGAACATGAAACCATACGATGACAGATACCAGTGTCGGCCACAGAACAAGAGTCCTGAAACGCGACGGCGGCAAAGAGACTAATCAGCCGCAAAATTCTATTAAGAGTATTAATATTTTAAAATTTAATGTGATCATAAATTCCTTATGATTTAAAATATTTAAAATTCTAATTATTTTGAATAAATAAAGGATATTTTGTAGCAAAAATCACATAAACATACTTTTAATGATTTTTTTTTTGGCACAAAAAGAGTTTAGATGACATATCACCCACTAATGATAGATTCGTCCTAGTGTAACACTTCTAAGTATCCATAAAACACAAGTACACCATTAAATCAATTGTTATAAGTTATAACCATTCTAAAACCATTTAGAAGATGATCATCTGGGTCCAAATTGCAAAATAAAAAACAAGATGTTGATATAAAGAAGTCTTTAATATACAGTACAATGTTGAATTGCAAGTTTAGATCGAGTTGTCAACTTAATAGTATGAGATAGTTGTAAAATGATCATTACTATCGCAATTATTAATAAATATTTCTCCATCTCAAATATTTTTTATATAGAATTGCAAGTTTAGCAACAACTTTTTCCCACAAATCCTTTGACATAGCCTTCGTCTAACCTTGTTATTGTGATCCTCCTCCATGTATCTTTAAGAACCTCTAATTTGTACCTACAGGAAAAACATGAAATGAATGAATGCAAAAAAGAAAAATTAAACAAATCACTAAACACCAAAAATCAAATAGAATTAAGAAAAAATGAAATCTCTACTCATATATCATTTCATACCTTTATAATTTTTTTATCTACTTTTAACACATTAATTAGTGGACTGGACCTTTATTGATTCACATTTTCAAATTTAAATATCTACTTTAACCCATAAAAAGATTACATCAGTTAGAAACAGAATCAATGAGTATCAATTTTGGAAAGCTATTATAAGACAACAACAAAAAGCCTACAAAATCAAAGCTTTTGACAGATTTTTCACATCCTTACAAAATTATCCAACAAACAATTTTAGACTCTGTTATTAAGTCAACATATAGTTTTCAATATTTTTTGCTGACATTTTTGTAACATCATAAAAAGTTATTCCACAAAAAATGAGATCAAAATTCGATTATAAGATCTATTTTTTTTTTTTATGATAAAAATTTTAAGATGGGAATAGTGTCCCAGTCCAAAATAGGGAAATACTTTAGGGCTCATTGAGAACTTACAAAAGATTTAAATTTGTCTCCCTTTAACAACTCTAGTGGGAATCAAACTCGCAACTTGTCGAATCATATACCTGTCTTCTTACAACTAGACCCATTGAAATTAAGGTTCATATTTTTGTTATTTATCTTGAGTTTTTGACATTTAAAAATCTATATTTAATTCATCACAAGTTAATAAATTCTAAATTCTTGTGGATGAATTATCTTAAAATGTTTAAAACATACTTAAATAAAATCATTTAAAAGTTTAAAAGTTAAAGGACAAATTAAACATGTTTACGTAAAAAAAAAAAATGAAACATGTTTCGTTTAAGAGTAAGATAAGAGTATAAATATTTTAAATTTAAAAGTTTGAAGGATAAATAGTAGATAAACTTTTAAATGACAATTAAGTTGTGTGTCTGAATTTTGTTTATTTATGGATTCTACTATAAAAGTATAATTTTGAATAAGTAATGTATAGTTTGTAGCAAAAATCACATAATCTTACTTTTAATGATTTTTTTTTGGTACAATACTTTTAATGATTATATATATATATATATATATATATATATATATATATATATATATAAAAGAAAGTTTGGAGGATAGATCATCCACTAAAGAAATCTTCAGGTTAATCGCAAGAGTTGAACCACACTTTGTTAGATATGAACCAACTCATTATCTACTGAACCAATCTTCATTAGTATATTTTATATTTATTAAATAATTTATTAATTTATTTAACAAATACTTTAAATGATTTAATTTGTATATAATGTGCACATAAAAAGTTTGAATTTAATTTATATATACAATGTCAGTGTAAAGATCTTTTGTACTGTCAAACAATCACAATCGTTAAATAATTAATATATTTATATAACTAGTTCTAAAGTCACACATGTGCTTAATTATGATTTATCGAATTTGTAAATTTTTTAACACTGACGATACAAAAAGATTAAACTCAAAAAGTTTTACCTTTACATTCAATTGTATATATCTCACTATTGTCAATTTATTAAATTATTTCACAATCTATCTCCATAGATATTTTGAGATATGATTAGATTATGTATAAAATTGTTTGATACAGATATTTATTAGTAAATTTTTAGACAAATATACACTTATAGTCTTTTAAGTTATATTTTGATTAAATCTTAACATTTTAAGACAGTAATTTAAAAAAGTTTTCAAATTTATCAAACTACATAAATAATTTAATATATCTCATATGTTAATGGTGCAAAACGAATAACTTAAAAAACTTTATAAAAAAAAATTAAAAAATGTATATTTTTGTCAAAATTTTAATATGGATTTTGTTCAGATCACATCATGACGTAATTAAGTAGCACCTTCCCCCAAATAAATAACCCCTCGGTGTCGCCGTTGAGAACGATCACCACTTTTAAGTTCGTGCTTAACCAATAGAACCTCTCGAGTTTGGCCATGGTTCAAAATATCATCACAACATATACACTTTGGAATATCAGAATATTCTCCTATGTAAGAGAATTCATAAAAATAAAAAAGGAACTCTTTCGGTCACTTACTTTCCCTTTTTCTTCGGTAATCACACTTGTCTTCCTTGTATTCACTTCACTATGCTTTATTTGATATTTATCATTAGTTATCAATAATTAAGAAAACAAGAGAGAAACTAAAAATATATATATATATATATATATATATTAATTTGCATAAAATAGTAGTGAGATGATGTGTTTGCAATAATCACGGTTCTGAATGCAAATTTTGGCTAACGTCTAGTACCCTCTACCTATAGATATTGTTAATTAGGAGTTCGTTATATATACTTATAAGTTGGTTACTATTATTCACGGTAAATCACTTAAAATTTGTTAGTTTAGTTATAATTATATTTTTTTTGTTGGATGTAATAAAGTATGTCATATTATATATTCATTGTAATAATTAATTTTTTTCTTCATTGAACAATTTCACGTAATTCAACATTTTTCTCGATTTCTTTTTTTTTTGTTGTTAAATTTTATCATTCTTCTACTATGACATCAGTGCCTTCAAGAAATGATTACTCTTGATTGCATTTTTCTTCTTCTTATTTTCTTCTATTTCCGAGGAAAATTTAGGTTTGGAACTTTGGCATATGTTGCATCTCTTTCATTTGTACCAAATACGTTCTTTTTTAATTAGTGGTTGAAGATATTGTATTTTTGTTGACCATCTTTCATTTTTGTTAAAGATATTTCGGTGGAAGAATACTTGAAAACAAAAAGTAATTTTTGTGTGCATATGGGTCTATATTTATTGTGTTGTGTGTACACCAATTCACACATTTGTTTAATCATTCTTAATCTGGAGACCATCTGAACCTTTTTTTTAATAATTGTAAATAATATATATCTCTCATAAAATATGGATAAACTGAACACACATCTAAAAAGATAATTTATTTTTATTAATTTTCATGTAATATTATTGAATAATAAAATAGTTAAATAGAACATGACGCAATAATACAGTATCTTCTTAAAATTAAGTAGATAATATTTAAAAGGATGGGATCATTTGTTTTTTTATTAAATAAAATTATACTAGTAATTTAAATGTTAATTAAGTGTTCAGTTGGATATTTTCAAAAATATATGAAAAGTTTCATTTTTATTTTACTGATAATTTGAATTTTATTTTTCTAATTATTATATATATATATATATATATTATATTTTTTTAATTTATACTTCTTAAACATAATTTAAATTTAAAAATACATATACCTATGCAAATGATATAATTATAATAACAAGTATTCGTCGCTTTTATATCTGATCTAAATGAGCATACAATATAAGAGTGGTTTATATATGCCTTGTGCCTAAAATTATAAGAATTTTAAATGATTTTAAAGCTGAAAATCTTCTATTACATTAGTGTAATAGTTTCTTTGGGACAATTTGGTATATTAAATTAATTACTGACTGAGAAGTACTAATTTGTGCAATTCGTTTATTTTAGATATATTTAAGAATTTCTTGAATTTTAAGGATCAAATCTCCCAACTCTTACAATTTCAAATACTATAAAATGGAAATTCTCACAAGTTTGACATTAGTTTCATATAATTTTGTGTGTATATGTATATCACCAAAATGCTTTGTTACGTTATTGATAACTTTGTTAATTGTTACATTATTGATAACGTTTCAGCAAGAGTATTGAATTATTGCAACTAATAATTAAAACGTTAGTAAAGAGTGTCGAACTCAAGGATTGCGTTATAATAAGAAAAATGTCACGGATGAGCTTTACTTCGAATTCAACCCTGATTTCTAATTTGATCCTAGTTTTTGAATTCCTTTATTGAACTATTACTGAATTCTCTTTACTATTTTTGCTCTAATTCCTTAGTGACATAACCTTTAATTCCAAAGTAACTCTTAATTCCTTAGTGAATTTAAGATTAGAATTAACCTTTACAGTACAAGAGTTTCTTATTAAACTATTGTCTCTGCAAATAATTCAATTGGTTTAATGACTTGCATCTATCCCTATACTACAATATCATGAATGTCTTATCTCAAGCATTCGTAAAGTTTACTTCCGTTTCAAAATACGAATTGTAAAACAGTTTAAAGTTAATCAAGAAATAAAAAGTATTAAGCATAGAGATGAGAAAAATAAATCTATAAACTCATTCATATAACTAGAAAGCAAACCATACAAATAAGATTTTCATCTTTGTTTCACTCATCCCTAACAAATAGAGTTTAGTTACTCGTGACAAAGATACAAAAGATAGAGATTAAAGAAGAATTACAAGAAAGATTCATGAATGGTTCTTGATAAAACTCCTTCAATGATGTTAGAACCAACCTTTTATGAGTTTCTCTACTAGGGTACAAGTTTTCAAACTTCAAAATAGCCAAAAGATGCATAGAAAGTGAGAAAAACACACTTTTATGCATTGGTAGAGTGTCATGCGCTCCAGCGCAAGCTAGGGGCGCTGCAACGCTCTTGGACAGAAGCAAATTGTCAAAATACTGTAGAAATGCGCCCCAGGCGTAGGTATTTGCGCTCCAGGGTACATCTGTTGTTTGACTTTATTGCATTTTTCTTCTCTTTTGAATCCAAATTTGGTTCTAGCGTTTTATGAAAGTTGTAGCTATGTATCTTAGTTTTCATTTGCATTTGGTTTGACTTTATGTGGACATCTACAATGGCAGATATGGCTGAAATACTCCATATAAGTCATGTTGATTTCTCACCAAAATTCAGTACTGCATTAAAACAACGAAGCAACGCAAAACTATGAAAAATCTCTACTAAATCAAGGAAATAAGAGCATAAATATTTCATTAAATCTATAAACTATATCAAATAACTCCTTAAATTAACTAATAATTAAAGATAAATAAGACTAAAAACAATAACAAAAATGCATATATGTTGAAGAACTATTAGTTACCTTTGTACACAAATTGCAACTTTGCCCTAGATATATATCAAGCTTAAATATGGAAAAGGTCCTTACAAATAGAGGCTATTTTAATTTTAGTCTCAGTAAAAAAAATTTTCAATTTAATCTTGCAATTTAAAAACACTATTAATTTAATTGTTCATCAAATTATATTATGCTAAAATATACTGAATTTGATGATGTGGCATGTGTGACTAGACATATTTTTTTTCTGATTCACAAAAAAAAATAATATTAATTACAAATTAAACCCTTTTAATTATTTGTAATAATTTTATAAAAAAGAAGTTTTGAATTAAAAACAAAAGAGAAATAATAATCAAATTGAGGTTAATAAGAATTGGGAAGGAAGAACCATTGCTGAAGAAGTCAATGGGCATTGTCTAAATCCTGTCATATTTTCTCATATTTAATTTTCCTAAGTATACACATCTGGTTTTTGAGAAATATCGTTTAAGTTTGGAACTAGAATAAACATAGATGTTATGAGTTTATTCATTAAGTTATATAATTTTGTTTTAAATAAGTGGTATTACCCACCAAGTAGACATTGTGGTAATTGCTCATTAAGTAGAAAATTGTCTTTATTTTGTCCCCAATCTTAGTAACTCTTCATTTGGAATGAGGAGCAGTTGTTGCATGTTCAATAACTTCTTGATGGACAAAAGTTATATATAGGGTGCAGTTCCTTTGTTTTGGTTCCCTAAGCCTAACGCTTCTTTTATAAAAATTTACGCCATCAGAGTGCGATCGTGGAAGGTTTAGAAGAGCCTTAACATCTTCAAGCAATTAACAATGGTTGGAGGCACATGCTATATTCTTTTTCTCTTCCTCTATATTCTTTGAATTTCATTTTATGTTTTTATGAAAATTCTAACATGGAGATCAGTCGATTCCAGGAATAACTTTGAGATGAGTTACTTTGCTTAGTAACTCAATATAAACGTAATAATTCATCACAGAACTACTACTGAAGTCAATAGAGAGAGAGAGAGAGAGAGAGAGAGAGAGAGAGAGAGAGA
>JBBPBQ010020324.1:37822006-37843084 GCA_037974755.1 Cicer yamashitae | reverse complement strand
AAAGAGAGAGAGAGAGAGAGAGAGAGAGAGAGAGAGAGGACGGATGAAATTATACTAATGTAATTCTTCAAATAAAAATTACACCAATGAAATGCTACACCGTTCCATAACGTTTTATCAAATACAAATTTTACAAAATTCACCATTGGATTGAAAGTTTATATATAGATCACCCATATAAAATTTTGCTCAAATCTAAAATTATTTGATTGATGATTGAGACTCTTAAAAATAACGACGTTTAATTAAAACACATGAGTTTTGATGTATCTCAATAACATGTCAAATGATTTTAGATTTTTATAAAATTTTACATGGATGATCTATATGATATAAACTTTAAATCCAACGATGCATTTTGTAAAATATATATCGATTAAAACGTTATTGAGCAGTGTAACCTTGGTATAACATTACATTGGTGTAATATGATCAATCCACACACACACACATATATATATAGAGTGGAAATATGTTAGGTCAACTAACAATTTAGTCTAAATTAGGTTAGGTTTTCTTTTAATAGATAAGATAAATAAAAAAATTTACCAAAGCCTAATTGTCGTCCAACATGACCCTGATCCACCTAATCCAGAGGATCACAATACCTCTTAAAATGGGTTTATGCGCATCCACACTTCATCTCAGATGATCAAGGTTGTAAGACATATAATTGATCCCCACATATTATGTTGACTTTATCACAACCGGGCAAGATTCATTCCGAAAAATATCCACAACCTTCCTATAAAAGTAATTTGGTTAGGAGAATTAGGTGAACTTAACCATAACTTCATTTCTCTCCCCTCAATGCACTAACTAACTTAGCTTTGGAGTGCGTGTAAGTACAACACATCGCGTCAAAGAACGAAGTGATCTATCAAACATCACGACATCTATCATCTTTTAGCAACTACCGCGATCCTACCCAACATCATCTATTTTATTTAGCTAAATAGGTAATGCTACAACCAACCAAAAAATATTTGTAAGTTGATCAGACCTGCTATTTAAGTAAATATAAATAAATTATTGTGGTTATATTAAATTATGCATTTTGTTTAATGATATTATTATCATATTAGTCTACATCAGTTTTTACCATATTTAATAATCTTATTATAAATAAGAATATAAAAAGATGTCATATAAATTCTCAAAAATGTCACATTAGATATTAAAATAGAAGTAAATTTTCTTAACTCAATACTTTATTTAAAGATATGTTAAATTACTTATTTGAAAAAGTTAATATGAAATAGACATTTAAATATATTAACAGATTATATTAAAATTTTAAAAAGATCAAACTCAAACCTAAAAATAAATTGTATAAAAATCAGATTTTAAGCCTTGATTATTTTGATAATTAAGTCATATAAAATCTAACTCAATCAATCCATATATATATAAAAAGAAACTTAAGAAAAATGATGAGATAAAGGATCTCATTGATCCTTTGTTGTTATAACAATTTGATTTGTATATGTATTAATATTTGTTCTTTTTGGGTGTCTTTTCAATTTAGATTATGATTAAAGTGTTCGGATTGTTGTGGGTCACACTAATGTTATTTAAATTCATCTAATTTTCTTTCGGCTTTAATTAATTATTTAATATGGATAGAGTTATGTTGTGGCATGCCTATAGTTTCTAGAACCCATTTTTTGTTCTCTTTGAACTTTACTGCGTTTAAATCTAAACTTATGTTTTTATTAGATTTTATTTTGGAGTGTAGTGTGTGAATTCTTCTGTCATCAACTCAATTCTAACTAAGATCGAGTTAAATCCACGACATAATCCACTAAATGTTAGTTTGATATTTATATATGTTGAGTTGGACTTTCACTTAGTGCATGAAGCTAATATTTTAATGTACTTGATTGCCTTTAGTTGATTACATGGGTGTGAGTTGAAATGACGTATGATCTTAGTTATATGATTGTATCTACATAAAAGATTGTCTCGAATGGAAAATCATAGGAGCTAGATCTTTAAAGAAGTTCATGGATATATGGAGATTTTGTGTGTTTATTCTCTGATTTTTTTTCTCTCTCTAAAAAGATATTGTAGAAGATTCAGGATTTGATGGAAGTTTTTAAATGTCAATTAAATTTTTTTACTAAATAATAATAATTAATTATTTTAAAAGAAAAAAACTGTGGACAAGTAGAAGCATCACTATTAGATAGAGATTATAACTAAGTTAATATTTCAAATTCCTACGCTGAAGAAATATATAAAATATAGGAGAAGAAAATATAAAAGAAATATGAGAACCAGAATCAAAACTCTTTTGATTATCGACAAAATCCCCCAAAATATAATTTGGAGGAAGATCCGTCCCACCAAGTAAATCAGCGGCATTAGATACCATAGTTAGTAAATTTGCTAGCAAAAGAGTCATCTTTTTTAAAAATGTGAGAAATATGAAATTACATATCTAACCAACAAGAAATAAACAACACCTCTATCTATTCTTGAATTTTGAGAGCGAACAAAACTGAAATTGGAGAATGATTGGACAACCAAGATAGAATCACACTCCACAATAGTATGTGTGTCGTTGCAACAAGAAATCTCCATAGCCTAAATAACTACAAAAATCTCAACATGAAATGAGTAAGACACTCCAAAGTAATCATAGAAATAGTCAACAATAGCACCACTAGTGTTTCTATAAATTATGTCAATAGTAAAAAGGTCAAGATTACCTCTTGAAGCCTCATTAGATTTAAATTTAATCTAGGTAGAAGAAGGTTGATACCAATTAATATAACTTGAGTAATATCAATAGCTTTAGGAGCATGACAATCAATGTAGAAAAACTTGAGAATCTTAGACTTCTGCAAAGAGGACACGCAACTACAATTAGAAAGTCTACTAGAGAAGAAAAGCACAAAAGAGACTAAGACAATGACTCGATAGATATTGACCAACTGATTGTTAAAAGTTAACTGATTACAAGCAAGCCAAATGACCAAAAGGACATGGATAACGATAAAGAGATGCAGGATAGACTCAATCCACATACCAATAATATATCCACCAATTCCGTTTATGTGTTCCTATTGAGAAAATGGAGGATAAATGTGTGGAGTACTTAGGTGTACCACCATTCACTATTATAAGTAAAAAGTTTGGAGTTTGATCATTTAAATCGAAATTTCTCTCAATCTCGTCAACCATGTCTATTTCTTTGAATTTTATTTTATAAAAAAAAATATTCTTTGGATCGAATATTTATATCGTATATAGATCATGTATGTAAAATTTTACATAAATTAAAAATCGTTTAATATGTTATTGAAATTTATAAAGATTATCGGTGTCCAATAAATGTGTATAAGACGTTAATTTTGATATATATCTCAATAACATTCAAATAATTTTATATTTGTGCAAAATTTTATATACATGATCTATATAATATAAACTTTTGATCTAATAAAAAAATTATAAAAAATAAAATAAAATTAAAAAAAAATATAGATGATTGAGAGAGATTTAGATTGAGAAAATCCAAACTAAAAAAATTGACCTCAAATCTTGTGTTTTGATTCATTTAATGTAAGTATTCCTGTATATACCCTTACTTAATAAAAAACATTTAATATCGGTTGTTGAATGTTTAACATTTAAATAAATAATTTAATAAATTTGAATTATATTTTACATAAAACCTAGAAAATTAATTACACTTAACTAATTTTTTTAATAATTGTAAATTTATCATCTCTTTCTATTTATAAACAAAAATAGTTAGTTTAAAATTTAGATGAAAATATATCAACTTTTACTATAAATAAGAATTGAGAGAATATTTATTTTTGTTTATAACAGTATGTGTGTATGGGTGTAAACAAGACACAGTAATTGGAAACTGCACTTCATGTTCAACTCCGCTTTTGAGATATCACTTTATCTTAAGGTAGAGAGTATTGTATTAGGTACTTGGATTCTTTTTCACATAATGTGCTACTTCCTTTTTGAATGTGACAAAATATAAGTGAAAAAGATTGTAAAGAAAAAAAGATGAGAGCAAGGAGAATTTTAATATTAATTTTAATTTCATAAACTATGGTTATTTATTCTTAAAAGTTCATGATACTATATCTATGTGTTAATTTTTTATTAGAAGATAGGTTATTTTTGTAGTATATAAAATATAAAAGATTTCTACCAGGATGGACACATAGTTGAATGTGCTTCACATTGACTGTGCGATATAGATTGAAATCTGAAATTATTCATAAAAAACAAAATATATAATAAAAAATATATATATAAAAGATAACAAATAGTTTATAGACCAATACATAATTTTTATAAAAGAGAAGTTGTCGAACATTATTTGATATGAGAGATTAATCTCTATAATAATGTACAGAGAATATTTAGTTGACACCTAAAAAAAGATATTTGGTATATATAAACTAAATCGATGATTATTTATATTTTGTTATAACACTTGCAAAGTTTTCGTGGATTCGCATATATCATGGATGCTTGTAAAATTATTAGTTTTCTTGTATTTTTAGACCTAAAAAAAACATATGTACATTTAGTAAAATGTCTCAGAAGTGTAAAGAGATATATCAATTAGCATGATTAAAATATTGTTCATTTCAAAAAGCAAAAAGGTAAAATTTAAATTAGATTATTAATAAATTATACATCTACTTTTTCTTATCAATGCATTGTCTTAGAACCTGCTTTAGACCTTCAAAAGTTTTGGACCGACATTCACCGTCGATGAAATATCTAGAATTAAGGAAATACATATTCATTTTAAATAATATTGAAAATCATAAATAATATGGTTTAATATATTTCTTTTTGACAAATATGTGTCGCTGGCATGAATTATACAATAAATTATAATTAATGTATTATAATTTTTTTCAAATTTTTATCTTAGAGACATTTAAGATACACACTTGTTAATGAACATGAAAATTAGTTTTGGAATTGGTTAAAAATGTTCTCAACAAGTGATTCTCATGCTTCAAAGGACAATGTTGAGGAAAGAACTTTGTCCTTGAATCGTGGATTCTTTAACTACTCTAAAGAGTGGCAATTGAAACAATAAAAAATGTCTACTAATGAATAGCTAAGTAAAACATAAATGCGATACATGTAGAGATAAATTGTGAATAAAAGATAGTTGTTTGATTGATTGATCTCTTAAAATGATAATTACAACGAGTATATAGATTGAGGATTGAGACCTTATTCCTATAATCATTGCTCCAGGCTGAGATCTAATTCGACCATCTTTGTGTGTGAACGTGTCTTAGGTCGTGGGTTCTCTTCCACCACTTATGTTCTTTTCTATTTTCTAACTTCTTGACTTCTTTCAAAACATTCATAACCAAGCTCCTAAACATTATGTCCTAACCGGTTTCTTGACCAAAACACTAATACTTCCATAGTTGGATCTTCTACCAATGGTATGTTGAGGTTAAAACCTTTTTGATATATGTTTTAATGACAACAAACCGTATGAAATAAATGATTAAATTTTATTAATGGTGATCTACTAATGATTGCACTTGAGTTTTATTTAAGGAACATGAATCACATAAGTGGACAAGCAAAAAGCCATCAACAAATGCATAAGTATCCTCTTAATTGTTATGAAAGAATGTTCTCATGATGAATAAATTCATTGCACTCATAAATACTTATATCAATTCAGCAAAATGACAAGAATCAACTTTGAAGAAGAAATCATTTCAAGATTGAGTCATTTATTAAGTCATTTATTTAAATAATGATGGAAGAACATTCACCAGAATGTTTTTGTTGTTATATTAAAGAACAATTGACAATAAGAATCCTTTTGGAAGGGCAACATACAGTAAATTAGTTAGCATTTCGAACATGGGCTTTCCAACATTTAATGAGCAATTAAAAGTCAAGATTTGAAGGCCTACTTGCAAAAATAAACATGCATAATGTTTTGTAGATTGATCTGCATAATGACGAAAGGACACTGCTGCTGCAGTTTTTACAGAAAGCTCAACATGCCTCTAAGATAAAGGACTGTCACTAAACAGCTATTGAATCACTCATCCACGTTTTCCATACAACATAGAACCAAGAACGTTCTAGTTTTATAAAAGAACATTTTGGTTATTCTCTTTTAAAGACATAACTAAAATAGACCATTTTCTCCAGTCCAAACCACAAGTTAAAAAGTATCAAGACTGCTCAAATCAATGATCGAGCCCAGAACTCAAGTTGAATGCCCAAAAGAGGAATACAACCTCTAGATTGATTACCAGATTGATCTTAAGATTGATGACCTGTGAGCAAGGACGCAAGTACATTGTATTTATATTATTCTACAGAAAGTTCTGTTAAATCTATTTTGGAATAGTTCCAACGGTCATATGGCTGACCACCCAACATTAGGTTTGTTTTTCTCCAATTTCCAGCAAGGCAAGAACGTTCTTGATAGAATTACACTACACTTAAAGAGATTATTTCAGAAGATTATTTACACCTGGGAAGTGTGTCCAATGACTATATTCAGTTTAAACTGAATATTCAAAGCCTTTTATCATCTATAAATTGAAGATCAATTGGAAGATCAAGGCAAGAGTTCAATTTGCAAATCTACCAATACTTGTTCAAGTAAGAACAAGTTAATAACTCTTCAAGCATACTTCAGCTCTCTTCACTATATTTATGGATAATCATTTAATGAGTTTCTCTTTATTTATATCAAATAAGTCTTAAGAAGTCTGAAGGTCTCAAACACTTTTATCATACACATCATTTATAACTAAAGTCTATCTTTTATGCTAGATTATGTATATCTGTAAAAATCATTTCTAGGTTGAAAGGTGACTGTAAAAATCATTTCGAGGTTGAAAGGTGAAGATTGTAATTAAGCAAGGTGTGATCAAGAGAAAATGTCTGAAGGAGAACATTCTTATTCTGAAGCACATAGTAAAAATCTCACAGTTGTGAGGATTGGACTAGTCCGAGTTGGGTGAACCAATAAACGTTTTGTGTGTGATCTTTCTATCCCTTATCTTTAATTATTTGCACACGCAAATCACACTTCACTATAAACTAATCTGTTTTATTTACTTCTAATGTACCCAGAACATTCTGGATATTCTACTTCAACCAAGATTAATCTTGAGTTAATTTAAATAAAGCACATGAATCAAAATTTTAAAAGGGTCACAATTCAAACCCCTTTTCTTATGATTGACATTGCTATTTCATGGTAACCTTTACACCTCTAGTGGTTATCTTTCCCTTCACCCTTCTTCATCTTCAATATTCGAGGATGTCGATCGTTTCTTGAAGTAGGTAATCTCTTCTAAGTTGTATGGTTTTCCACATTTCTTTCCCAAGGTTCAATCACAATAACTGACCAAATGATTATAGAACCTGTCCACATCCCACTAAACATTACGTCTGATGGCTGCCCATGATCAAAGCATTCAAATTTAAATAATGGGAAACGAAAGGGTTTGTACGAAATTATACTTTGGTCAACCAACTACCTTCCGATCAACTCGACGCTTCTATTTGGATTTCTTGGTTATTTGTTTACCAGTACTAATACTTCTATATTCCCTAAGGGAATGATCACTCTAACTCTTGTTTTCCATGTGAATTGACTGTAGAAATAACCACCAAATTTTTTCTCATCTTTCGGATCGTCTTAGTCATCTACATCCTATTTAGAAAATTTATCTTGGCCTCTATTTGGAAAACTTGGTACATGAGTATAGTTACAAATGTGTGAGGCTTATGCCCTACCATATAATTGAACAACTACCATGGTATAACAAAGTCTCCCTGACCTGGTAGCCTGGTTGTACCTATATAGATGAGGTATTTGAAGTGTTTGAATTTCTCTTCTCTTGCAGCTTGATCTCTGGATTGTTCCTCATAGTAATTTCCAAAGAAGCCATACCATTTTCCATGGTAATCCTTGCTACTCGCTTATATCGTTTTGAAATAGAGTCATCATTAACTAACAACATAATCAATTGCTCGCTTTTCTTAGTGACTACCTTATTTTTCCCCCCCTAATATTTGCCTGATTTTGGAGTGACATTTGAGGATCTTGTGTCCTTGGCAGAGATACATATCTCTTAGTCAATTCCTACGTCAACAGGTCAACGTTAGGTGGCTTGCTAGTGCGGCTCTCAGTCATTCCTAAGGTTCAATCACAATAACTGACCAAATGACTAAAGAACCTCTCCACATCCCACTAAATACTACGTCTGATGGCTGACCATGATCAAAGCATTCAAATTGAAATATTGAAAAATAAAGGGGTTTGTACGAAATTAAACTTTTGCCAATCGACGACCTTCCGATCAACCTAAAGTTGATATTTGGATATCTTGGTTATTTGTCTATCAGAACTAATACTTTTATATTCCCTTGGGGAATGATCACCGAACTCTTGTTTTCCATTTGACTTGACTGTAGCAATAACCTCCAAAAAATTTATCATCTTTCGGATTGTTGTAGTCCTCTGCATCCTTCTCTTTTGAGTCTTGGTAGGAGGAGTTAGGGTTATAGTCTTATCTTGGCTATTCTTATTTAACACCCACTGTCCTTCTAAGACGTTAGTGGGGGAGTTTGATCGTCCCTTTCAGCTTGATCGCTGGATTGTTCCTCATAGTAATTTCCAAAGAAGCCATACCATTTTCCATGGTAATCCTTGCTACTCATTTATGTTGTTTCGAAATAGGGTCATCATTAACTAGCCAAATATCAACTGGTCAAGGGTCATCATTATCTACTGGGTTGGACAAATTGTCAGCTCGATAACTCAAGTGTGTCTTTCTCGGTTAACATTGGTCCCAAAAGGGCTATCGTTGTTATTCTCCTACACTACACCGCTACGTTACATCAGCCGATGTTACCTTTTTCGAGTTTGTACCATATTTTTTAAATCTACCCATATAGCTACTGAGCCCCATCAGGACATTAATCCTGAACCTCCTCAGGTAGTTATCCATATTCCACCCACTCTTATTCCTATCCAACCTGTCGAGTCTGCCCCCCAACCTCCACGACCACTACAAACATATCACCGTCGTCGCCTACCCTCTGTTGTGCCTGCTCCTGTTCCCATTACAGACTCTCCTCCGAAGCCACCTCCGGATCCGGCCCTGCCACCTGAGCATGACCTTCCGATTGCTCTTCGTAAGGATATTCGCATAAATCGTAATCCATCTCCTCATTATATTGATTTGTGTTATCATCGTCTTTCTCCTTTACATTACACTTGCTTGTCCTCTTTGTCTTCTGTTTCTATTCCTAAAACTACAGGTGAAGCATTATCCCACCCTGAGTGGAGGCAAGCAATGCTTGATGAGACGTGTGCTCTACAAAGCAGTGGTACTTGGGAACTGGTTCCTTTACCTCATGGGAAGTCTTTAGTCAGGTGTCGTTGGCTCTATATAGTGAAGGTTGGTCCTGATGGTAAGATTGATCGATTTAAGGCTCGTTTGGTAGCCAAGGGATATACTCAGATTTTTGGGTTGGATTACAGCGATACCTTCTCACCTGTTACCAAAATGGCATCCGTCAGACTATTTTTCTCCATTGGAGCAATTCGAAATTGGCTTCTCCATCAATTTGACATTAAAAATGTTTATTTGCACGGTGTTCTTGAAGAGGAAGTTTATATGGAGCAACCACTAGGGTTTGTTGCTCAGGGGGAGTCTTCCACCATGGTTTGTCGGCTATACAGGTCTCATTATGTTCTTAAACAGTCTCCTAGAGCTTGGTTTGGCAGATTCAGCTCGGTAGTACAAGAGTTTGGTATGATTCGTAGTGAAGCCGATCACTCTATATTTTATCGTCACTCAGGCCAAGGGTGCATCTATCTTATTGTTTATGTGGATGACATTGTTATAACTGGTAGTGATCAACAAGGAATACTCCAATTGAAACAACATCTTTCAAATCAATTTCAGACTAAAGACCTTGGTAAACTCCGTTATTTTTTGGGTATTGAGGTAGCCCAATCCAAGGATGGCCTTGTAATTTCACAAAGAAAATATGCTATGGATATTCTTGAAGAAACAGGTCTATTAAATGTCAAGCTAGTTGATACTCCTATGGATCCAAATGTCAAACTCCTACCTAATCAGGGGGAGCCTCTATCAGATTAAGGAAGATATAGAAGATTGGTTGGAAAATTAAACTATCTCACAGTTATTAGTCTGGACATTTCCTTCGTTGTCAGTGTGGTAAGCCAGTTCTTAAATTCTCCTTGCCAAGAGCATAAGGATGCTGTAATTCGAATTCTTAAATACATCAAAAGTGCACCTGGAAAAGGTCTCATTTATGAAGATAGAGGACATACTCAGATAGTTGGCTACTCAGATGCCAATTGGGTAGGCTCACCCACAGATAGATGATCCACTTCCGGGTATTGTGTACTTGTCGGAGGAAATATTTAATATCTTGGAAGAGTAAGAAACAAAATGTTGTTGCAAGATCCAGCGCTGAGGCAGAATACAGGGCCATGACACTAGTAACATGTGAACTCATCTGGTTGAAACAGTTACTGAAAGAACTTCAATTTGAAGAGGCCAGCACAATGACACTAATATGTGATAATCAAGCTGCACTGCACATTGCCTCAAATCCTGTTTTTCATGAGAGGACCAAGCATATTGAGATAGACTATCATTTTATTAGAGAAAAGATCAAATCGGGTGACATCATCACTAGCTTTGTCAATTCCAATGATCAGTTGGCAGATGTTTTTACAAAGTCATTGCGAGGTCCTAGAATTAGTTATATATGTAACAAGTTGGGGTCATTTGATTTATATGCTCCAGCTTGAGGGGGAGTGTTAAAATATTATATTAGAATGTAAATAATTAGATTAGATGGGTTGTAAGTATTCTGGCCCGTTAGTATTACTGTCTATTTGTATTCCTTTCATTATGTTTATCTATATGAAGAACTTCCGCTGTGTAGTCGAAACACACGGGTTATTCAACATGTCTCTCAATACTCTTCGTATTTAAAAATAACAATATAAATCATAAAGTTCACTAATCTAACTGTCGATTATTGATATAATATATTAATGATCAATTAGACAAAGTTTTATAGAAATTTGAAATTTGTAGTTATGTAATCTAGTCATCGATATTTAACTATATCTTTTAAAAATTATTATACATTTATTTGAAATTATTTAATGAAGTATCAAATAATTTTAAAATTTTTTAAAATTTGTAGAATTGATCTATTCAATAAAAACTAATTGACCAGCAACAAATATTTTTTCTCGTATATGATACACTTAGTATATCATAATCATTGTATTGTAATTTTTTTCAAACTTTTATCTAGAAGATATTTTAGAGGCACATTACAAATGAAATACATATTTTTCTTTTAACTAATTTATTTGTGATAAACAATATTTTAACTAATTGTCTGGTGAAAATATTTTTCCTGTGTATGATTTATAAAAAAATTTATAATTAACGTATTATAATGTTCTTCAACTTTTTATGTAGAACACATTCAAGAGATACACTACTAATGAAATTCTTATTTCTCTTTTAATTAATTTATTCATAAGATCTTTTTTCAACGAATTAACCAAAGATAAACATTTTTTCTGTGTATAATATGTACAAAAAATATCCTTATTTAATAAGTTTGGTTTTGTTAGGATTTACTAAGAATTTATAGAAGAAAAAATTGAACCAAATAAAACCACATATTCTTATTCTTCTAAAAATTGAAGCAATCTAACTTGTTAAACCATACCAATCAAAATTTTATTGATTATAAAAAACTATAATATGTA
The DNA here is from genome assembly GCA_037974755.1 of Cicer yamashitae. NCBI lineage: Eukaryota > Viridiplantae > Streptophyta > Magnoliopsida > Fabales > Fabaceae > Cicer > Cicer yamashitae. Next base: position 37,831,254 of record JBBPBQ010020324.1, on the reverse strand, counting down.
GAAAAAATTCTATTTTGTTTTTAAAATTTTCAACTTTCAACTGTCAATCACATATTTTACCAAAAATTCAAAGTAGATTAAATAAAAGAGAAAAATACGAAGACCTTATCCAGGAAAAAAGGAAAAGAAAAAAAAAAAGAACATCTATATTAAATAGACTTATGAGAGACAACCCTATAATAAGTATTATAAACACTTGTTTACTCTAATTGTTTTGTTTTTCTTTCTTTCTTGACTTTCAAACAACTTCTATAAAACCTTGATTATGACAAGAATTACACTTATCACCAATATTGTTCAAAAAGCTCTGCAAAATTTGCATATCATAAGCAATATTTGAGTTATGAACCTGCATAGCGGAGGTTTTGTGAAATATGAAAATTATTGTCAATCACATTAGACTGAACCAAATCAACATGTTACTTATCAGTTTGGTTCGGTTCAGATTTCACGAGAAAATATTGAAAAATCCAAATCAAACCAAACTGCCTATATTTTAATTGGTTCTAAATTTTTTTCGCTGAAAAAATACAAACCAAGTTGACTCATCACACTCTATTGATCAGAGTTTTTGATCAATTTAAAATTAGTTGATTAATTAAATATATTATAATTCAAATAAAAAAATATTGGATGAGAAAACAATAAGAAACAATCTATAAGAAAAAATAATATTGGAATGATGAAGGGGAAAGAGAAAAGTGACGTAATTGTGACAAAGAATGTTGAAATTAATAATTTCAGTACGATGGAAATTGAGAATTTAAGTTGAAACGTATACATGTAAATATTTAAAGGATATGCATAGTTTTTCTTGGATAATTTTTCTTCTTATATGAATAGTAGATGAAAAAGTGAAAAATATAATGAAAATTGAAGAAAATATAAAGGGAGGAAAAAGACGAGAAATGAAAAAAGAAAAGAATAAAATATGGGAGAGAGAGAGGGAAGTGAAAAGAGAATATGTTCATGCATGTAAACATAAGATACAAAGGGTTAACTATCACATGGAGCTACCCAAGAGGATCTCTAAGAATACTTTGAAATAATGAAGGTAAAAGTACATTGTTTAAGATAGAATGAATATGATCCATGTTTACATTGTTCGTATGAGTACTATAGCGTGTAGAACTGGCTGCCCCTTCGCTGTACAGGGCGCGTGAACCTGCAACATGTGTAGCTCACATTGCTTGTCGTCTAGGACACATGGAAGGCCAGGTAGCGATTCCTAGGAGGACTATAACTTTCACTTGGATAGTAACTTGGTGCCGAAGAGACTTGTGTAATTATACGTAGGGTGAACCTGGTGCAGTTGATTAAGGTGAGGCTTAACATGAATTGAATGGGCAAGCAAGGCTAGGAATGACCTAAATGGTAGAGCTGAGCAAGGCATGACCTGAATGGTGGACCTGAGGTAGGCATGAGCAAAATGGTGGAGCTAAACTTGACATGAGCGAAATGATGGAGTTTGAAGTAGCAATGTCAATCACAAGAAAGGGGGTTTGAATTGTGATCCTTTTAAAATTTTGATGTTTCTGCTTAATTTAAATTAACTCAAGAATGACCTTGGTTTGATAAACAATAATAGGAGAACTTTCTTCATTAGTAATATAACAATAAAAACCTCACGATGTGATCAATGCTAAGTGAGTGATAAATAAATGGAGATAAGGGAAAGAGAACTCACACAAGAATATATTCTGGTTCACCCAATGTGGGTTACGTCCAGTCCTCACAACCGTGAGATTTTCACTAAGTGTTCAAAACGGAGAACGTTCTTGGTTTTTACACCACCAGTCCAGATCAACCTTGATCTATTACACAGCACTACCTTTCAACCTAGAAAGGATTTTTACAATCACCTTTCAGCCTTGAAAGGATTTTTACAAACACACTCAATCTAACATAAAATATAGACTTGAGTTACAAATGATGTGTATGATAAAAGTGTTTGGGATCTTGAAATTTCTCAACACTTGTTTGAGATAAATGAAAGATAAACTCAGTAAATAATGATCCAAAGATATAGTGAAGAGAGCTGGAGTTTGCTTGAAGATTTTTTGACTTGTTATTACTTAAACAAGTGTTGGTAGATTTGTAAATTGAACTTTTGCCTTCATCTTCCAATTGATCTTCAATTTATAGATGATAATGGACTTTGAATATTCAGTTTAAAATGAATATAGCCGTTGGACACACTTCCCAAGTGTCAGATATATTTTAAAGCAATTAAAAATGTGTTTATATTGTTGTCCAGAACGTTCTTCATTTCTGTTTTTGGTAACAACTGGACTTTAGAAATTTTGAAAGCTATTTGTATGTCATGTTTCTCTGTACTTGCGTCTGTGATGCAGTACTTTATTTGTCCAAGCTATACTTGTGTCCTTGCTCACAACTCATCAATTTGGAGATCAATCTTGAGGTTGTTTTTCTCCTTTAGGCATTCAGCTCGAGTTCTAGGCTTCACCATTGATTTGTGCAGTCTTGATACTCTTTAATATGTGGTTTAGACTATGCAAAATTATATGTTTTAATTCTGCCTTTAAAAGAGAATAACCAGAATGTTCTTTTGTAAAACAAGAACATTCTTCGTTTATGTTTTGTATGAGTGCTGGATTTTGTCAGCTGTTGTGTGTCAATCCTTTGTCTCAGAAACATGATGTGCTTTCTGCAAAAAGGTGCAGCAGCAGTGTCCTTGCTGTCATGGCTGTCCTTGCTCATTGCTCATCAATTTGGAGATTGATCTTGATGTTTTGTTTTGCTTTTATTGATTCTCTTTGATCGAATATATCCAAAACGATCTTGTGTAGATTATTAAATTCCTCTATAATGAATATTGATGATTTGTAGTGTAGATAAATGTACTTTTGTAGCCCAGATCGATCTTAAATTACAACAAATTTTGTTCTTTATAAACCAGAACGTTCTTGGTTTAAATTTGTGAAAACAAGAACGTTCTTCGTTTTCTGTTTTGAGTGATTTGCTGGATTTTGAACTTCTGATAGCTGTTACGTGCCAAGCTTTTCTGTTTTGTACGTGTGTCAGTGATGCAGTAACTTTATCATTTCTATCCAGGTTGTACTTGCTTATTTTAGCCATCAATCTGCCTTAAAGCAAGAATGTTCTTGTGTGGACATTCTTCGTTTTCTCCTTTGAAGAATGCTGAACTGTAAGCTTCTTTGTCAACCATCTTTGGCAGTGATTCATGATCCCTTTATCATGTGTGCAGATATCTTAGAGATATGCTGAAGTATCCACTCAAGATCGTTCTTGATTCTTGCTTAAATTTGGAGAATGATCTTGCTTGGTTTTTTCATGATCATAATTTTTTCCCTTTGTCTTTTAGAGTGATTCTTTTGCTGATATGAGCTTTGTATATTCCTAGTGGAATACTGGAAATGCATTTGTAAATCCTAAGAGCTTTCTTTTTCTTAAAAGAGGATATGATCATTCTTGTTGTTTTAGAACAGTGGAGAACGTTCTTCGTTTTTTAAACTTCTGTTAAGAACGTTCTTCGTTCTGTTTGTATATTTTTGCTTCCTCTTTAATATGATCTTGCCATCAATTTTTATGCACTTTGATGAAGTGAATGGCTTCTTGCTTGTTCACTTATGCAATTCATGTTCCTTAAATAAAACTCAAGTGCAATCATTAGTAGATCACCATTCATAAAACTTAATCATTTATTTCATAAGGTTTGTTGTCATTACAACATACATCAAAAAGGTTTTTTCCTCAACAGAGTTGAGTTAGGCACGAGTTGAATGGTGAAATATAGCTAACCATGAGGTGAATGGTGGAGTTGAGCTAAGCATGAGCTAAAGAGTGTAGTTGAACTTGACATGAGCTGAATGGTGGAGTTGAGTTAGACATGAGTTGAATGGTGGAGCTAATCTAGACATGAGCTGAATGGTGGAGTTGGGTTTGACATGAGCTGAACATTGGAGTTGAGCTAGGCATGGCCTAAAAGGCGGAGCTGAGCTAGCCATTGGCTCAATGATGTAGTTGAGCTAGGAAATGAACTGAATGGTAGAGTTGAGTTTGGCACAAAGTGAATGGTGGATTTGAGCTAAGTAAGACCTAAACGGTTGGGCTAGTGTTGAGTGAGATCTAACTGGTTGAGGCGGATATCAACATGACTTGAACAGTCAAGCTAGTATTATGACCTAATTGATTGAGGTGGAGTTCGACATGACCTGATTGGTCAAGCTAAAATAGTAAGGACCTCGTGGTATGGTTCTCCATGCAGTTGAGAATACAAAAATATGTAATATAAAAAATAAAAAAAGATAAAAAAGAGAGAGAGAGAGAGAGAATAGAATTAAAAAAATAATATAATGCAAAAAAAGTCAAAGAGAAAAAAAAGAAAACAGAATAGAAGTAAAAAAAAAGTAAAAGAGAAGAACCCTAAAAATATAATTTTATGAAAAAAATATTGTTAGTTTGATCAATGATATTCAATTGATTGAGAGCAGTTTAAGAATTTACAAGATTGTTTAGACATATATTAAATGAAAGACTTGGTGCCAACATCATCCACAAGCTCCATATTTCCAAACTTGATCACCAAAGACCACCTGTCACCCCAGATGACGATCAAGGCTAAGACAGCCCTAATATTTAAATACAAAAATGCTTGAGGTATGCAATAAATTACTATTTGATCATTTTATATCGCATACCTTATTATATAAATAAATAGGTATACCTTATTATATTGCATATCATTTTAGCGCAACCACTCTTTTTTTTCTCACTCTTTTCTTTCATTCTCAAATTTTGAATATTTTTTTAATTTGAAATTATCCTTCTGCACCATGGCTTTTCTCTTTCTTTTATATCTAAATAAATAGTTTTTATATTTGATTATTTTTTTAATTATCTGTGATTTCGTCGTTAAAGTGTGATATTGTTTTGTTCGTTGTCTTAGTCTGACGTTATTTTGTTTCTTTAATTCAGATTGATATGTATTAAATTGAAATTGATCTAGATCAATTTCAATTTAATACATATTTAATCAATGACTTGGCCCTCAGTGCTATAGATCCATAGGCTTTCGATATTCCATTCACTTATTTTTTCATATTTGTGGATATTTTTCAGTTTTATGATATTAACTTGAGTGTTGGAAGTTCGTTTGCAGATTCATCCATTTTGGTTGAAATTGAAGAATCTCGGAAAAGCCACACATTACTTAGAATTGTAAAGGAAGAGAGAAAAAAGTTATATATATGGTTCTAGTTATTCATTACAAATTGCACCAATAAAAAAATATTTTAAGTTTGTATTTGATTCTTATATTTTCTCATACTCTTATGTTAGATTGTTAAGAGATGTAATTCAAATATTTGCTTTGGAGAGTGTGAGTGTTGGGGTCATGCGGAGTATGAGAGAAGTCTATGTGCTGTAATCACTTTTAGACAATGTTATGCTATAGTTGTCTTTAAACAACAATCATAGTTTTTTCTTTGATTTTGTAGTTTCAATGTTATACTCTTGTGTTTTGATTGTGTTCTTTTAATTTCTTTGTTTATTTTTTGCAACAACTAATATCAGAGCTCTGGTGCGACGTGGTGGGGGAGCGATAGTGAATCTTGGTGTATTCGATCTTTGTATCGAAAGTCTTCCTAGCAGTGTAGTCAAAAGACGTGTTTCATTGGTTGTAACGGCGGTGCAAGTATAAGATAAGAGAGAGTCACACTTTAGAAAGAGATTGTTGGATTGAAGTGTGAGTGGTTAAGTCTCACATAGACTATGAGTGAATTAATCGTTTGATATATAAGAATGATGACCCCATATACCTAATGCCTTAAAGTTTTAGATGGAAATGTAGTATCAAAATCTTTGTGGTCTTAAAGCATTTGATCTGTTGTTTCTCTCGGTGTCTTAGACTTCCTAAGACTAAATTTTATATGGACTATTTTTTTAGAGGCAATATTGAGTAAATAGATTTACATTTTAAATTATTATTCTTGATTTTATCAATATTTAATAGTTAATTGATTTTGTACAAATTTAATAGTTAATTTTAATGTTAAAAATCAATGTGAACAATGATTTTAAAAGAATGTGACAAATATTATGATAAAAAATACATATTGTCAATCACCATTAATATATGATATTAACTCGAATAACATTATCTCCATCGAAATATATAAGAAAAAATGTGTAATTAATTATTTATAAATATCTACTATTAGATATTGATACTAAAAAATATTAAATTACTAGCCCATTAGTCCCCTTGTGTCTAGATGCATAAGCCCTACTTACAGGTGTCCTAAGACAAATCAGATTCCTCTTTTGTCTATTTATTTTTTATTTTCTTGACAAAATCTTTTGTCTTTTGTTTCACTTTAGTATCAATCTTAGTATAATCAATTTGGCGTTAGTTCCTCGGTTGATCATCTTATGTCACTTAATATCTCAACACATTTTTGGATTTCTAAATTTTCCCTTCCATAAAAATACCGCGTCATTTCATTATCAATTCTATGATTTAAAATATCAATTAATTATTTCATACTATTTTTTAAAATCTCCTTCAAATAAATTAGATATAATTTTCCAAAAACATCTTTTATTTCTATAACTTAAGTTTTAACGAAGGGTGAGTAAAAAAATTTTTAAGGACATTTTAAAAAATACTTATTACAACTATAAAATTATATAAGATTAACTACTATTTTTATTTAATATATAATGTTCATTTATTGTTTATATTCAAAATTGGAAATTTTTTTATAGAAAAAATATTAATAAATTAGTAATTAAATTAATTTTTCGTGTTTGAATTCAATCCCTCTTTAACACTTCTTTAGTATTTTTTAACTTATTTACCTACCTATCTCGTTGTGTTTTTGAGCGAAAAGTATGCAATAGAGGGTAAAGATATTTATTGACAAAAAAAAAGGGTAAAGATATTTTGATCAATTGACAACGATCAATGGAAAAAGATGCTTTTTTAGTGTCACTTGCGTACCCTTTTGTTAATTAATATTAATGTTTGTAAACAATGTTACCTTAAACAGTGAAAAGGGTACTAGAGAAAAAAGATCATAAGAAAGTGACCCTTGATTGATTGATACAATCAAATTGAGAGCAAACCTCCAAGTATAAATATGCAAATACTCCCAAACCAAATTCAGTGCCACATAATATAATATACAAGACAAAAGAAACTTCTTTATCCAATCACAAGAACTTTGAAATTTTTCTACATGTATTGGCATGGAGTGATGGCTGGCCAAATGGGTCATATAGAGGAAGAGATATGGAGGAAAGGACCATGGACTGGTGAAGAAGATAGGTTGCTTATTGAGTATGTTAGGATGCATGGTGAAGGAAGATGGAACTCTGTTGCTAGGCTTACTGGTAATTAACAATCAAACTTTTTACTCTTGGTTCTCAATATTGTATATAGTTCTAAATTGTAGTATGTGACTACAATTGTTGCCGTAATATAAAATATTCAGTGTTACAATCTTAGTTAAGTTCAAAATTTCAACTTAACCTGCCTAAAATGATGAGTTTAACGTGTTGATTTGGAGGACTCAACCTATTTTACCACCCTTAATCAATATCTCAGATGGTTTAAGTTGTGGGCATACATCTAGTTAAGAAAATTGTCCTTTTTAAAAAAACAATTGTAACTGTTGTCGCCTTTGTTGCATTTGTCCATGTATTGCCACAATATTAAAATTTGCAGTATAATAGCAGTTACAACCACAATCGTAGTTTAAAATCATTCTTACTAAATATATGGGGGAATGTCCAAGTATAACAACCAAAAAATTGAAATTGAAATTACAATCATATTAGTGTTACGATCGAGACGACGACTTGAACTGGTCAGTTATGTCACATCTAGTCAGTTTTGTCACATCTAGTCAGAGACATTAAAAACTTTAATGTCACAGTTCAAATTGTTGTCACAAACCTTTTCTAAAACTCTTACCAGAATAGAACAAATAAAGTTATTCCAACTAATACTCTTCAACTATGATTCATATACCTTAGTTTAATTATTTTTCTTGTTAACAGGATTGAAAAGGAATGGAAAGAGCTGCAGATTAAGATGGGTGAATTACCTAAGACCAGATCTCAAAAGGGGTCAAATAACACCACAAGAAGAGAGCATAATTTTGGAGCTGCATGCTAGATGGGGAAACAGGTAAAAATATATTCTTAATTCCTCCCATCTTCTTAAGATTACATATATAATTTTCTATAATTAGCAACAAATTTTGAATCAAAAGCCTTGACCACAAAATTGAATATTTTCCAGGTGGTCAACAATTGCTAGAAATTTACCGGGAAGAACGGACAACGAAATAAAGAATTATTGGAGGACTCATTTCAAGAAAAAGGCAAAAAATCCCTCAGACACCGCCGAAAAGGCGAAAAACCGATTCATGAGGAAACAGCTATTTCACCAACAACAACAACAATTGCAACAACAAAAACAATTTAACTTAGACATGAAAAGTGTGATGTCCTTGGTTGAGGAAAATAATATTAATAACCATAGAGTGCCTTATATATCTCAAGCTAGACAAGAAATGTTTAATATGTGTCCTAACAACATAGAAGAGCAGGGTTACTTTATGCTTAATGGAAACTCTTCTGTACCTGAGGCATCAGTTGAAGATATTTTGTGGGATGGACTTTGGAATTTGGATGATGTTCATGGCAATTTTAGTGTTGCTAATGCAACAAACAAAAATGGTCTATACAATTTAGTTTCTCCCTATTGTTGATGTTATTTGGTTAAGGAAATTTATAATAAGTACTCTTAGTTTAATCAGATTAAGTTATAGTTATAGTTTGATGTAAGTCTCCAAAAACCAGGAGCTTTGGATTTGTAGCATAAGGTGTGTAGTTGAGTTAGTAAAATAATGTTCTGAAGGCTATTTATCATGTAACCTGTCAATAAATAAAGTGTCTCAATTTTGCTTATAAAGCTCAATGAATTTCCATTTTTTTTAGAGTGTGTTTACTTTCTAACAATATTTTCAACTTTTAACTTTTTGTGGTGATTAAGAATTATTTGGTGACATGTGTTTCATGAAGCTAATTATGAGGCAAACAATCTTGCTAAGTATGGTATGGAATTGAATAGTTATGATAAATTTTTTCTATTTTCGTCTATTTTTATTGCTAATGCCTTCAGGGGATGGATATGCTTGTTGTATTTCTTTTTGTAGAGGTTTTTAATCTTCTTTTAAGGTTTATTATCCCTTTTT
>JBBPBQ010020324.1:37717064-37821590 GCA_037974755.1 Cicer yamashitae | reverse complement strand
TCTTTATCATTGAGAATATATTTTAAGAAACACTAAAAGCATTGTTTTTTAATATTCAATGTATTTTTAAAACACATTTTCAAAAAATTTATAATCTCTTCTCAAATGTGTTTTTCTTTAGTTACAAAAGAGGATCTCAAATGTTTATTTAATCCATAGAAATGAAAACGTGAAACATCTCAACTAAACTTAATTTTTTTAGGACATAAACATTTTGGTCTTTTTATTAGTGTGTAATGTTTATAATTTAAGTGACTAAAATATCAAATGTTTATAGTTTGTGATATTAAAATATTTAATATTTATAATGTATGGAATTAAAATGACACAAAAAATTTGTAACATCTAACTTAATTGGTAAATTTTGATATTGTTAAGCTAGATATTATGTACTGGATTCGAACTCAAAACCTCACAAAATTATCATTTTCTCTGTAGACCAAAATAAATTTAAAGAATTAAAATCAAAATCAAAATAAACCAAAAAAAAATTAAAGAGACCAACATGAATTTAAAAATAGTTAAGGACAAAAGTGTAATTTATTATATTTATTTATTGTTTACGGATAACAAGCATTAATGTAAGTTGGATCCCTCTTTATGACATAATCTTAAAATGATTCTAGCATGTTTGCTTTTGCCCTTACATTTGTCTAAAATTAAATCAAATGCAACCAAAAACTATATATTATAATAAAATTTTATGGAAGCACTCTTAAAGTAACTAAGCTCCTCACTTAGATGGAAGATATGCTAGGTGTTAAATTAAAGCAAGACAAGACAATAGTGTATCAAAGGATCCCTTTAAGCATAGATTATTGAGAAACTTTTTAGTGCTAGTACTAATCCTTACTTAGTTAACATCTTTGTCATCATATTCTTTTTGGATGTTTAATCGACACATAATACAAATACAAATGCTCTCTTCATTAATTTTTTAATTGGATCAATCAATTGGGTTTAGGCTAAAACTAAGACAGAACTAGATTCTTGAAACGTCACATATCTCACATGATCTAATTATATAAATTTTACAAATCATCTTTATACAAGTTGATTATGCTCTAAACTTGCCTACAAGAGTATCATGATTCTGATATTCTGTAATTGCTATTTTTGTTTGATTCTGTTGTAGATTTTCCTCTTTTAATTTTTTTCTTAATTTTGATAAGAGATTTTAGGAAGAAGTTTTTTTGACCAACTTTTATGAAGAAGTTATTAAATCCTTTATTTGGGATTGTTAAATTATTTGTTCCTTGATTTAGAGAGAAGATTAGGATTTACTTTTGTAATTAGTTACACTTGTTTTCCTTTTAGAGCCCAAACCACAATCAAGTGGTTTAAACTCTAGGTGAAATAATATTTAATTAGACTTTATTATCTTTCACATAAATTTTGAATTATACTAAAACTTTGTTTCTCAAGAAATGAAAAGATTAAAACAAAAAAAAGCATTTGTTAATATTATAAATTTTATTATTAAAAAGATAAGGATTATATGATATATAGTAAATATTATAAAGATAAAATACCATCTTGCATCTCTTAATTTAATTTTGGTAATAATTCAGTTATTTATCTTTTTTATTATTTGATCATTTATCTCTAAAATATCAATAATGATATCTTTTTTTATATAAATTCAGAAACTTTATCATTATCTTCAAACAAAATAGAAAACTCACTATCAATTTCATGAAAATTTATATATTCATAACTCAAATATTCAAATAAATTCATATCTTCATTTCCAACAACATTAACAACATCAAATCCATCAAATAAAGAACTCACACTTTAAGATTTAATCTTCTAATCACCAAGAGAATATTTTTTTTCTTCTTCGTTCTTCAAATCAAATCTCTAAATTATTATTATTTTCGATTTTAATAAATTTGTTAGGAAAAAAATACACCTATACTCCTTTAAATTTAACTCAATTTACTTTTACGTCCTTTAAGTTTATTTTATCCTGATTTGATTATTTAAGTTACGTTATTTTTACATCGTTGGCCCTTTATCTCAATTTCGACAACAACTAGTTCAATTGAAAGCTTATGATAATTTGAAACTCTACCAAATACTACAACAATATATCCCTCATACTAATCCTTCAAAAAACATTCAAATCTTATAATGATATAAATTTTTTAATTTTCTCTACAACAATTTAAACTCATATATAACCAAAAAAATAAGGTAATAAAGGTCTATCTACATAATCAATGCATTTGACTTTCTTCACATGCAAGGTAGCTTGAACAACCAATTTGTTGTGATGTTTCGATTAGATATTAACATTTCATGACAGTAATTCGAAAAAAAATTCAAACCTAAAGGGCTACATGCATATTTTGATATATCTTAAAGGCTAATAGTACAAACGAATGTGACTTAAAGGACCAAATCGGAAAAAACAAATAATCTTAAAGACCTAAGCGAAAATTGACCTAAACTTAAATGACTAAAGGTGTATTTTGTCAAATTGTTATTATTTGATGTTTTTGTTGTTGTTGGATGAAAATATGAGTTTATTTAAATATTTGAGTTATGAACTTGATGAAAATCTAGATTTTGTTGAAGATCATAATTAACTTTATGAGTTTTGTTTGAAGATGATAATGAATTTTATAGGTTTATGTAAAAGCTGAATAACATTGTTGACATTTTAAGACATAAATGATCAAATTATTACTTAAAATTAAGTAAACAGTCAATTAAAAAAAATTAAATTATTATATGAAATTAAGTTAAAGGATATTGGAAAGTATTTTGCCAATTATAATTAGAGCGTGAGTTAATTGTAGAATAACATAAGGATTTTATTCATACTAATTATTAATAAATATTACTATATAACATGTTATATAAGTAAATAACATGTTATTATATAATTAGTATATGTGATAAAATTGTATGATAAAAATCCACGTGCCTAAAATTAGCTTTGTATCACACAATAAGGGACTCACATCTTCACTTTCTAACATTGAGAGAGAAAGAGTGCCAATATGTTCTAGCACAAATAAAAGCACTGGATTTTTATTATAACCTAAAAAATAATTTTTATTATTTCAATAAAAGAAAATCATACTATATAAAATTCACATGTTTTATAAAGAGTAATTGGGTGTCATGGTTTAGTGGAGGAACATCGAAATCGGAGAGATATGAATTTAACTCCCCCTTCTAACAATTAACTTTCGTGTGTATTTTGTCCGACAACAGGATAAGGGAAAAGAAGTATTTGAGGGAAGGGGAATAGAGAAATTTTCACCATTTTAGAGAAGATATTTTCGTAAAGAAGAACGAATTAATGCTTATGATTAATGTACTTTTAATATGAATTTAATTGTTATGCATTGTAAGTACAAAAAATTTATAGTATCAGTGCATTACAATCATTCATAGGCATGACTTTAGAGATAGTTATGATAAAAATTAAATATTTTTAATAATTTAATAGTTGTGATTTACTAATTGTGTAAAAATTTTCTACATTAACACTGTATATCAATTAAATTATTTTAATATTAAGAGTATTGTAATAACATAGATCGGATTTGAAAAATTTATCAAAGCCCTCCAAAATATTCCTCCATTGCAACTTTCAAGTTCCCCAAATTACATGAATGTTGTATTTGAAGAAAAATAAATCCTCAAAATCGTCCTTTCCAAAGCTCTCAAGTTTTTTCACTTCATCGTTATTTTTTTCAATGTCTTCCACTCCCTTGCTAAACACTCAAACACATCATAAGAATTTTATCATATTTTTGTTGGAATTAATTTACTAATTCCTTAATCAAAACATGCTCAAAACAAATATAACCATACTTTAGTACATAAATCAAATAAGCATATGAACATCAAGATCGAATATACATCATGACTATCTTAGGATCTACAACATATTGATTTATCTAAGATAAAGTTTTAGGAATACTAGGATCCATAGCAAAAGATCTCTCTCTCAAGAGCTATCCTAGAACACAAGATATAAAAAGACGAATAACAAAAATGCATTAGTTTGTGGTCCTTCCTCAACTGATACTTTTAATGTCCTAAACACTCTTTAGATAGGGAAAAGAGACTATTTGTTGTATACGGTATATTGAAGATCGTATTCTATATATAGGGTTATGGTTATATGGGTCTCCATTTTTCCTAAATGGACCATCAAACATCTATTCATATTTTTTGTCCATTACATTAATTAATTATTCAATTAAAAATCTAATTAATCTTATTACTTAATTTAATTACTATAATCAATTAAAACTCTTAATTTATAAATAATTATGAATCCACATAATAATATTAAAATATAATAATTAAATAAAATATTTAATAACATACAACAATTTCACTATGTATTGTATATTTTTAGCTATGAATGAAATGAAATATTTTTACTAAATATGATATATTTAGTAACTATGAAATGCACTAAAGTTTCTGTTCACCAAAAAAATGCAGTAAAGTTGCTTCCAGAAAAGTTCATAGTTACTAAATATATCATATGAATATTTTTTAATATAATCTTGTCTCAATCAAAATTGAGTAAGATTATATTCATCATTTATTTTAATTTAAAATACATCACAATCTTCGTTAATAAAAAATTAACGGTGTTCCGTAAATACAATAAATAGATTAATATACAAAAATTTAAATTTAAATTCAAATTCAAAATTTCTTCCTTGTTTACTATTAAATTATATGAACTTAGTGGATTTTTTTATTAGAATTTTTTTTTTTAAAGTAACCAAAATGCCTCGTTCCAAAAAGAAATACTAAATCGCAACTCCAGGATGCGACTTACTGAAAAAAAAAATTTTAACATTTAATAAAAGGTCACATCCCCAGATGCGACATGTATTGGCTTGAAAATTTTTTTTCCCTATTTTACTAATTGGAAAATTGTTTATTTAATAAATTAAAAATAATTATAATATTTAAAAAAAATACTATTAATAAAATACATTAAATTGAAGAAAAAAAATACGGTTGAGTAGATGTGCCTAAACAAACAATGTGTTATATTATTTTAACAACTTCTTCCTTGTAGATATATTTAAATTATTTTAACAACTCTTTCCTGTTTTGATAGCAATTTAATTATATTTTGTTCACAACTTCCTCCTATTTTTTCTTGGATCTAATAAATAAAAATTAATAAAAATAACAATAATAATAAAAAAAATAATTATAATTAAAAAAAATAAAATATATTAATAACATGAAACAAAATATATTAAATTGAAGAAAAAAAAATACACCAAAATTAACGCAGTTAAATAGATATGCCAAAACAAACACTGTAATGCAGATTCAATTTACCAATCACCCACAAATCACTTTTTTTGCGGCTAAATCAATTTGTAAATTAATGAGAAAATTAATCAATTTATCAAATCACATTTAATGAGAGAATTAATTTTAGTAATTTGTGATTAATCAATTTACTACTTAGTGTTACTTACCAAATTGTAAGCATTTAGCCCTTTAAGAATTTGCGACCTGGTGAAGGAATTAAAAAGTAGAACATTTTAGTTTCTTTTTATTCTGAAGTGGGGCATTTTAGTTATTTAAAAAAAAAAAGAATATTCTAATATAAAATCCGAATTTAGTCACTAAATTACTAAAAAGAAAAAATCAACGGTTGATATACTCTTCATATGCCCTTTCACATATTTAAGGTTTGATACACTCCTACCTATCTCCCTTTAAGAACCACTTTTCACCATTGTAAAGCTTTTGCCGTAGGTATCAATAATCAACCTTTGTGATTGTGAATCAATCTATTTTGTGTTCATCATCAAAGTAACTTTTTCTTCGTTTTCTTTTGTTCAACTCGTCGTGTAAAACCTTAGTTGGGACACGAATACAAATTATCAAAACTCTATTGAACCAAATAGTTGCGATGTTCGACTAGTCAATAGTCATATGTTAGAGCATCTATAACGGTGAACTCAATATGAGTTCATTAAATGGAGTCTACTGTGTCACATCATTTTCAAACAATTCATTCATTTTTTACTCCAACGGTGAACTTAACATGGGTTCATTAAATAGGGTCACCACAAACAAAACCATATTAGATACACAACTTTAATTTATACATTAATATTTTAATTATATTTAATTTTACTATAACTTAAAATATTAATTTAAAAATTTCAATTAATATTATTATACATTATTTTAATTTTAATTTAAAATAAAATTGAACTTAAACTTTTTATAACAATAATAAAAATTAAATGTTAGAATACATGACATAAATAATTAAAAATGATAAAAATAAATAATAATAGAATAATGGTTATAAATTTATTATTATTAATAAAACAATAAAAAAAGTAACGGATATAAATTTATTATTATTAATAAATTAATAAAAAAGGTAACGGTTGTATGAAAGTACCGTTACTTCCTAAGAGTACTGTGATTACAGCGCACAACTCCAACGGTGAACTCCCAAAAAACTCTATTTTACGTTATTACACGTTGGGCAGACGAACTCATTTTACTCCCGTTGGAGATGCTCTTACGAGCCGTATAGCTCGGTGGGGCACGTTCGTTTTGAGAGATATTTCCTAGCAACAAATAGAAAGTAATAGGATAGGAAGATTCTTTTCTCACCAGCAGAATTTTATTTTTTTTAAAAAAAAAAAAATAGTTTTTCAACTCTCCAGATGTGTAATTCTAAACAAAAATATTGTTTTATTTGCAGGGCCGGCCCAAGGGGAGGCGCCTAAAACCCTTGCTTTAGGCCTGTCAAAAAATAATTTTTTTACTTTAATATTTATACGGTATAGAGGCCCAATAATATATTATCAAAACTCTTTAACCATATGTAGAAACAAAAAAAGCCTCCAAATTTTTTTTAATTAGCCAATTAAAATCGATGCAACTATTTATGAGGATGATGATACTTTACCGTTGGAAGAATCTTTTAATATTAAATGATCTTTCACTAAGAATCATCTTATATTAAAGGCATTGTTTTTTACTAAAAATGTCTCTTAGAATCCTTCGTTTGAAACTTTCCTGTCCACACGACAAAAAGTTTTTTTACCCTTGACCCTACTTCCTTATTCCTTGCTTTGATTTTATTTTTTCGTTTTGAATTTTCATTGTGTGGGTAGCTCTTGTCAGTGGCCAAAATATATTAAGGTATGTGTTTTTAAATTATTCGTCTATTTTTCATATGTAATCTGTTAAGTATTAAGTAAATATTTATATTCTAAATTATTAGTCTTTTTTTCACAAGATCAACGATGTCACAAAAAAGATTAAATGGATTAGTTTTATTATCGATTGAAAAAGAATTGTTAAACGAAATCGATTATAATAATTTGATAAATGATTTTGTATCAAAAAAAGTACGAAATATCAATTTTAAATAAAAATATTAATAATTTATTTATTAACTTTGAAAATGCCCCGTCTAATAATTTCGCATTAGGCCTTATAATTGATTGGACCGGCCCTGTAATTATTTGTCTATCTAGACTAAGATGTGATGTTTAAAAACATAGAGGGGATTAAAAGAAACTATTAACATGATATTAATGAAAGAGTAATTTTTTTTTTTTGAATTAAAGGAGCTTTACAAATAAATTAAAAACCACTTGAAAATATGTTAAAGAAATATCTGTCTTAGTTGAGTAAACCACCAAAATAATTTCTAATCGTAGAGTATTCTTAATTTGGTCTTGGTAAATACGAATATTTTGATTTAGTTTTTGATTTTGTAAAATGTTTCACAAACTTACTCTTTGTTGGTGACCTTTATTAAACTTCGTGAAACTTGATGACGTGTCTTTTAAATTTGATTTTTCTCTTTTAAATTTTTTCTTAATTTTGATAAGAGATTTTATGAAAAAAAAATTTTTTGACCAAATTTTATGAAAAAGTTGTTATATCCTCTATTTAGGATTGTTAATTTGCTCCTTTATTTAGAGAGAAGATTAGGATTTACGATTGTAATTAGTCACACTTGTTTTCATTTTTAGATCCCAAAGCACAATCAAGTGGTTGTGCTAAATTATTATGAGTTTAAACCATAAATGAAATAATATTTGATTAGACTTTATTATTTCTTTAACTAAAAAAAGGATTATTATCTTTCAAACAAGTTTTGAATTACTAAAGCTTTGTTTCTCAAGAAATTGAAAGATTAAGACAGAAAAAAAGCATTTGTAAATATTATAAATTTTCTTATTAAAAAATTAATGATTATATGATATATAATAAATATTATAAAGGTAAAATACATTATGCGGTCTCTTAATTTAATTTCGGTAACAATTCAGTTATTTATCTTCTTTTTTATTTGATCATTTATGTCTTAAAATGTCAACAATATTATTATCCTTTTTATATAAATTCAAAAAATTTATCATCATCTTCAAACAAAATAGAAAACTCATTATCAATTTTAAGAAAATTCATCTACTCACAACTCAAATATTTAAATAAATTCATATCTTCATTTCCAACAACAATAACATCAAATAAAAAACTCACACTTTTGAAGTAGCAATATCAATCACAAGAAAGGCGAGTTTAAATTGTGACCCTTTTAAAACTTTGATTCATGTGCTTATTTAAATTAACTTAAGATCAATTTTGGTTGAAACAAAATGTCTAGAATGTTTTGGATATACTAGAGGTAAATAAAACAAATTAGTTTATAATGAAGTGTGATTTGTGTGTGCAAATAATTAAAGGTAAGGGATAGAAAAATCACACACAAAAAGTATACTGGTTCACCCAACTCGGGCTAGTCCAGTCCTCACAACCGTGAGATTTTCACTATGTGCTTCAGAACCAGAATGTTCTTCCTCACACTTTTTCTCTTGATCACACCTTGATCAATTACAATCCTCACCTTTCAACCTAGAAAGAATTTTTACAATCACCTTTCAGCCTTGAAAGAATTTTTACAAACACACTCAATCTAACATAAAAGATAGACTTGAGTTACAAATGATGTGTATGATAAAAGTGTTTGGGATCTTGAAACTTCTAAACACTTATTTGAGATAAATAAAGACAAACTCAGTAAATGATGATCCACAAATGTAGTGAAGAGAATTGGAGTTTGCTTGAAGAGTTTTTGACTTGTTATTACTTGAACAAGTGTTGGTAGATTTGTAGATTGAACTTTTGCCTTCATCTTCCAATTGATCTTCAATTTCTAGAAGATAAAAGGCTTTGAAAATTCAAATTAAATTGAATATAGTCGTTGGATACACTTCCCAATTGTTAGATATATTTTAAAACAATTAAACACGTGATTATATTGCTGTCCAGAACGTTCTTAACAAACGAACAACGTTCTTGCTTTTGAGTTAGATGGAAAATGTGAATGAGTGAGTGAATGAGCTGTGAAATGTCAATTGGTACTGTTTCAAATCAGAATTATGCAGAGCTTTCTGTAGAATATTGTAAGTACAATGTACTTGCATCCTTGCTCACAACTCATCAATTTGGAGATCAATCTCGAGGGTGTTTTCCTCCTTTGGGCATTCAACTCGAGTTATGGGCTTCACCGTTGATTTGAGCAGTCTTGATACTCTTTAAACTGTGGTTCGAACTGTGGAAAATGATCTGTTTTAATTATGTCTTTAAAAGAGAATAACCGAAATGTTCTTTTGTAAAACCAGAACGTTCTTCATTTCTGTTTTGAGTGAGTTATGGACTGAGAGCTTTTGACAGCTGTTTGGTGTCAATCTTTTTCTGCTTTGTGCGCAGGTTTCCTTTTGCAGAGATGCAGTAGCAGTGTCTTATCATTTCTGTCCTAGTTGTACTTGTTTCTTCAGCCATCAATCTAGAGATTGATCTTGTTGTGGTTCTTGATGTTTTTCTTTGCCTCTGTTAATCTCTTGGAATAAATCTATCAGGAATGATCATGTGTAAATAAGTTTGGTAAATTCGTAATCCAGAATTATCTTGGTTTTTCCATACTGTTGTTTTCAATAAACCAGAATGATCTTCGTCTTTCCAGACTGATCTTCGTCTTTCCAGACTGTTGTTTTTAATAAACCAGAATGACCTTCGTCTTTCCAGACTGTTGTTTTTAATAAACTAGAATGATCTTCGTTTTTCCACACTATTGTTTTTAATAAACTAGAATGATCTTGCTTTTTTAGAATGTTGGTTTTAATAGACCAAAATGATCTAGCTATAAACCAGAATGATCTTATCATCAATTCCAATTTATTTAAGACATGATTTGCTTTGATTTATAACAAGGTGTGATTATTGATTGTTGTATGAATGTATTTGATCACCTTCTTCATGAAGATGCTATCTTGAAGATGTAATAATCATTTTCTTGAATGATTGATATATGATATATCATTTTTGAGATTCTTTCATTATTGAGTAGATCCTTATGCACTTTGATGATATGAATGGTTTCTTGCTTGTTCACTTATGCAATTCACATTCCTTAAATAAAACTCAAGTGCAATCATTAGTAGGTCACCATTCATAAAACTTAATCATTCATTTCATAAGGTTTGTTGTCAATAAAATATATATCAAAAAAAAATTTACCTCAACAACTTTAAGATTTAATATGCTTTAATCACCAAGGTAATATCTTTTTCTTCTTTCTATTCTTCTCCAAATCAAATCCCTAAATTATTATTATTTTCGATTTTAATAAAGTTGTTAGGGAAAAAAATACACTTATAGTCCTTTTAAAAATTTAACTCAATTCACGCTTACGTCCTTTAAGTTTATTTTATCTCGATTTGATAATTTAAATTACATTATTTTGCATCTTTAGTCTTTTATCTCAATTTCAACAATAATTAGTTTAATTGAAAGCTTCTAATAATTTGAAACTCTACCAAATGCTGCAACAATATGTCTCTCATACAAATCATTCAGAAAACATTCATCAAATCTTATAAATGATATAAATTTCTTAATTTTCTCTACAACAATTTAAACTTATGTATAACCTTAAACACAAGGTAATAAAAGTCTATCTACATAATCAATACATTTAACTTTCTTCACATGCAAAGTAGCTTGAACAACCAACTTGTTGCGATGTTTCGATTAGATATTACCATTTCATAGCAGTAATTCGAGAAAACTTTTAAACTTAAAGGAGTGCATGCGTATTTTGATATATCTTAAAGGCTAATAATACATACAAATGTGACTTAAAGGACCAAATCTAAAAGAAAATAAACTTAAAGACCTAAGTGAAAATTGACCTAAAATTAAATGACTAAAGGTGTATTTTGCCAAATTGTTATTATTTGATGTTGTTGTTGTTGTTGGAGATGAAAATATGAGTTTATTTAAAATTTGAGTTATGTATTTGATGAAAATTTAGATTATGTTGAAGATAATAATTAACTTTCTATGTTTTGTTTGAAGATGATGATGAATTTTTTAGGTATATGTAAAAGTAGGATAACATTGTTGATATTTTAAGACTTAAATGATCAAATTGTTACTTAAAATTAAATAAATAATCAATTCGAGAAAATAAATAAATTACTAAATTGTTATCGAAAATTAAGTTAAAGGATTATGAAAAGTATTTTGCCTATTATAAATAGAGCATAGCATGTGGATTTAATTATAGAATAACATAAGGATTTTATTCATACTAATTATTGATTAATATTACTATATAACATGTTATATAAGTAAATAACATGTTATTATAATTAGTATATGTGATAAAAATAATTAGTGTATGATAAAAATCCACATGTGTAAAATTAGTCCCATATCTCTCACAGGACTTACATCTTCACTTTCTAACATTGAGAGAGAATGAGTGCCAATATGTTCGAGCACAAATAAAAGCACCAGAGTTTGAATTTTTATCATAACCTAAAAAATATTTTTTATCATTCCACTAAAAAAGAAATCATATTATATAAAATTCACATGTTATATAAAAAATAATTGGTTGTCATGGTTTACTGGAGAAACATAGAAATTGCAGACATACGGATTTAATTCCCCCTTCTAACAATTAACATTCGTGTCTATTTTATCCGACAACAAGCTAACAATCATAAGGTAGCTATGTAGAGTGAAACTTTTCCCTACCGGTCCTTCATGTTCTGTTTAGTAGAGAAATTTTCACCATTTTAGAGAAAATATTTTCGTAAAGAATAAATGAATGTTTATGATTAACATATTTTTAATTCAGTTTAATTGTTATGCATTGTCAGTGTAAAAATTTTTACGGTATCAGTACATCACAATCATTCATGAGCATTATTTTAGAGGTAGTTATCATAAAAATCAAATATTTTTAATGATCTAACAGTTGATATTTACTAATTTTATAAAAAAAATTTATATTAATGGTGTATATCAATTAAATTATTTTAATATTAAGAATGTTGTAATAACATAGTTCGGATTTGAAAAATTTATCGAAGTCCTCCAAAATATTCCTCTAGTGCAACTTTTGAGTTCCCCAAATTACATGAATGTTGTATTACTAAGAAAAACAAACCTTGAAAGTCCTCCTTTCTAAAGCTCTCAATTATTTCCACTTCGTCCTTATTTTTTTCAATGTCTTCCACCCCCTTGCTAAACACTCAAACACACCATAAGAATTTTATCATATTTGTGTTGGAATTAATTTACTAATTCCTTAATCAAGACATGCTCAAAACAAATATAACCATACCTTAGTACAAAAATCAAATAAGCATATGAACAAAAATCAAATAAGCATATGAACATGCATATGAACGTCAAGAACGAATATACATTCTGACTACCTTAGGATTTACAACATATTGACTTATCAAAGATATAGTTTAGGAATACTAGAATCCGTAGCAAAAGATCTCTCCCTCAACAGCTATCCTAGAACAAAAATTGATTGGTTTTCCTCAACTGATACTTCTAATGTCTTGAACACTCTTTAGATAGGGAGAGATGATATATATGATTATGGTCATATGAGTCTCCGTTATTCCCAAATGGACCATACAGCATCTACTCATATTTTTTTGTCCATTAAATTTATTAATTATTCAATTAAAAATCTAATTAATTTTATTACTTTATTTAATTACTATAATCAATTAAAATTCTTAATTTATAAATAATTAATATAATTAAATAAAAATATGAATCCACATAATAATATTAAAATATAATAATTAAATAAAATATTTTATAACATACAACAATTTCACTATGTATTGTATTTTCTTAGCTATGAATGAAATGAAATATTTTTACTAAATATGATATATTTAGTAACTATGAAATGCACTAAAGTTGCGGTTCACCCAAAAAATTATGCAGTAACGTTGCTTCCAAAAAAGTTTATAGTTACTAAATATATCATATAAATATTTTTTTAAATAATCTTATCTCAATTAAGATTGAGTAAGATAACATTTATCATTTATTTTAATTTAAAATACATCACAATTTTCATTAATAAAAAATCAACGGTGTCTCGTAAATATAATTTCCGTTGACAGTTCTAAAGATATTGATACACAGAATTTTCCACTTGTTTGTTATTAAAAATCAACGGTTCATATACTTTTCGTATGTCCTTACTTTCACACATTTAAGGTTTGATACACTACCACCTATCTCCCTTTAAGAACCACTTTTCACCATTGTAAAGCTTTTGCCGTAGGTATCAATAATCAACCTTTGTGATCAACCTATTTTGCACTAAAAAGTAAAACGGTAATAATGTTTATATATAAGATTATGTCACCAAGTGGAACCTAAACAAACTTTACCATCAACTTTGTCTTCATCATCAAAGTAGCATTTTTTACGTTTTCTTTTATTCAACTCGTCGTGTACAACCTTAATTGGGACACGAATACAAATTATCAAAACTCTATTGAACCAAATAGTTGTAAGGAAATTACAAATGCGATGAAATGACATATTTGTTGTCGTATAAATATTAAAACTTATTATTTTTTATCAACTTTTTTCAGATTTTCTGATACAGACGTATTTACAGGAAAACTTATTTTCAAGATTTCCGGTACCGCAATACTTTTTTCAACATTTCCAGAACACAACTCATTACCAGAATACTTTTTTTAAGTTTTCCGATAGTTACCGGAAAACTTGAAACCATAAGTTTTTTGGAAATTTTTATTATTTCTATTTTTATAATTTATTTTTAACATTTTCAACCTTCTGTATACATTTTCAATCTTTTATACTGGAAAACTTTATAAAGATTTATGCTACGCACCTTTTCAAGGAAATCTTTTTTAATGTTTTCCGGTACAAACCTTTGTATACATTTTTAACTTTTTAAACCGGAAAACATTTTCTAAGGTTTTCGGTACACACATTCTCAACCTTCTGTACTGGAAATCTTTTTTAAAGTTTTCCAGTACAAACCTTCTGTACCAGAAAACTTTTTTAAAGTTTTCCAGTTAATCTTATGTACCGAAAATCTTATAAAAAGCTTTCTAGTAATATCCAAAAATCTTTTGTGTACCAAAACACTTGAATTGTTCGGTCCGAAAATATTTGAATGATAAAAAAAAAGTGAATTTGAATTGGTAAAATAATAAAACAAAAAATTAAAGGTAAATTTTAAAATTCTAAAATACTGTAGGGGTATAGATAAAATTGGGGTACAAGGTATAATTTCCTAGTTGCAATGTTCTACTAGTCAAGAGTCATATGTTACAGGCCGTATTGCCCAATGGGCCATGTTCATTTTGAGAGATATTTGCTAATAACAAATAGAAAGTCACATGATAGAAAAATTCTTTTCTCACCCCTCATTACACTTTGAAAATACACATTCAAAAAAAAAATACAGTTTGTTAACTTTTCAGAGGTGTAGTGCCGAACGAAAATAATATTTTTTTTTTGTCTTAAAAGATATAGTTTATTCTAACATAATTAACTTACACAACTATGAGGTCTCGGGTTCGAATCCGAAGAAGACATCCAACCTAACAATATAGACATTTGTCAGTTGAGTTAGGGCTTAAGGACTATTATTTTATTTGTCCTCTGTATGTATATATCTAGACTAAGATGTGATTGTTTAAAAACATAGAGGAGATTAAAAGAAACTATAAACATGATATTAATGAAAGAGTAATTTCTTTTTGTCAATCAAAGAGGCTTTACAAATAAATTAAAAACCACTTGAAAATATGTTAAAGAAAAATATATGTCTTAGTTGAGTAAACCACCAAAATAATTTCTAATTGCAAGGTGTTTTTAATTTGATATTGGTAAATATGAATATTTTGATTTGGTTTTTGACTTTGTAAAATGTTTCTCAAATTCACCATTTGTCGATGACCTTTACTAAACTCTGTGAAATTTGATGACGTGTCCGTTAAATGAAATATTGACAGATAAAATAGTCCATTACTTTACAAAACACTCTTAATTTGGACCTTGAAACTAAAAATATTAATATTTCAATTTAGTCCCTTACTATACAAAATATTTTTCAAATCTATCCTTTTGTGGATTCACATTACTACCATCGATGAAGATGAGTATGTTAAGTATACTGGTGGCAGTCGTAAACAGAGAGAGAAAATACAAAACATTTGAAACAAGTAAAATAAAGAGGACAATATGAGCTATAACCCTTGTTTTGTTTTCCTTCTATTTGTTGACACTTTATTTTCCTCTATACAAAATTGAGCATTGTGAAAAAATTGACTATTCATTATCCCACAAACACCGTTACACATGTCTCTATAAGAGTAGGAAGTGATCAAACTATATTACTGCGCTAAACCAACATAGATTTCATAAATATCTTAATTATTTTTTACAAAGAATATTCAATGAAAGAAAAAGAAAGAGCGATCATTATACCAATCATACCAATTTAAATCAAAATTATTATCATTGCTATTTTAAAAATTATTTTTACACAAAATAGAATGAATGATGAATAGCGACTAATATGTACATTTCCATCACTTCAAAGTGAATAAAAAAAAAAACAAATATTTTTTTCGCAATACACGACATTGTAATTTGTAAAGAAAAAAATAAAAGTGTTGTTAGCAAAGAGAATAGTAGACACACAAATGTTAAGCACACATATGTTTTCTTTATTTTATAGTTTCAAATGTTTTGTATTCTTCTCTCTATGACTTCCTACAATACACTTAATTGACATGTCATCACCGTGCACAACATTTAGTAATACACAATCACAATATTATGAATTTGAGGAATGTCTTACAGAGTTGGAGACTAAATTGAAATATTCATATTCTCGTTAAATAAATTGAGAGTGTTCTACAAAGTCATGGACCATTTAAATTGTCGATATTTCACTTAAGGAACATGTCATCAATATTCACGAAGATTAATAACGGCCATTCACAGATGGAAGAATTTTAGAAACATTTAACAAAGTTGATGACCAAATTTAAATTTTCATATTCGCTAAGAAAAAATTAAGAGCTCTATAAAAAGTCAGAAACTCCTTAATAGGTATGGCCAAAAAATCTTCAAAAACTTCAAAAATCCTACTAATAATGTCAAGAGATGATGAGTCTTCATCAATTCTGTTTTTAAGCATTTGACTATAAGTTTTATTTAGTTTTATAGTCAATTTAATAAGGAAAATGAATTTATTCTTCTTGAATCATTTTGAATGTTTTCTACTAATCCTTTCTAACTAAACAAATTCTCAGAATATTTTATTCTTGTTTTGATATTGTAAGTCAATTACGTTGAGGAAATGACACTCAAAAACTTACAAAGAGTTGTTGTAGACACAAGATGGACCATTAAGTGCAAAATTACCTTTTATTGGAGCTTTGGAGCACAAAAAGGAGGAGTAGGGGCACATTGTGCCAATCACTGCATTGTAGTGCGTATCATGGCATAACACCTTATTGATGTGCGCAGCAGAAAGGTCTCTCAACATATTGCGCAACATGGATGCGCCCCATTGAATTATGAGTCGGTGAATTGTCCCCTAGGTCCAACACAATGCTTTGGTATGCATTTCCAAACCACTATTTAAGTTGAAAATCATAATGTTATTAGGGTTCTTGAATTTTGGATGCAAAGGAGCAACAACTACACCTTAAATGAAACCTTGTACAACATTTATGTGGAGTTTTCTTATTTCTATGTATTTTCTTTCAAACACTATAAGCAGCTAATTTACTCATTGATTAGGGATTAGATGAACCTTCTTGATCTATGTATTTTTGGTTTTCGTATGTTATTTATGTAGTTAAAATATATTTGATTATTCATATATTTTTGTTCTTAATGATTTTCTGTGTCTGATCACAATAGAATTGAACTTAGATATTATTTTTTATTAGAAAATAGGCTATAATAACCGGAACCAAAACACATATTCATGTTTCAATATTGTTATAGGAATAGAAAGTATTAACATGTGTCAAATAAATTAAAGTTCATACATGTTTTGCATAACAAGTCTGCTCACCTAAAGAATTAGGGTTTGTTGTTATAAATAAGGGATTTTGATCCAAAGAATTGGTCTTAGTATAGTTTGTTAACTTGACATAATCAAATAGGTTAGATTGTTAAAATAGTAAATTAATAATTACATAGTAAAAAGAATGTGATTTGAATTCTCTTATCGTTTTTCTCATATTTAATTTTGTCTATTTAATTTTATGTTTGTTCAATTTTATAAATCAATTAATAAACATTTTGCTACCTAAAAGTATTTACAACTTTGTTGCACTACTAAATTAATCATAATCTCTGTCGAGTTGATTTTTTGCTTATCATTATTATTACTTAAGTGATTTAGTACACTTGCCAAAGAGTTGTCAAGAGACAAACCAAACTTTGTTTAAGCATTAGCAACTTGATTTGTTTCTCTATGCACATTGAGTTCTTGAGAAAGATCGTCTTTGCTGTAGATAGCTTTGAATCCTCAAAAGTAGAGGCGGACAAATATGCAAAGAAACATGATGTAATTCATCAGATTAAATAATCTATTTGAAACATCTAAGCCAAGTTGTTGGGATTCCCATTGAAATTTGTGAAGTACAAACTATGACACAAACATTTGACACGACAAAACCATGAACACGTCTTAAAAGCACATGACATTGAAATCAATATAAATATGATAATTTTCATCTTAATTCATGCATCTACTATCAAAAACTAAATATTATGTATTTAAATTTCATGTCTTTAACCCCATCATCAATCATCATTGCTTTGACACATCTTTAACTCTATTTAGATGTGATTGAAATGTGTCCAAGGGGTCTAAAGTGTGTCGAATCGAAGAAAAATAAGTTTTATTTTGAGGATACTTATTTGAGATTACATACAAATATTGTACAGGTGTCAGACACCGATGTGTGTTGAACACGACGACACACCTATTCTCAGAGGTATCTATGCTTTATGGATTAGAACAACCTACATATCTACTTCAATTACATTACAAAACCCTAAGTTAAAAGCCTAGACAACAAAATAGTCCCATTATGATTTTTAAACAATCATATCACTCCATCACAAGCAAATTGTTTGGATTCCAAATAAACCGTCACATCACAATTCCATTTAAATTCTTTATAGTATAAAATAGAATGCCACCAAAAAGGAAGATGGAGGTTAATATGGACTTTAGAACAATCAATTTGTTCCTCCGCCAACAAACTTTATGCTACAATCTGACAAGTTTGGGAGCAATTATCCAAACAACGTATTTAACCTTTTACTTTATGGATCCTTACAATGCTAGATAAATGTACATAACATCACATGATTATTATGATAAGTGATTTAGTGGTAGGTAGAAATAGAATCAAAACTAAAACAACAATCAAAAACAAATTTCAAGCACCACTATCTAAAGGTAGGGGAATAGCTCTAACGTGTTTACATATTGAGTACATTACTTCTTCCACCCCCTCCAAGTGATGAGATAGAGAAAATGACAAACTTCTTCTGGTGGGTAGTAGTGGTTGAGGATCTCAAAATATATATTTGATGTCTTGTGATAGGCTTTCGATGAGCAATTTGCATGGTGCAATAAAGTTTAAGAATATTGAAGCCTTTAACCTTGCTATGAGCTTGTGGAATAATCCTTAAGGATTCATTGTTAAAGATATAAATCAACATAGTGTTAAGATGTAATTCAATTAGCTAGCTTGTAAGTCTATTAGTGTCAGCTAGCTTGTGAGCTAGTTAGTGCTAGCTATTTTGTGAGTCAGTTAATGTCAGCTAGCTAGCTTACAAGTCGATTAGTTTCTATTAAGCTTGCAAATGAAAGACAAAATTGGAGTCATTGTAATGTGTATTGTATTTAGTTCATAATAATAAAAGAAATTTTGATTCTCTTCAATTCAACTTGTTATTACTTCCATCTATATTTCTTCAACAAGAAGATGAGAATTTGATAGTGTATGTTTCAACAGAGAGAAGAAGAGAAAAAAAAGGAAGAATAAAAGGAGGTTAGGGTTTCAATCAAACTAATCACCAAAATAATGAATAACTAAACTACAAAAAGAATATATAGTAAAAAATAAAAGGACTAGATTACCAATTTAAAAATATAAAAGACCCAATAGCATAAAACCAATAGACTATTATCTAAAAGTCATTACACAATTATACAAAATTGGATACTTTCTCGTAGTGACTTTCTAGATCATGCATTCTTGAAAAACATCTAGTGCTCCAGGTTTTTACTAAAGGAGGATTGTAAGTAGTGTATAGGTTCTCATGAGAATATTTCAATTTGGAACGAGAATTGGCTTTTTTATGATACATTATGAATTCTTCACTCAGTTTTACATAGTTTTGAGAGTAAGAAATTTACTTATGCATGAATAGAAAGCTCGAAAAACGAACTTTCTCTAATTGATGTTGTCCAAATATGATGTTGCTAACACAAGTTTCATTATTTGATCTAGTTCATTAGGATTATAGAACTTGAAAAACAAATCCTCTAGAAATTTACTCGGTTAAAATCATTTAATTATTACACGTCGAATTGCGATGCGATCTTTAAACTAATATCTACTTCGGTTCAATTTGATGCGGTTTTAATTATCTTGATTATTTCTAATGAAATAATTGAGTATGTATTTTTGTGTACCCAAAACAGTTTAAATTAACTTTGAGTCTTTACTCTTAAAGGTACATCACTACTTTTTCTATATGAAAAACCTCTCTTTTCACAATTTATGTGTAAAGATTTCATCTGAACACCATTACATTAGACCATGAAACATGTGCAAACTTAAACCCGTGTGAAGAGTCCATTAAGGCAACCTACCAAAAAGTTAGAAGAGATTTCTCTTTTCTCTTTCCCACGTACATTCTCAAAAGCTCCCTAAAATTCTTTTTTTTTTTTTACCAATTTTAGCTCTCTTTGAATTTCTTTACTAAGACTATTAACTTGTTTGATAATTGGTGATTAATATTATTTTTCGTAAATTAACCTCTTGTTTGGTCATGCAGAGAGTATAAATTCATGAAAAACATAAAACACAAAAAGATTGAATGATTGGAAAACTAAAATTAAGGTCGGTCATGCAATAATCTATACTCTTAATTAATTTATAGGTCCACCAATTAATTGTAATATGATCACTAATAACTAATTGATTAAAAACATACAAAAATTGATCAATCATAACACGTAATTAGAACGATAGAAAAATTCAATTGAAAAATAAAAATTAATCAAAATAAAACTAGAATAAATAACGAAGACATAATAAAAGATATATCATCGTCATAAAGAAAATCAAATAAAAAAATAGTGTTCATCAAATTAAAAAGAAGAATAAAAATCCAAAAGAAAAAATATTTTTTACTCTAAAACTTGTGTTATGATTGTCTTGAAAATAAATCGATAAACCAAACAAAAATCGGCAAAACCGACAATTTTGTCGGTTCCAAGGGTTTGACTATGTTATGATTTTTTACATTATTAAAAAGATGAAAGAAATGTAATTTTCTTCTACTTCGTAATTCCACCATATGAGATAAATCTAAATAGAAAGGAGAGATTCATTTTATTTCCTTGTTCCTTCTATAGTATTCTGCTGGAAGAAGATCGATTTGAATCTTCAGATTAAAAAACTAAAATGCAGTAGAAACAAAAGTGATAGAAGAAGAAGAGGTAAGAGGTTGCGGCACATAAGTATGAGAAGAAAGAAGGCATGGTGTTATCAACACGCCACTCTTGTAGACTAATAGAAAAACAGGAATATTAATTTTAGACGTAAATAAATATTGTCTTAATAAAACGTTAAAATTTCAATTTTTAGTTCATATAAACAATTTAATATTTTTTAATTTTAATAAAATTATTATACAAATATTTCTAGTCTTTGTTAAAATGTCGACGTGCATTCTTAAATGAGTTTTTTATAGATGTATTCATAATATTATAAAAAAAATTTCTCACAAAAAATAAATTTAAAATTTAATTTCTAGATTTATATTTTTGTTACTTTTATATTAAGATTATAACATTTAAAAAATTCATTTAATTAATTTTAAGATAAAATTTTTTAGATTTTTATGAATTTTTTTTAATATTTTAGATGTTTTTGTCTAAAATTATTTAAAAATTTACAAGTTTAAGAACAATTAAACATATTTTTTTTTAATAAAGTGAAGAAAAATTTTATATGACTTTAAAATGAAATATTTTTAGAGAAATTAAAAAAAAAATCAAAAATTTTATAGAAATTAAAAATTTATTTATTCTTGATTTTAATGAAAAGATTTGCGTGTCTATCTAGTTTTAACCGCCCAGTACCCATTATCAATGCTTTTAGACTTTTTTTTTTTTTAAGGGAGGTTAATGCATTCATGTTCTTATGTTAATTTGTTTATTTATATAAGTTTTTAAATATTTTGAAATAATGCTATTGAAAGTTATAAAATTTTAAAGCGACTAAATAAATTATAAATATTAATTCATATAATAGTATTAATTATTAATAAAATAAATTATTTTTAATATTGTATCTCAAATTTTTGAGTGAAGTTTAATTTTTAAAATTGTAAAATATAAATATTATATTATTTTTTTGTATAATATTGCTTAATAACATATATATATATGGTACAACTATATTGATTCAATTCTTGAACCTTAAATTAGTAAATGCACCGGTTCAATGTTGGAACAAGTTTCGATAGCTTAATTTTATAACTTTGTAATTTTAAAGTATTAAGTTCAAATTCCCAAAGTTAAATTAAAAAGGAAATTCGATTAAACGTTTTATCTCTACAACTAGAATTCTTAATTGCCTAATCACTCATGGTTATACGACATTTTGTATAATTTTTTAATGCATTTTGTGCTTCTACTTTATTGAAGTATACCATGAACAAAGGATTTTGCTGAATGTAAACTCTATTAAACAGAAAATGAACAAAAAAGGATTACAAAGAAAAAAATTAAATTATGTGCTCATCTAAACAATCCTATATATATAGGCACTTGAACTGAAGTAACTTCCTAACTAACTTATTTACCTTAATTGTATAACAAACTAACTGAAAATATAGGACTAACTTAAAGGACTTAATTTACTTAACAACTCATAGATGAAATTAGAGCAATATGTTCAATACGCCGCCTCAAGTTGGAGCGAAGATATCAAGCAAACCCAACTTGGATATGAGTTGATGAAATTGGACTCTTGGTAGTGCCTTCGTTAAAGGATCAGCCAATTGGTGCTTGGACGGAACGTGTATCAGCTTGATGAAACCAGAATCAACATGTTCTCGAATGAAATGACAGTCAATGTCTATATGTTTCGACCTATCATGAGTTGTTGGATTGGAAGCTAAATATATTGCAGAAATGTTATCGCTATAGACCATAGTGTTGGTAATATTGATCTCAAAGTCCCTTAATAGCTGTTTTGTCCATAATAATTCTGAAGTCAGTGTTGCCAGCGCTCTATATTCTGCCTCTGTTGATGATCGGGCTACAGTGGATTGCTTCTTTGACTTTCATGAAATCAATGATTCTCCCAAAAATACACAGAATCCAGTAGTCGATTTTCTTGTTGTTCTACAGCTGCCCCAATCCGCATCGACATAAGCTGCAATTTTAAAACTAGGAGTAGCAGGAAACAGAAGTCCTAGACCTGGACAGGATTTTAAATATTGCAAAATATGATAAACAACTTGTAAATGACATTTTCTAGGTTTACTCATGTATTGGCTAAGTCGATTAACAGAAAAGGATATGTCTGGCCGTGAAACTGTGAGGTACATAAGTCTACCAATCAATCTTCTATATATAGTGGGATCGTCTAGCAAATCTGTTGTGTCCTCAAAAAAGGACAGATTTGGCTCCATAGGAGTCGGCAGGGGTTTTGCATTAATAAAATCAGTGTCTTCAAGTAATTGGAGTGTATACTTTCTTTGGCATAGATGAATGCCTTTTGTAGATTTTGCTATTTCCAGCCCAAGAAAGTATTTTAAGTCACCAATTACTTTAAGTTTGAAATGTTGTGCCAAAAACTTTTGAGTTTCATGTAAAATATTTTGATTTTGACTAGCCAAAATTATATCATCAACATAAACTAAGAGAATGATGAGAGATGAACCTGAACCTCTTGTGAAGAGGGAACCATCAGCCATGCTTCTAGTGAAACCATGTTTTTGTACAGTGGAAGAAAACATGCTGAACCATTGCCTAGAGGCTTGTATCAGCCCATAGAGGGATTTATGTAGCTTACAAACCATGTTATCCCCCTTAATTGGATATCCTTGTGGTAGTTGCATGAAGACTTCTTCATCTAAGATTCCATTCAAGAAAGCATTATTTATGTCTAGCTGTAGCAAGTTCCAGTTTTGTTGTGCAGCAATTGTCAACAGAATTCTCACTGTTGTTAATTTAGCTACAGGTGAGAAGGTGTCTATAAAGTCAATGCCAGCTTGTTGTGTGTATCCCTTTGCAACCAGCCTGGCTTTATATCTGTATAAGCTACCATCAGCCCTGTATTTTGTTTTGTATATCCATCTACATCCCACATGCTTTTTTCCTTTAGGTAGAGGCACTATGCTCCAAGTTTGATTAGCTTCTAAAGCTGCCAATTCTTCTACCATAGCCTTTCTCCATTCCTCAGATTTTACAGCTTGATGGTAAAATTAAGGTTCATAAACAACATTGACATGTAAAAGGCAATCCCTGTAAGCATTAGACAATTTAGAGTAAGTGAGATGATTTTGTATAGGATGAGCAATATATTCAGGACAAACATAATCATGAAGATAAGGAGGAACTCTGTGTGCTCTGGAAGATCTTCTTGGCAGGGAAGGAGGAGCAGCAGGTGGCTGAGGAGCAGTAGGTGGCTGAGGAGCAGAAGGTGGCTGATATGTGGGAGTAGTGGCATTGTGATCAGGAATAGGGTGAGGAACAATAGTGTGATGGAAAGGGTCTGGTGCATCAGTAGAGGGCGTGGTATGATGAAAAGGGAAGATGGTTTCATGGAAAACCACATCTCTAGAGATAATGAAGGTCCTGGCAACAATGTCATACGGTTTGTAACCTTTGAAGCCTAAAGGATAGCCAACAAATACATATGGTTTAGCACGAGGACTGAACTTGGTTCTGCTTTGAGGTATGGTAGCTGCATAGGCCAGACATCCAAACACTTTAAAATGATTGAAGTCAAGAACGACTTGATAAAGAAGCTCATAAGGGGTTGAATTCTGCAGGACAAGTGAAGGAGTTCTGTTGATGATATGGGCGGCACTGCTAACACAATCACCCCAAAATTTGAGAGGAATCTGGGATTGGAAAAATAGTGCTCGGGCTACATTGAGGAGGTGTTGATGCTTTCTTTCAACAACTGAATTCTGTTGTGGCCTATAAGGGCATGAGAACTGGTGTTCAGTGCCTAATTCCTGCAAAAACTTAGTGAGAGTCAACTCCTTGGCATTGTCAAATCTAATGCATTTAATAGACTTATTAAATTGAGTGTGAACAAAGGAGAAAAAATGCTTCATGTGGTGAGCAACATCAGACTTATGTTTAAGCAAATATAACCAAGTAAATCTGCTATAATCATCCACTATAGTCAAAAAATATGTGTGACCATCATAAGTAGATTGGGCTAGAGGACCCCAAATATCACAATGAATGAGGTCAAAAGCATGCTTAGAAAAATTATTATGAGCAGTAAAAGATAATCTATGAAATTTAGCCAAAGGACAAACACGACAAGGATGAGAAGAAAAATTTGGAGTAATTCTAAAATTCATTTTATTGCCAACAATTTTCAAAACAGCATCAGAAACATGTCCCAAACGAGAATGCCATAACTGCCATTTAAGATTGTCAATAGAGTTAGAAACATTAGGAAAAACAGAAGAAAGTAAAGATGTATCGACGTGAGCACAATGCTTCGCTGGATCACCAACAGCCTGTGGAGAAGTGGTGGCATAGAGATATAAGCCATGCTTCATATCACCCGTGCCAATCATCCTCTGGTGTGTTGGCTCCTAAATCACAAAATGTTCAATGTGAAAGGTAAGTATGTAATTGGAGTCCTTAGTCAAAGAACTAACAGATAAAATGTTGACCATGAAAGTAGGGATATAAAGAACATTGCTAAGTTGAAGACTGGGACTTAAAGAAACGCAACCAATAGCATGTACTTTAACCTGAGCTTTGTTGGGAAGGGTAACAAAGGTGTTAGACAAAGAGGCATAAGAAGTAAATAAATTCAAATCAGTACAAATGTTGGATGTAGCACCCGAGTCTACAATCCAAGCATCATAAAATAAGGAATCAAAACGAGGAATAGAACAATTCATGAATTGATTATTAAAGAAAGAGCAAGAGATACCAATTTTCTCCTCTTAAGAGTTTGGAGTAGGAGAGGCTGCAAGATTTAGATGCGCTTGAAAAAAAGGAGATCAATTGTTGATATTGTTGGGCATTTAATTGAGGAGGTTCAGAGGAGCCAGAAGTAGAATCGACAACTTGATTGATGGAGTGGGAAGGCTTAGATTGAGTGACGGATTGGTAGCCTGGAGGAAAACCATGAAGTTTGAAACACTTGTCTTTAATATGTCCTAACAGGCCACAATGAGTGCAGAGAGGATGATCCTTTTTGCCTTTGGACTTTGAATTCTTGGTTTGGACAGCATATGCCATCGCAGTTTCAGAAGGAGGATGAGAAGACCCAACTTGTCGTTGTTTCTCGTCTTGAGTTACAAGGGCAAGAACACGGTTCAGAGGAGGAAGAGGAT
The DNA here is from genome assembly GCA_037974755.1 of Cicer yamashitae. Lineage (NCBI taxonomy): Eukaryota > Viridiplantae > Streptophyta > Magnoliopsida > Fabales > Fabaceae > Cicer > Cicer yamashitae. The sequence goes on along the minus strand of JBBPBQ010020324.1, from coordinate 37,795,343 downwards.
CACTCAACAAAATCTGACCACGAACATGGTTGAAGTCATCATTGAGGCCCATGAGGAAGGGAAGAACGTACTCGTGATGCAAGTAATCGACCAAGGGTTGAACACCGCCACAATTACAAGAATGAATGGGACGAAATTCACCAATTTCTTCCCAGAGAGCTTTGAACTTGGTGAAATACGTGTTGACAGATGAAGAACCTTGAGTGCAAGAAAGGAGATCTTTTTTTAACTGAAACATGCGAGGCCCATTGTTTTGATGAAATCGCATGTGAAGGTCAGCCCAGATCTCAGAAGCAGAGTTGGAGTAGATTGCGGAAGCTTGAATTTCTTTAGAAACAGAATTAAGGATCCAAGAGGCCACGATGCTATTGTTGCGGCGCCAGGCGAGAAATTGGGGATCGTCTTCATCAGGTTGCGCGATGGAACCGTCTGCAAACCCTAATTTATTGCGACCAATTAGCGCCATCACCATGGCACGACGCCAAGAACCGTAATTTTCCCCTGTAAGAGAATGGGTAACAAGAACAAGACCAGGATTATCCGAACGGGAGATGAAGAAGGGATTGACATGGTTGTTGTTGTTGTGGGGATCCTCCATTGATGCGAAGGAGAAGAGAGGAAAGAAAAAGAAAAAGAAAAAGGAAAAAAAAGAAAGAAAAAAAACTTATATCACTAATACCATATTGAAGTATATCATGAACAAAGGATTTTGCTGAATGTAAACTCTATTAAACAGAAAATGAACAAAAAAGGATTACAAAGAAAAAATTAAATTATATGCCAATCTAAACAATCCTATATATATAGAGACTTGAACTGAAGTAACTTCCTAACTAACTTATTTACCTTAATTGTATAACAAACTAACTGAAAATATAGGACTAACTTAAAGGATTTAATTTACTTAACAACTCATAGATGAAATTAGAGCAATATGTTCAATACACTTGCTGGATTAATAAAGGGAAATAAATTCATGCACTTGTTGCTTCAAACAGAGTTAAAAGAGGATAAAAGTTTAATTGTCAATTATAATTATTTACAGTATAATTTTATATATAACTATAGTAGTTAAATTTTTTAATGATATATCAGTTGTAATTAATTGACAGTAAAACAAAAATTACACTAATAATATATATGAATTAAATATAATTATAAATATGATTTATCAAAAAAAATAAAGACGATAAATAAGAAACTAAACCAATAGATGATTGCGTTGAAGCTTTTTAGGGAAATGAGCATAAAATTTCATTGACTTTATTTTGTACTATCTCGTACGACTTAAGTAGTTACGATTTATGAATTAGAAGTCCTCAAAATAAAAAATTTAACAGCAATTATACACGTACCTCTAAGATATTTATATTTTCGTTCTAATCTTCATTTTCTCCTTATATTTCTATTTCTATTATATTATTTATATATTATATCTATCACATCATTCTTTTTATTTCTCTTAAAACTTAAGTATATGCATTCTATAAAAAATATTTTTCAAAATTTAATACGAAAAATCTATTTTACACTCCTAACTTTTAATCTTTCCATTCCAACAAATATATTAAAAATACAAAATAACACTTCTATTATTTTATTAAAATTATTCAGAATAAAAAAAATCATAGCTTATGAAATTTTTAAAATCAGAAAAATTCAAAATACCAAAATTTTTAAAAATTGAAAAAATTAAGACAATATTCAATGAAATTATTTGAATAGGAATGTTAACGTTAAACATTCCATACAACTCTAGATACTACTCAACAACTTATTGCTCCGACATGTGTTTTTCTAAAGAACGAATTAATTATATTTTTTAGAATTTTGGATATTTTTAGGTTTTAAATTTTAGGAATTTTGTTTTTTTTTTTATATTATTTGAAAAATTCTGAATATATTAGGTTCCGAATATTTTATTTTTAAAATATTTAGAATTTAGAATTTTTATAAAAATAAAATTTTCACAATAAATTTATGTTCCGGAATTTTTAAATAACACCAATTGGGAATACCAAATTTTCTGAAACATCCAAAAATTCGAAATAATTTATAATTAATATTTCAAAAATTTAATTTATTTTTCAAATATTTTTTAATGTGAAAAATTTAAAATTCTGAATTTTCTTATTTTTGAAATATCTGGAATATATTTCTTTTACTGAATTTTTTAAATATTCAAGTAAGAATTAGAATTTAATATAAATATAGGGGGTGTAGTCTTTAAATTTTAGAGTGTTTAGTAGATTTCTTATTTAATAATATAATTGTTAAAACAAATTGGCTTAGCCCGCAAATTTAGCAACGACCATTCTAAACGTCGTTACCTTAATTTATAAAACCCGAAAAATAAACAGAATAATTTTTTTTTATCGGTAAATAAATAGATTTTCTAGAACATTATTTTTAATTAAACAGTTTGCTCAAACAAATATTATTTGATTTGTATGAAAGTATGTACATTTCAAGATTGAAGGTCATTACTCCACAGATGACGTCACATGATTTATATAAAGACCACGTACATTATATGAGGTCTACTACGCAATATAATTTCAATATGATTTAAATTTTGTGTTGCCAGAATATTCTTAAGCAATCACACATTGAAACTTAAAAAATTAATGAGTCTTTTGACAAGTTGTGTACCCACACCACACCCCAACCATTTATAAATTCTATCCACCGTTTTTGGTCATAATTCATAAATGTGCAAAGTAGGTTTGTCAATAAACACAACTTTGAGATAGAGACTTGAGATCTATATAGTGACGTATTGGGGCCTTAAAAAAAATCAGTTATCATAATAAAAATATTTAAAAATAATAATTGTGTTTCTAAATATCGGCAAAAATATTTACACGGTGAATGAATCATTTGTGTAGCTTTTAATGTAGTTATATTTAAGGTCTATTATTTTTATGTTTGAGTCGAGTTAGAATCTGGAATTTATCATTTCTTTATATTTAGTGTGTTTACATTGATTTTGGGACAATTGAAAAATTTATTAAACTCGACTACAAATGAATGTATAATTAATCGGGATCTTAGATAAACTAATTAGTAATTCATGTGACCTTATATGCATATCAAGTTTATTTTTATGTTTTATTTATGTGGCTTCAATTGAAGAAGATCATTGAGACATGATTTTGATTAAAAATAGATTAATATGGATAAAAATGACATTAAAAAGTAAAATTGACATATTTAAAATGCGAGAATTAGAAAGACATAAATTTTAAGGATTTTTAAATGAGTTTTAAGAATTAGAAAGACATATTTTGAATGTTGACAAGTAAATGATTAAAAAAATGTAAGGATTTTTAATTAAACCAGCTAAAAGTTACACAATTTAAATAGAGAAATTGCATAAATATACATGAAAGCGAGTTAAAATAATTGAGAGACTTTGAAAGGAGACAACATTAATTTAAAAATTGATAGAAATATAAATGACTAAAATATTAAAGAAATTTTCAAACAATGGATGACATACTTAATGTTCTGGCAAACTTAGATTTGTTTTAATTTTAGGAGTAGATTTAATTTAGAATCTAAATATTCGACTTTAAATTAAGTAATAATTATAGAAACAGTTATTTATAGAAAAATAAACTAAGTAATAATTCTTTGTGGTATGTCACGTTTGTATTAATTACGTTTGTTAAATTAAGTTTCACCATTAATATGCTAAATGTCACACAATCTCAGATGTTATTGATGTCAACCTAATTCTTTTATTTATGTGAACTATTTTGGCTTCTTATATTATCGACAAATGTATTTGTCTTTCAAACTACTTTTTTAATTTTGCCATTTTGCGTCTACATTTTTCTTATAACTTTTGTACAATTTATCTTGAAACATTGTGTTGTAATTGTTGCCATAGTTTGTCGATATTCACCATGAAAATCTTTGTGGTATGTCACGTTTGTATTAATTACGTTTGTTAAATTAAGTTTCACCATTAATATGCTAAATGTTACACAATCTCAGATGTTATTGATGTCAACCTAATTCTTTTATTTATGTGAACTATTTTGGCTTCTTATATTATCGACAAATGTATTTGTCTTTCAAACTACTTTTTTAATTTTGCCATTTTGCGTCTACATTTTTCTTATAACTTTTGCACGATTTATCTTGAAACATTGTGTTGTAATTGTTGCCATAGTTTGTCGATATTCACCATGAAAATCTTGTCATTAACATAATGCACATGAGTTTTGCTCCTAAACTCTTTAGAAAGAAAATAATATATTAAGATACAAATTATAATTATTTTTCATGTTTAAATAACACATTTCTAACTAATAAAAATAAATCACACTAAAGTAGAGAAAAAAAAATATTACTCTTTTGAATGTAATACTCCCTCCAACCTATAATGAGTGACTCATTTAATTATTCAACATAGATTAAAAAATATATATTAATAAGAGAATAATGATTTTACCAAATTATCTTTATCAAATATTGGTTTATTCATCATTATTATTGTTAATATATAAAGTAAAATTTATTAAATTAAGAGTGATTTATGTTGTATTAATTAAAAAGTACAATTAAAAATTAATAATTAACATTATATCAAAATTATAAAAAAAATCAATTATTTTGCCTTTCAAATTGATCCCTTTCTGTGGAACAGAGTATATATTTCTCGTTTCTTTAAATTTGAAATGGTAGGCTAATTTTGTTGACTTGACATTGTATATAGCGTATATGTCCGTACGTGTCTCTTTCTAAGATTTAATCAACGTCTTGACTCTTGAAAAAATTAATCGACCTCTCAAAATGTACAGAGGGAATATTGGGTATTCCATTTTAATTGATTAAATACTACATTGTACTGTATTAAATAATTGATAGTTATTGATATAAATATAAGTTTTCAACGGTAAACTCTACATATTAATTAATTAAAATCTAATGCAGATTTTTTAATGCAAATAGCAGATTTCTTATTTCTATTCATAGTATCATGGCGTTGACAAATTGCATTTCTAACATCTGAATTTGCCCTTTAACCAGATGCAATGTCACATATATGTACTTTTGACTTAAAAAACATGCAGCTGAAAGCAAGCAAATATTTAATATGTATAATTATAATTATTTTGTAAAAATATTACGACTATCATTTTTTATTTTAAATTAAAAAATGAGCATTTTTTTTTATTTTAAATTAAAAACTGAGCACAGAGAAGACATTCGACTTGTTATTATTGTCTTCAACACAATTATAAGGAAAAGAGATTACTTAAACTTTCAACTAGTATTTAAAACCTGAGCAACACAAAAATATGACTTTTTTTTTTTTTTTTAAGATCAAAGAGACATTTTGGCTCCTCACGAAAATATGCGGAACAAATTAATCTTTAACTAAAATTTTCTTTTAGTCTTGATAAAAATAAATCGGAATATGTTAATCCTTCTCTCAAATTTTTTATAATCAAGTTTTTTTAATTATTTTTAAACTCTGACTTGAATATGTGATGGTTTACATGTTATATATTGATAAACGAAAAGGAAACAAAATAATCACTTAAAAGGAAAAAAGCAACAATTTAGAAATGGAAACACACGCAAACCGTAATTTTGTGTTTCAAGGATTTTGTTTCCACCATTTTTGTTTTCTCTCGTTGTCGGATGTCTTTGTCATTTCCTTTTTAAATTTGGTTTTCAAATTAAAGACTAAATTATCCTCTAATATTTTTGTTAAAAATAATGTAAGAAGTTTACCGATGCTATTAATGATTTTGCGGTAGTCATCATCAGTTTTCCATACGGTTCAAAGCTTGAGGAAGTCGTAAGGAATTGCAAACAAAAGCTTGAATTCTTCATGTTTTTTCGAATTCTCCAACCTGTTTAGTAAACCATATGTATCCAAGTTATTTAAGATTCTTTTATTGTACAACTTATTTATTTTTTTAGGATTTTATAAGATAAACAAGAAACTCAAGACACTATGTTCCACAACCTGTTTAGTTTGTATACTCCTATGTGTTTCAGCAATAACAACAACACTAATATGCAAATGATTTAATCTTATATTTTGTTCTTTAGAAATCAAAGATAGAATTTGTAATTTTGAATATATTGTACAAAAAGTTCAATAGTATCATCTTTTAGTTCAATTCATAGCATCATGTCACTTTCCATGAATAATCATAGCTTCAATTATTTCTACTTGAATTAAAATATGACAAAGGCAACTGAATCTCATGTAACTACAATGCTAAAATTAAATTGAAAACAGGAAAGAAAGCGGCGGCGGATGCCTTATTTCGTGGTCACAAATTATTTGTAGCAAAAATTATGTAACAAGAATTCATACTCTTCATTCAAACAAGAATTAAAGAGAAAAATGAAACAAAACAAAAAAAAAACACATAAACAAAAGATGATTTTATAAACACCAAATTTATACTCATTGATCTCATATATATGCTAATATTAATTACAAATAGATCATGATTCAGAACACAAAGGAAACCAAGGAAATTAACAAATGAAACCAACTTAATTCGAAAAATAAAATTTAAATTAAAACCCAAATTCATAAAAATCGTATGCAAAAGAAAGGAAAAGAAAAACTAACCAAAGAAATTATTAGAGAGAACGGTGAACACAACAATGGTCAAGAAGAGGGAATGGGGTGGATGAACTTGATCGAATCGCGAGCTAGAGTTGGAATCGCAAATCTATGGTTTTACTCCATCGCGTGCGTGTTTCCATGGCCTCTCTATTTCTGCTTGTTTCAATCGCGAATGAACAATTTTTTTTTACCTTTTATAAGTTGAACATAATTACAATTATGCCATTAATAAAAAGTATTTTTCCGTGTTTTTTCTTTTTAGAATTTAAAATTGAAAAAATGAAAAGTAAAACACTGTTTACGTGTTTTGTTTTTTTAATTTTAAAAAGTATAATATTAAAAATAATTTTACAAAACAGTTTTTAAAAATAAGTAACCCAAACAAATTTTTAAAAACTAAAATAGAGTTTTTGAGATTAAAATCAAATAGGCCATAAATTGTCTTAGTTTATTTTTGTTAGGAACTAAAAAGGTCTTTTTTTTGTTAAAGACTAATATGTCCCGCATATTTTTTGTAAGTGATCAAAATATTATTTTACTTATTTATAAGTTACTTTGTATTTACTATGTGTAATTAGGGGTGTGTAAAAAATGTAGTTAATTGAACTGCATTGATAAACTGGATTGCACTGCACCAAAAAAGCCCAAATCAATTAAATGATTTATGAACTGCACCATAAATTTTAAAAAGTCCTGTTAACTAAACTTTTTTTTAAAACCAGTTTGAACTACTTTCAAACCTTTTTGTATTCAATATCATAAAATTATTTTTAAATCAACTCATAAAATATTATAAATGATAATATTTAATCAAATAAAAACATCCAAAAATATAAAAAAACAAATACATAATATAATTAGGGTTCATTTATAATATTTTATCATTTTTAAACCTTTTTTATTCAATATCATAAAATTATTTTTAAATCAACTCATAAAATATTATAAATGATAATATTTATACCCTAATTTAGTTGGTTAAAATACAATGAACTGGCAACATTGTTATCCAATGGCTGTTGAAATCGAATTGTAGATAATCTTCCTTTGTTTAATAGAAAAAGAGGCCTTGAATTAATATTTTGAAATGTAATATATGCTTTCGCTGTCAAATAGATATTCTCTCTAATAATAGATCTTAGTCATAAATAAATTTATTTGGATCATAATATAGGTCACTGATATTAAATTAATATGTGAAGTGGATTATGAAACTTCTATTATTTTGTGCCAATTGTGAGTTGTATATTGTACCAGCATTTATAAAATATACGGTATAATTAGGGTTCGAATTGGTTTTAATAAAACTAGTTTTAAACCGCTTTAAACATACTAAACCGGTTTATAATTATAAATTGGTTTTAAATCGGTTTAAAACTGAACTGTAACTGGTTCAAAAAATAATCGATTTTTTTTAAAGTGGTTTTTAAAAACTGAACTGCAATATTAATGTAATGCAATTCAGTTTAGTTTTTAGATTATGCACACCCCTATGTATAATATTGATTTTTCGCTTTTACAGCAATTCTATTAGAAATATCAACAAATGAAACTTTAGTACAAGGTTTTTGACAAATTAAAAATTATGCTTCAATACATACGAAAATAATTTAAAGGATAGAGCGACTCATTTGTTAGAATTCATGTCAAATTACCAAATGGAATAAAATTATTCAAAATGACAAAGACTCTATCGAATGTGACACAAGATGGACATGGGTGGAATAAATGAAAACATGGTTAGATGAAGATGAATGAACAATCATGAACAAATCGACACATAGTTGATGACAAGGAATTTAAAATGCATTTTAAAGAAACTTGATAAAAAAGTAAATGAATTTTAAAGACGATGTTGAAATTTAACTTGAATGAAATGTAAATGACTATGAAGCAAATTGTGATGAAAGTTAAAATTCGTGAAACTTAAATTATAGGAAAGTAAATTGCTGAATTTGTAAAGTACAAGAAAAGTAAATTGCTAGAAAGATAAATTTGCAAGAACATAAAGGAATGAAATGAAATGTTTGAATTAAATTGACAGAAAAGTAAATTGATGGAAATGTAAGAGCGTATTTAAAATTCATAATCATTCATCTTTTTTACGGTAGATCTTTCGATGACTATTTATATATAAACAAATTACGTTCTAAATTGTCTTCTGTATGTGTGTCATGTTCTCATGTAACTGTTAATTTTTACAACTTAAAGTTTTTTGTCAAACACCTGCCCTTTGCGTAACTGCTTTGTGTATTATAAACAAATTTTACGTTAGATCTTTCGATGACTATTTATATATAAACAAATTACGTTTTAAACTGTCTTCTGTATGTTTGTCATATTCTCATGTAATTGTTAATTTTTACAATAACTTAAAGTTTTTTGTCAAACACCTGCCCTTTGCGTAACTACTTTGTGTATGTAATTGTATTTCTTCGACCTATTGGCGCATGTAATTGTCAGAGTGTATTTAACTTAGAAAATTTCACTAAGTCTATAATGATAATACATTTAGTCCTTAGACTTCCTTTTTTTTTTTTTCATGTTTCGACATGAGTTAAAGTTTTGTCTCATCAAATAAAACCCCCTAAATCTTTACTTGTGTTGAACATAAAAAATGCCGAGAGTTGACGATATGTAAAAAAAATTATCAAACTTGTTTCGCCACATCAGTTTCACTAACCAACCTAATAGATTTTACGACTAAAAATTAAGGATATGATGGCACCTTTATTTTGCTATGTGTAACATCTTCATTTAATTATCAAATTTCTCTTCTTTTAAATTGTCGTTACCCATCATCTACTTCACTTCTTTTGCATTTTATGTTTATCTTTCTTGCAGTACTTTGATTTTTGTTGTTCAACCTCATTTTTTTCTTCTTTCTTTCAATGGCTTCTATGGTACCCAAACACTACGCAAAAGGGTTTGACTAAACCAAACACCCAAATTCTACCGTCTAAGGATTTTATCTTAGCTTTTAAGATGTATTAATCGATTAAGTTATTTATATGTCATATATATTAACCAATTAGGTCCTTTTAGTTAATTGATTACAGTGTCAGCTTTAGTAAACAAATCAATCTAAAAATTATCCAAATCTACCCCAATTGTACATAACCTCATTCCACGATTCTAGCACACATTAAGTAGCTTAATTGGTCAATCAAACCTATTTTTGATTATTCCTAACCCCTAAGTATAAATAGTGCAAAGATTGACCTTTAAATCTAGTGGATATACAATTGTTGTATTCATTCTAACAAAGCAAGTACACTATAACTCAATTCGATTATCCTTTCAACTAAGATCAATAATTTGTCTCTTTCTTCATTAATCACATGCATGTGACCGTATAGAGACGAATAATTGGTATGAAATGATATTGATTATGCTCAATTAATATTGTTGATTTTATAATGTTAATTGATTAGGTGTGTTATACTAGTCAACTAGATTAAGTCAAAGACATCATCGACATTTGTGAAACGCCGGAGAGAGGCGATGCTTGGTTGGAAATCGATGGTGATTGGCCAGAGACACAGGTGGTGATTCAAATTTTATTTTAAACTAATTAAAATATTTAATATTGAATTGTTAAATTAATTTTTTAACCTTTATTTCTTAAATTATATTTTTTATATTAATAAAATTTTAAAATTTGAAAATTTAGTTTTTAGTTTATAATTGTTTATTTTAAAAAATATTATTTAAAATAAGAGTTATTTGTTTATGGTTGAATGAATCCTAATATATTTTATCCAAAAGCTTTTTCATCTTAGATTTGAGCTCAAATTCATTATCCTCTCAATAAGAGTTATTTGTTTCTTGTGTTGTTGCACTCACACATTGTAACTTTCTTCGTCCAGTATTGACGTTTTCCTCAAATGGCTTGAAGGTTCCAAGCCAAGAGTTTGTGAAAACTACAGTATAGTCAGTTGATAAAGGTATACTTTAGTGATCATTTAGTGGAAAATAATTTGATTGAGTTGAAGGGACTACATGTAGCTATCAGATGGATAGTGAACTAGGGTTAAATCTCATGTGTAAATATTCTCTTTCCCTACTCTTTATACCTCAAAATACGATCTTCCAAAGATTTCAAAAGAAAATCATTTTAACAAAAATATTTGATAAGACTAAGATACAAGAAAAGTTTTGTTTGTTAAAACACAATTCAAATATCATTTTATTGTGTTTTTCACTACCTTCATATAATTGATATGTTGATGACGGTAAATGTTATAATGATACACAAGTCACAAATAATAGTTTTGTAACGATGACGTTGATAAATGATTATAGTCTTTGTGATACACAATCTGCATATGAGTTGTGTTGTTCTAAACAATATCATTGTTGTTGATGATAATCAAATATCTAATGTAGTTGTTTCATCGTAATTGGGACATGGAGAGATTTGTGAGTGTGATAAAATGGAAGATTGAAGGTCAAGGAAAACTTAAGGGGATTATTGGTAGGAACGTCCTTACGTAAAAATGGGTACGTACAACTGGGGCATTCTGCAAAATAAAGAAGAGACACATATGCCTTAGTAAATTTTTACTTACTCTTGTCTTACAAAAGTTTCCCCATTTATCTTTCAGATGATTTTCTAGCCAAATGCAGAATTAGCTTGGTTCTCATTGTTCTTTGTTCTGACGCTAACAACAACAAAAGCAAACCTTTTCTTTTGTGCTATGAATTCCTATTAAAGAGTCTGAAATGATTCAAGCACACTATATACGTCAAAGGAAAATATATTCTCCTCGAGCAAATAGGGAAAAACTTCAGACTTTGCAATCAGCAGATTGCCAAAGCATCTCTTTTGAGGTTCTGATATATTTGTGATTTTGACCGGATGATGAGATATTTCAATATTGAATAAAAGCATTTGTTATACAGACTTCTCTAGTGGATGACTCATATAATGATTTTCAATGAGAGAGTTTTGGTTATTTACTTGTAGTTCAAACTTCTTCAAGGATAATCTTGTTCATAATTATATCAGATATATCATCTGTGAATCACATCAATTTTGAACTAGTAGAGGAATAAACTTTCAATTTACTCCTACTTCATACCCTTGTTGGTCCTTTCCAAAAGATGGATGATCAAATGATTGGTTCTCATTGATCTAGCCATTTGAAGTAGAGTTGGCTATCAATTTTAATTCAACCAAGAAAGAAGAGTGTGTATACTCTAACTTTTATTTTGATGAATGACTTCAATTGTTACTATTCAACCTTCTTGTGTTGTTGAGTGAAAGATTGCATCACTAACCATTTCTTTTAAAGGATTACTTGCACATATCAAATATATCATCTTTGAACATACATCATCAATCATTGAAGTTTTAATAAAATTATCCCTGTTTAGTTAGTTTCATATTGTTGAAATGCATTATAATTTTTCCATTATCTTGCACTAACAATTATGTTATATTAATTAATACTTATTCTTATCATCAGATAAATTTCAAGGTTAGCATATTGACTCTTCTGACTTATTAACTTACTTTGCTTTATTGAAACACAGAATTTTTGTCTAGTTTGTCATTGATAAGAGATTTAAACATAATGAAATTAAGAGAATTTTCAGAATTTATCTAAACAGATCATTAATATAAAAAAGAGTTTCTATCTGTAGTTGAAAACTAATCACATGATGAAATATCTCTTAGATACAAAGAAAAACTATACAAAAGATCACCAAGAAATTTTTTTTCAAGAAATTACTTTTGTAAAGAGATGAATTGTCATTTGAGAAATAGATGGTCTGCTAATGCATTTTTATCTATTGTCATATAGAAATTTCAATCTTCCATAATCAATTTTTGTCAATCCATGTTCTTAAAGAATTAAAAAAAAATGAATTTCAAAAGAAGTTGAAAATACGGTTGAACCAAAAACATACACTAATTCAAGCAATTTCACTAGTATTTCCAACACTAATGGATCTTTACTTTGTCAAGGTAAAGTGCTTAGTCAAGAGACCGAGCTCTAATACCAATTGAAGGTGCTGGAAAATTTAAGAAAATTGAGTTTGAATTGTGGTTTGCCATTTCTGAAAATTATTTATGTTACTTAAACAAAAAGATGTGTTCTTTATCAAAACATTCAACTTATGATTATAAAATAGTTTAAGTAAATAAATTTGTATCATAGAGAACTTAGATTAAACGCATAGTAGAGAAGAGTGGTGACACAAGTAATTTATATTAGTTCACAACAAACAATCGTTACATCTAGTCCTCCCATTGCAGAGATATTAGACATCTAGTCCTCCCATTACAAAGAGATTTTTTCTCAGTACAATCAAGGATTTAATCTACTATTTTAAAAAAATAGCATACATGTATAATTTACTATGCCTCTTCATGCTTCCAGTACTTTTCGTTAGCCTCTCTAGACTTTCACATTTAGAACATTTTCTAGACTTCTAAATTGTCTAGCAAGCTATCATTGAAATTCACAAATATTCTTACACCTCTTTAGATACATCTTATGGACGAAATAGTTGTTGCCACTATCAAACTTATAACCCTTTTTGTATTTTCTATGAACGACTCACAATCTCCCCACCCAAGTTAGCATGCTTTTAATGTTTAAGTTGATGATAAATTATGTTAGAACTAAGAGTGGAAATAAATTAGGCCATCCGGCAGAGGTTTATGACCTTACCTACGTCAGGCTCATTGCAAATTTTTTTAATATAGAAGACTTAGACTTTTTAATAAGTTTATTTAACTAAAAATGTCAAACTATATACTATTAAAAAGTCTTTTATAAGTCTATCCTTTCAGCCTACTTAAGTAAATATGGATAATATTTTTGCATTACTATTATTATTATGATTTATATGTATCGTTAGTGAGAAAATATTCACTGTATCATTTATATAACATATTTGTCTTTAGTCATTTTTCTCTTGTCTAAATTAAAATATCATTTTAAGTCCTTCTAATATCTACATTTTCCTTGTACATAAGTGAAGTTAAGTTTGTGCATAAACATATATGAATTTTGTTGGAGGAAATTGTAAATGTTAAAGATTAAACCAGATATCTAAAGATATTTGATGTAACCCATATATAAGCACACCGTTGATAAAGCATCTCGAATAAAAATATAAGAATATAAAAATTCGTAATTCATTTTAATATGTGTACTACTCTATAATACTTATTTTAAAAGTTACAAAAAGTGATAGATAAAATTATATTCATATACTCTTTATTTTATTTAAATTTAATATTTAAATTTGTTATCTTTTTCATATTAATTCTTTATCTTTTAAAGCGTGCATTAGTTAATTTTTTTATAAGTCGCGACATTTTTGTCAAATGTCACATATCAACCTATCTACCATTCTCATCTTTCTAAGATATGGTTTGGGATACATTAATATATACTTGAACATTTAATGTTGGAGAGAAAATTATTAGCAACACATTTTTTAATATATTTTTTCACATATTATCTTTGATTGGTTTTATATAAATTCCACTAATTAAATTATATAAATTTTATAAAAATTTGATAGAACCTGTCTCAATTTTAATTAATAAAAAAATATATTAAAGAATGTATTACTATTCATATTGAGGATGTTAATCATCACAAATTCTACTATTTATAAATGCGTGTATGACTTTAACTCATGTATATAATATTTATAAAAACGTGTATGACTTCAACTCATGTATATAACAAAGTGGACATTAATTATATCATATATCTATTTATAACAGTGGAACTCTCTAAAATGTCAAGAAGCATTTCTGCATCTCTTGGACAATACCGTTTAAGTTTTCACCCGCTTTCATTTATTTAGAAATTTTAATTGATTTCTCATCATATTACCCCACAATTAAATTTCTAAACTTTTATAATAACATCAAATTTATTTCTCTTCCATTTTGTTATCATCATTTGCCCTTTATACCGAATGTTATTTTTTACTTAATTCAATTGAGAATAAGAAACTCCTCTTTTACACTTTACGGTCTCACTTCGAACCAAAAAACTTAACATCTTCTCTACCATAGCTCTGATCTCAACATCATTACAAGCATTGAATGGTGACATTGTACATATACTTATAATGCCATTCACAACAACCAATAGAACATATTGTCTAACCTCAAATTGTAAGAAAGAATTTTTATACAAGGATTCTACATAGATCCACCATCAATTTTATTTGTGCTTTAGTACTCGTATAAAATATAGTCACGTTGGTTCGACACTTCTTTCTAATATTCATGGAAACACCTTAACAAATGTATTCATCATCTTAAATAAATTACAATAATTTACAATTCAACTCAATATGTGTAGTCCAAGACTAAAAAATTTAGCTCATTTGTCTTCTATAATAAATTGATTCCAAAAGATTGCATAGATACAGATTGGTTCTTTCCAATGCCATATTCAAACAAAGGATGTAAATTAATATATTGTTGTTGGTTGTTTTAAATTGTTGATTATATTTTTGGGTAATTGATTGTGTGAATTCAGACCACAAATACTATTTACAATACTATGTGTGACAACGTGTGATTTGTCAACAATATAAATTTTTTATATTAAATTTAATTTATCTTATCTATATTATTTCTCTTTTTTTATTTTTAATAAATGTCATCATTATATAATTTTTATAATAAACATTTTGAAATAAAAGCATCAGGTTTGACACTTATTTGATTACATAATACATACTAATCATTAGGGTAGAAATAAGTTATATTGAACTAACCTTTTGCAAGATCTAGGTTTGGTCAAAAAATTCGAAACTTAAGTCTAGCTTATAATCTGTCATAGACTTATTTTTAAGTTTGAGTTTGACATTTTTGAAAGTTTAATATAGTTTGTAAATGTGTTTAAAAGTCTATTTTATATTAACATCTTAAATAAATAATTTGATCGATAAATCTTTAAATAGACAAACGAACTAATAAATCAATAAAAGTATACTCTATTTTGATATTTATCGTGACATTTACATAATTTGAGATAACATATTACAACTAGTTTATAATACTATATCAAATATACTAAATAAATTAATAAAAAAAAAGGCTAATATATTTAAATCATAAGTAAATTTTTAATTTAATACAAAAATATAATAATAATAATAATAATAATAATAATAATAATAATAATAATAGTAAAAAAACTCTATTTTAAAAAAAAGTATGGTATGAGTTTAATATAGGTTAGAGCATAGACCTTGTTGAACGGTACTATCTATTTCCATCCGTTACTAATCATATTATTTTATAGGCATGGATGACATAGTTGCCGGAATATTCAAACTCGTCCACTCTCCATCCCATCGATAGAGTAGGTATTTGGATTGCATACAGTTCAAAGTTCATGTAGTAAATAGATTTATTAATTTTAAAATTAAAATAAGAATTATCTAAACCGTTTTATCATAATCTAACTAAAAGGAAAATCTAAACGGCAGAACTGATTATCATAACCTTCCACCCAAAAAAAAAATCAGTATAGTTACTAATTTCACAAACAACGAGTAAATGATGTCAAAAACTCATTATTTTTAATTGGAATATAACTAATAATAAGTCAATTGAAATAATAGTGAGTTTGTTGGTTGTTACAATTTCGAACACATTGAAACAATTATGAGACTAAATTTTGAGTAAAAGATACGGTAACTCATGAAATCGTTTGTCGGTCAATTTAATGGTTCTTTAAAGTTGGAGAAAATAATTTTTTTTTTATTTTAGTTCAATTTTATCATAATTAATTCATATAAGTGTGAGATTTTGGATTTAAAAATATTCGATCTGACAATATCGAAAGGTAGACAGTGGAAAAAAAAAATTACATATTGGACATGTGTAACGTGTGTTTTTAAATTGTTTATGATGTTTATTTCTCTATAACTGAATTTTGATGTTTTATGTGTTGATATTTGAAATTTTGATGTTTTGATTTTTACATCGTTACATTATTTGAAATAATAGAGAAAACGTAAGTTTCAATTTTTCTAGTTCTTATCTTTCTCTCTTATCTCTCTTTGATCTAGTTTTGTACACCACATACAAAATATAAGTTGCTTGTTGTTCCTTTATTTTAACCTTTGTTCCCGCATTATTATTGTTTTGTCTGATCTTATCTCTCTTTGATCTAGTTTTGTACACCACGTACAAAATATAAGTTGCTTGTTGTTCCTTTATTTTAACCTTTGTTCCCGCATTGTTATTGTTTTGTCTGATTTGTCCTTTGAACATGAATTGTTATTTTGGACACGCATTCTTCTTAAGTCCAAAATTTGAATATCTAGCTAACCTATCATGTCTTTTCACTCTTGTTTGTGTCTCTTGAAAATTATATTTCTATTGCAATTAAACAAAATAATACTAATAACAATACTAAACAAACACATTTAAAAAAATATTTAAATAGCATTTTGCTTGGTGCATCACTCTAATATATGCCTATATTGATTGCTGTCATACATATATATATATATATATATATATATATATTATCTAGAGAAAAAAAATGATAGGCGAGGGTGTCGCTTGTGAGTCAAAGTTGAGATTTTTTGTGTATGTTTGGTATCCTGAAAGAGTAATTTTAGGTATTGAAATGACTCTCAAGTAGATAAAGGAAGTGTGGGAAAAAAGGAACCATCAATGCATAGAGTTTAGCAATATAATATGTGAGATTATAATATAGGCATAAGATTTATTTGTTGTAGTTGTTTTAATTGTTGGGGTTGAGTGATGATCATGCTTGGTGGTGGTTAATTGTAACTTTTTGAAATTGGTTTACACTTTTTGTGCCGACAATAGAATCATTTTATTAAACAAAATTTTATAGCAATGATAAATTGTTTCAGTTTTAATCTTTTACCTTAATCTTCATGATTATTTATTTTTAACAGAAGTAGTTACAAATCATAGTTGGATGAATGTTAATCGTTTGAGTGAAGAGTATCAGAAAAGGCGTGGAAGAATTTTCACAATTTGCTTTAAAAAAAACTTCCTAAAAATGAATGAAAGTTTTATTGTCCTTGTGTTAAATGTTTAAATGGGAATCGGTTACATTTGAGGAAATAAGAAATCATCTTATTTGTTCTGAAATTTTTCAGGGTTATACAAAATGGATATGACAGAGCGATTCGTTAAACATGACAAGTGTATCATAAAGAGAAGAAGTTCGTGAAGATATGGACAATCGACTTGAGAACATGATTTTTGATATTGGACAAGAGTATTTTCAATGTGCACATGTTTTTGATAGTTTGTGCAATGACAAAGAAAAGGCTTTGTATTTGAGATGCACTAACTTCACACAGCTGTCTGCAGTGCTGAGATTGTTCAACTTGAAAGCGAGAAATGGATGGGCAGACAAAAGCTTCACTGAATTGCTTGAGTTGTTGAAAGAAATGCTTCCCGAAGGTAACACATTGTCAAATCGTTATTATGAGGCAAAGAAGATATTGTGTTCAATGGGTATGAAGTATAAGAAAATACACGCATGCCTAATGATTGCATATTATACCAAAAATACATGATGGGTATGGAGTATAAGAAAATACATGCAATCCCTAATATTGTCATTGTATTGACTTTGGAAAGAGTGAAGTGTATGGATTTATTAATCCAAGTTTCATCCAAAGTGAAAATGATCCAACTAATGCTCAAGTCCACATTCAAAACAAGTTGTACTAGGAAAAAAGAACTTGTTACCTATCACCTTATCTCATAAAGTAAATATTTGTCTATTATAGTTATCGCTTATAATTGAAAATATTGAATATAACACATATTTAATTGTTTGTTTCCCTATATGTAGTCGTCATTTGCAATTGCTTATTATTAATCTTAAGGAGTTTAATGTAGTTTCCTATGTTGATTGGGAAGCAAGCCAGATAAAAAAATATGCCACATTGTTGATTTGTAAGTATTTAATTTATTTATTGTTCATAAGTATTGTAATATGTTTTATAACACAATTTTAATAACTATTTTTATATTGTAGAGCTTTTGAAAGTTATTACAAGTTGCTAGGTTTTGAGAATTAAACCAAAGATAAAATGGAGTTTTCCTATAGTAAGTTGTTTACAAATGAATAACTTCATTTATAATATTATAACAATTTTATGTATTTAACAATTTTTTTTGTGATATTCAATTTTAGAGTTAGAGACAAGCTTTAAATTATGAGTGTGGCTAGTATGTCATGTTAAATATATATTGAACATTGTAATAGCCGGTACTATTGATTCATAGACGCAAGTACGTAAATTTTTTTAAAAGTTATTATTGATTGTGTTTTTTATGTTCGTATGATAAAAAATTATGATTCGGCTAGTATTGATTGTGTTTTTTTCTTCAAATATTTGATGATTGATATCATTTCATCCGGATCAAATTAAAGAATTTCAAGAATGTTGTGTGAATTTTATTTTGGAATTAATTGAAGAAAATGACAATGTTTGAATATGTGTGTATTGAATATTGCTACACTTTGATTTTGTAATTTTGTTAATGGACATCTAAATCCTCTGATTTTGTAGCAGAACCCTCCCATATAATTTCATGTGTTAAACATATGATTTTTCCATCTTGTCAAGAGTGGTCAGAAATATGAGACACCTTTGTACTATATATTTTGTATGAACTTCTGGTACTGTATATTTTGGTTATTATATAGTTATATAAAGTTGTGGTTGCAAGTACAAAACTCTGATTTGAAATTCAGAAATATTGTATGTATTCATGGAGCAAGAGCAGTAAAACAATTTAATGAGAAATTTATTAAAAACTAATTATTTTAATTTCATCTATTAAGTCAGTTATTTAAAATAACCAACTTAAAAGATGATTTGTTGAACTAAACTTATTATGTTTAAGTCGGGTAATCTGAATCAACTTAACAACGTGAAGTTCTGTTAAGTCAGTTCAAGAAACGCGTTAAAAAACTTGTGTTATTAAGTCATTTGTTGTTAAATCGGACACGGAATCGACTTAAAATATACATTTTAACCGACTTAAAAAGGTAAAATTTCACTAGTGATTTAACTGATGTATTTTGATGCAATCCAGATGCGTATTTTGAGAGCTTTTGAAAAGATATGGATGAAAAAAGAAGTCATTAAGACATATATGATCACTTTTTTTTTCATCGAAAAATAAATAATTATATATGTAATAATGACTTCTTTTCTCACTTCTATGTTCTCAAAAGTCCTCAAAATACACCTCCAGATTGATGATTGTTTTTATTTATTTATCAAAATACACATCTGAAATGATCAATTCAAAGATCAGGGTTGCAAAAAGAAACTACCGATGTCTTTTATTGATTTTTATGAATGCTTACTAAAAAAGTATTTTGTTGGAACTACATACTAAATTGAAATATATTTTTCAATTTAAGGAATTAAATTGTTATTTCACAAATTTAATAGACTAAATTATTAGTCACTTTTAATGATAATATAGTTTAAAAACAATAAATTCAAAAATAATTAAATTCCTGATTGAAATTAATTATCTCAAAATCACATGGATGTTTAAATAAATCTTTTAGATATAAAAATTGTTAAGTCTATACCTAAATCCCATGATATTTTGAAAAGTTTCAGTAACTTTAATGAAATTTGACATATCATTTTTAAAGCCTGAGTTTTCTCTTTCTCTTTTTTTTTTCTTTATAAAATTTTTCTTTTAATGAACTACACTTTTGAATGAGTAAGTTTGAATCATTTAGTAAGTTGTCAAATTCTTTCTCCATTTGTTCACACAAAAGACAAGGTTCAGAATTTGTTACCTCATTTTCTTCAGTGTTTGCCATTAAACATATGTTGGCTTCTTCATCTTCTTCTTCACCAGATTCATCTCAGTTATCCCATGTGGCCATCATTGATTTCTTTTTGAAAGGAAATCTGTTTGGTGTTCTTTTGTTCAGAGGACACTCGGATTTGTAATGTCCCAACTTATTACATCCAAAACATGTGATTTGGCTCTTGTCTATTTCTGTTTTAGGATTTTCTCTTTTGTTTGGGAATCCTTTCTTGATCTGGTCTCTCCTTCTCATCATTCTTTGAATTTTTCTAGTGAGAAGAGCAATTTCTTCATCAGCATTTTCTTGTCCAGCTTCCTCTGGTTCTTTTTCTATTTGGACTGGTATACTTTCTTGGGATGCTTTTAAGGTTATTGATTTTCCTTTCTTGACAGGTTTATCTTCTTGCAGCAATACCTCATGTGCTCTTAAGGTTCCAATTAGTTCTTCTAATGCCAGCACTTCAAGATTTTTGGCTTGGCTTATAGCTGTCACCATTGGTCTCCATATGATTGGAAGACATCTCATGATCTTTCTTACTCTGTCTTGTACTGAGTAAGCCTTTCCTAAAGATCGCATTTCATTCACTATAGTTGTGAACCTTGAATACATTTCATCAATGGTTTCTCCTTCATTCATTTCGAACAACTCAAATTTTCTTATGCCGATGTCTATTCTTATTTCTTTGAGATGGTTTGTTCCTTCATGATGAATTTGCAGTGTATCTCAGATTTATTTAGTGGTTGTGCATTCATCAACTCTTTCACTTTCTTCCCTGCTCAAAGCACACAATAAGAATAATTGAGCTTTAGAGTTTAGGAGTACCTTAGTTTTGTCTTCAGATGTCCAGTCAATTTTTTTCTTCTCAGCAGAGTTTGAATCATTTTGATCAACTCTTGGAATGAAATCTCCATCTGTAATGATGCGCCACATTCCTATGTCTTGAGACTTTAGAAACGGCTGCATCCTGTTTTTCCAAAAGTAGTAATCAGTTCCATCAAAATATGGCGGCCTGTTTGAAGATCCTCCTTCAACAATGTATTTTGCTTTTGACATTTTAAGTGAGTGTGGTAGAGAGGCAGGTAGAGGCTGAGGGTTAGGATGGGAGGAGGAAGTTTGGTTAATTGAAGGACCAGAAGTGGCTGGATAAGTCAAGAATTGACTGATTCCAAAAATGGAAGAAGTGGTTGTTTGTGGAGAAATATAGGCAGGTGACATGGCTGACACATTTTGATGGGGAAATAGTGTGGTCATGGGATCAGGTGCAAAATGAAAGTATTGGGAGAAGGAGATGAACTCAGTGGAAGACAAGGAAGATGGTGGTGGAAAAACGGAGAAGGTTGGAAATGCTGGAGGAATGTCTGGAGAACGTTCTGGGTTTTCAAGAGAACGTTCTTGAGCATTTTCAGCTGCTCTGTTTGGAGATGGGGAAGGTGATGCTGGGTCTGGGACATCAACTCTTCTTCTTGCAGAGCGTTTTCTTTTTAGAGGGGATGGAAAAGAAGAGGTGATTGGGGCAGACCTTCTAGTTGTTGGAGGGACAGAACGGCTATTTGTTCGGGGGTTATGCTGTCGTGCTGGTGTAGCGGAAGGCTGTTTTGTGACAATTATTTTCATATGAGCAATGTTTTTTGTGGAGAATTTGGATAGTTTCAGGAGGGATTTTTCATTGGAGAGAGGGATTTTAAAATAATTAAAGACTTTGGTTAAGATCATATCGTAGGGAATAGTATTTTTCTTGTAGTCTTTAGTTGCTGCAGCGATCATATGATGAAGAATGAGATGTGGAAGATTGAGGCGCTAACAGTTGATGAGATGATAGATGATCAACACGTCGTTTTCAGAGACATACTCATGGCTTCCACAGTGGGGAAGAAGAGTATGCTGACTCATACTATTAAAGATCTTTGGGAGTGGTTTGAGGTATGTGGAGAGATATCTAGTAGAGTTTTCTTGAAACAGCTCAGATAAAACTTCAGTCTCTTTAAGATTGAGAGTTGCATACCAAGATTTTCCAAATACAGCAGGATCTTCAGTAGGGAGATCCAAGATTGATGCAAGGATGTCAGGAGTCAGTTTTATCTCAATTCCATTAATGTTGGAAATCAGAAGTGATTTATCAACGAATGTTTGATCCTGAAAGTAGAAAGCCCTGACAACATCTGGATAGTAATGCTCAAATGTTTGTAGAAAAGCAGTCCATCCTAGAGCATCAGTGAAGTGTTGAACAACATTGCCATCTACTACGAGTTTGTCAAAGTCAAAGACTCGTCCAATAGCAATGGGTCTCTGAGCCCATTTGGTTTTAAACACTTTGGTAGCTGTGGGAGGAATTAGAGGAGTGGGTTGAGTTTTGGCTTTCTTGGAAGGTGGAGAAGGTTGTGTGGATGAATCAGAGTGGGATGATGAGTCAGAAGAAGGAGAGGAAGGGTGTTCAGGTGAGAGAGGTCGTTTGGTGGGTTGTTAAGAGGGAGACGTATGAGAAGAAGAACGTTCTTCTGCAGGAGAACGTTCTTGAGTAGGAGACTTCTGAGGTACAAGAGAATGTTCTTGGATGGGAGAACGTTCTTGAGTAGGTGAAGGAGTTTTGTGAGCATTAGGAGTGGCAGGGACGGGAGAACGTTCGTTGATAGGAGAACGTTCTTGGCATAGGGTGGGTGAAGGTTCACTAGGTAGGAAACGTTTTTGACTTGAAGAACGTTCTGGAGAGGGAGATGGAGTGTGTATGAATTTCTGTTTAGGCGCAGTGGTTTTGAATCTCTGGCGAATGTTTAAAATTTTTCTTGCCAGAAATTGAGAGATTGTCATGGTGGTTTTTGTTTTTAGAAGACGAGTTGTGGGATGGCAAGGTTTGGGAGAAGAGAAAAGTTCATTGATCAATCTCCGTTTTTGATTTGGAGGAGTTGATTGAGAGGGTTCAGACGAAAATGAAGATTTTGATGGAGTGACAGGTTTTGTGGGTTTTGTTGATGTTGAGTGAGGAGGAGTATCAGATGATTCATTTGAATCAGAGTTTGAAATTATAAAGTAAGCAGGTTTAGTGATTGGGGTTCTTGAAGTCCCAATTCCTGCCAAGACTCTCATTGAGCGTCTTTTTGGTGCGGGAGGATTGACAAATTTCTTTGGTGGTGAAGGATTAATGAAGGATTTGCGCAAGTGAGGAGGAACTTGAGCAATGTTAGTAAGAGGACAAGAGTAGAGAGGGGGAAGAACAGAAGACAGAGGTTCAGGAATGGATGAGTTAGGGTTGGTTTCAGGGGAGGATGAGAGGTAGTCTGAAAAGGAAGTATCAGACGAGTGTTTTGGAGGAGTTGGTCTGGGTGGTGGAGATGGTGAACGACTAAAGGATGGTAAGGGTGAAGATGATGGTGATAGTGTATCTGTGCATGCATTTTTGCGCGCGGATTGTTTGGTTCGAGCCATTGTTTTTGTAAGATGAAGGTTGAGGAAGATGAAGAATTTCTATAACAGAAGAGTGTTATTAACTGCAACACGTTTTTGATGTTTTTGAAGAAATAGGACAATGATGGTTTGATCCTAAGGAAATGACAAATGTTGGGGGGCGGGAAACGAAGTGACGGCTTGTCAGAGTGACCTTTGAAAGCCTAGAGACACAAGCATTAAATGCCAAGACATGTCTTTCCTGCGCATGAGGAAAGTGACAAATGGGGAGAAAGTTTGTTGAAAAATGGAGAAAGATGTCTGAAAAATGGAGATTGATAAACGTTCTCTGTTTTCTGCAGAAGCAGTTTTAACGAGAATTTTCAGGATTTTTCATGATTTTCAGTTTTTCTTTCATTGAATTAAAACTTTCCTCAACCAGAGGCTTTGTAAAAATATCAGCAAGCTGATTTTGAGTATCAACAAAGATTAATTCAATATCTTTTTTGTTAACATGATCGCGAATAAAATGATGTTTTATTTCAATATGTTTTGAACGAGAATGCTGAATGGGATTTTTTGATAAATTGATTGCACTACTATTATCACAGTAAATTGGAATGCTTGAGTAACTCACAGAGAAGTCTTCAAGTTGAATTTTTATCCAAAGAACTTGTGAGCAGCAGTTTGCAGGTGATACGTATTCAGCTTCGGTGGTTGATAAGGCTATAGTATTTTTTTTCCTGCAAGACCAGCTTATCAAAGCATCACCCCGAAACTAGCATGCTCCACTGGTGCTTTTTCTTTCAGTTTTATCTCCAGCATAATCAGCGTCGCATTATGCTACAAGATCAAAATGAGAACCTTTTTCATACCAAAGGCCAAGATCAGTAGTTCCAACAAGATATCTAAAAATTCGTTTCACAACTGTTAAATGAGATTCTTTTGGGGCAGATTGAAATCTAGCACATAATCCTACTGCCATTATCTGGCCTGCTAGCAGTTAAATATAGCAAGAAACCAATCATTCCTCTATAAATAGTGTTGGGTGTAGACATGGTTATCTTCTTGCAGCAATACCTCATGTTCTCTTAAGGTTCCAATTAGTTCTTCTAATGCCAGCACTTCAAGATTTTTGGCTTGGCTTATAGCTGTCAACATTGGTCTCCATATGATTCGAAGACATCTCATGATCTTTCTTACTCTGTCTTGTACTGAGTAAGCCTTTCCTAAAGATCGCATTTCATTCACTATAGTTGTGAACCTTGAATACATTTCATAAATGGTTTCTCCTTCATTCATTTCGAACAACTCAAATTTTCTTATGCCGATGTCTATTCTTGTTTCTTTGACATGGTTTGTTCCTTTATGATGAATTTGCAGTGTATCCTGGATTTCTTTAGCAGTTGTGCATTCATCAACTCTTTCGCTTTCTGCCCTGCTCAAAACACACGATAAGAATAATTGAGCTTTAGAGTTTAGGAGTACCTTAGTTTTGTCTTCAGATGTCCAGTCGATTTCTTTCTTCTCAGCAGAGTTTGAATCATTTTGATCAACTCGTGAAATGAAATCTCCATCTGTAATGATGCGTCACATTCCTGTGTCTTGAGACTTTAGAAACAGCTGCATCTTGTTTTTCCAAAAGTAGTAATCAATTCCATCAAAATATGGCGGCCTATTTGAAGATCATCCTTCAACAATGTATTTTGCTTTTGACATTTTTCTATTAGATCCTTTTCTCTAGCACTTGGTTAACGTGTTTCTTTTAGAGACCTTGATTTTGATGCCAATTGAAGTAGCAATGTCAAGTTACAAGCAAGGGGGTTTGAATTGTAATCTTGCCTAATTAAAATTTTCTGTTAAAAACTTAAGAAAAACAACTCAAGAATGATCTTGAATATGAAAACAGAAATAAAGAACGTTCTTGGTTCTGAAACAGAAAACGGAGAACGTTCTTGATTAGTTAAAATCACACTTTTTAGTTTCTCTTTTTAACTTGATAATAAAAATAACTGAATGTAAATAGAGATAAGGAAGAGATACCACACAACGATATATCCTGGTTCACCCAACTTGGGCTACGTCCAGTCCTCACAACTGTGAGATTTTCACTAAGTGTTCAAAGAACGAAGAACAATCTTTTGGTTACACAGATCAACCTTGATCTGTAACTATACTTCCTTTCCACCTAGAAAGGATTCAATCAAGTCACCTAACAAAACTGATAGGATTTTACAATTTAACTCTTTTAATCACACTCAAACTATAAACAATTCTTATAGTTATGAGTTTACACAATAATGATCTAAAAGGTTTGGTTGAATCTGATTATGCTCAACTCTTGTTTGAGAATAGATTCAGAATAAAAAGAACTCAGTAAGATAAGCTGGAAGTGTATGGTAGTTTCAGCCTGATTCTTTTTGTGAATGAGATAGCTTCAATAATGCAAGTGAATATGATTTAATGAGAATACTTGGCACTTGAAGTTCTGAATATTGCTGAGTGTTTGCCTTCCTTTTATAGACGATTTGAGCATTTAATTCTGGTCAGAAAGAGCTGTTAGCAGTGCTCTGTTACTTTTGACCAAAACAATATATCTGATTAAAAATAATCCATCCATGTGACAGCTTTGGGACTTGCTTGACTGGGCTGTTTTGCTCAAGTTTAAACAGTTTTTCTGCGCGTTTTAAGATCCCTTAAGCTTAGAAAAATACTTGATGATAATTGGGCTTTGATCTGGACACTTGATTTGATCCAAAACTGTTTGGAAATGAGTAAACAACTTCTGCAGAACTGAGAAGTCTGTTTCTACAGAAAACGGAGATTGTTCTTTTAAGAAACGGAGAATGATGATCAGAAGTGGAGATTGATGATCAATCTGATCTGATAGTCTTCTGGACAGTCTGGGGACTGATAATCAATCTTGAGTTTCAGTCTTGTTTCAACTTTCTTGAGAGTTCCAAACTGGAGAAAGTTTACAATCCGTTTTGACTTGCTTTGATTAATGATGATTTATCTTAGTGATTCATGATGATTTATCTTAAAAAAATATATCCTTTAAAATAATAATAAAAAATATTAACTCATAAATTTCTTCCCGTGTATCGCATGGGTGTACAATCTAGTTAATCATTATGTTTTGACGGTATAATTTTTTTTATGCGTCCACTCAATCAAATTATACTAAAAATTACTTTGTTATGTTAGCTTCCAGAATATTCACAAATATCTATATGGTAAGACTCAGTTAAATGCATCTCTAACAATAATTATACTTACAGTGTAAACATACTAAATTCATAGTTTAAATTCAAAAAATAATAGTAAAATAATTGATTAGGCACAAAAATTGTTGATGAATAAAAATAAAAAATTGAAATGAACAAAGTTAGGACACATATAAAATACTTCTCTTTTCTTTTATCAAAAAAATGAAAATAAAAAACTCCTTATATGTATTATTTTTTTTTTAATTTGAAATTACTTTTGTAATTATAAAACAAAGTAATATATTGAATTTGAAATATATCATAGTTAATAAAAATTTAGGGATAATATTTAATTGAGGAGAAAACAGTTAAAGAGTTTGAATTTAAATACAAAGAAATATTGATACGAGAATAAGATACAACTATATAAGTAAAATAAAAAGACAAAACAATAAGTTCAAACACGTAATAAAAAACATATTAATATAGAAAAATTACAATTTAAAACATTCGAAAATAACATAATCAAAAGACTTTGGCCATAAAAATTGTTACACTAATCAGAGCTACCTCTTTACAATTTCAATTTATTGATTGACTAACAAATCAACGATCAAACATAAATAACTACTATCTACTACTTTAGCGGTATGTCGATTACAACATCTCTTCCTTGTTAGCAATTTCTTCCCACCCAACACTTTTGTTGTCATCTAACTATACACATAGTGTGTAAGCAGTCATATGAAAAACATACGAATATGAGTCATCATTCTCAAGACATAATCAAATATAATAAAGTATTAATTAACATTTCAACATGTACAATAAACAATATCAACAATGCATGATAATGTGGCACAAATCCTAATTATTAGCTACGTCACGTTGGATTCTTATAACTTCGGCTTGATACGGTTAGAGAAGTCACCTACTACTCCACGAACAAAAGTGCCTATTTAGAGTGATTCAATATGAATCAGAACACCGACATTGATGTCCCTCCTTTACGTAAGACCTTTCTACTTATAATGTTTATGAATGCGATACATGACATACAAGACAAATCATTCATCAACAATCATTGTTCAACAACAACTAACCCATATTTGCGACTAAGTGTACTACAAAATATTAGTGTTTATCATCGACATATCAAGCAATATCAAATACTAACTTTATCGACCTAATCCCTATTATTTATCCTATCACTTAATACTAAAATACTTATTATAAGTTAATTAACAACCTAAGTTATCAATTTGACTTAAGCTAATTGATTAATTTTAAGACTATTATATCATAACTTAGTCCTTCTCTAATTTTGATCACTATTCTAACCAATTATGTAGTCATTCCTATTCGATTATCCTTGACTGAATATATATTTTAAGTCATAATTAATCCTAATTGATTAATAAATCTCCACTAATTAGTTATTATTTAACTCAGAAGTTTTACATTTATGGATATTATCCTAATCAATTACAAAGAATCCAATTAATCAATTATTCCATCTCAACTTACACTAATCAATATTCTTAAGTCACTACTCGATTATGCATAATCAGTTTATCTTTTTTCTATAGACTAAACGATTAAACATTAACACTAATCAATTATTATATTAGAAAACAGAACAAAAAGAAATTTTATCAAAATAGAGTTTAAGTTATATTGAACAATTAATTTTAAAATAAATTTTGAATTTAGTAATAAAGATAAATGATAATTTTGTGGATAGATCAAAGTAGATATAAGAGGTCTGTTGAGAAACTTTTTCTATGTTAAGAAAAATGTTTTTTATAAATAAGAATTGAATAATTATTGTTAGAGTAAAAAACCTTACATTATACTATTAATATATCTAATAGTTATGACATTTTGTATGTTCGGAAAAAGCTGTATTTTGCAAGGAGAGTTATTGAGAAATCCAACATAGTCCATAAAGCTTGAGCATTCGTTGAGAATCATAAACTAATGTTAAATATATATGTGGTGGTTGATCAAAATCACACTTTTACCTATCCCTCTAGTTGATTCCCTCTCATCTAAATTGGTACAAAATTAATGTTCATACTATTGGTCCTAATAATAATAATTTTTGGGAAATTAATGTCAATTAATAGAGACCTTGAGGTGTTGTATTAGCTAATGTTATTTGGAAGATATCAAATTTACCTCATTTATATAGGGTTGAGGCATATGGTTTTCTCCTAACACTTTATTTTGTATTTGAAATGAATTTTAACAATATTATTCTTGAAGGAGATTCTCTTAACATGGTTCGAGCAATGAATAACTTTTATGTTGATTATTCTTTAGTTGGTTTATTTATTGTTGAATAGTGTAATATTAGTATCTATTACTCTAATTATTTAGTTGTTTATGTGGAAAAAACCATAAATATTTTTCTATATTTTTTAGTTAAATTTGTTTTATCTTTAACTTACACTATTTAAATTGAATATTGTACTTCAATTATATTTCTTTTTCAATTGCAGTTGATTTAATTGATTCATTAAGTTATATTTTTTTTTTGTAAAAAATCAAATAAAAGAAAAACCACTAGATAATTTAAGAAATATACAATTTCTTCGTTAAAGAAAGTTTTTTTGTGAACTCGTTCGAGACAGGTAGATAATAAACACAAAGTTCCCTGTAAAAAAGTTTAACATTATAACATTTACTATGTTTGAATTTAAATTTTATTAAACTAGAAGAGATATTATCATCTGATCCAAATAATCTTTTAAGTTTGATTGAAGAAATTCTTTTAAAGAACAGTTTAGAAACAAAAAGCAATGTAAAAAGTATATAAATATTATATTTGACATTTAATTGCAAACTTTGAATAGTCTCCTAGTCTTCTCCCACTTGTAAAGCAAAAGTCTATAAACCAAAAACCTTACATACTTCCACAACTCTCTTTTTTATATATTCACATTATCACTCATCCAATATCCATCATCCACAAAACGCGCTTTTCTTTCCAATCAGCAGCTTAATTAACCACCCACCAACAACCATGTCGCTAACGGAATGTTCAGCGACGAAACTAGCGGAGTTAATCGGACCAAACGCCACAAACGCGGAAGCCGCCGCAAATTTCATTTGCAATCAATTCACAGCGGTGGGGAACAAATTCATCGACACATCATTCGCAATAGACAACACATATCTTCTATTTTCAGCTTATCTCGTTTTCTCTATGCAACTCGGTTTCGCTATGCTCTGCGCCGGTTCAGTTAGAGCCAAAAACACCATGAACATCATGCTCACCAACGTTCTTGACGCCGCCGCCGGTGGTCTTTTTTACTATCTCTTCGGTTTTGCCTTTGCTTTCGGCGGACCTTCGAACGGTTTCATCGGAAAACATTTCTTTGGTCTCAAAGACGTTCCATCGAAAGATTTTGACTACAGCAATTTTCTCTATCAGTGGGCTTTCGCCATCGCAGCCGCGGGTATCACCAGTGGCTCCATCGCGGAACGAACTCAGTTCGTTGCGTATCTCATTTACTCTTCTTTTTTAACCGGGTTTGTTTACCCTGTTGTTTCTCATTGGTTCTGGTCCGCTGATGGTTGGGCTAGTCCAACCAACACGGGAAACCTTTTGTTTGGCACTGGAGTCATTGATTTTGCTGGCTCCGGTGTTGTTCATTTAGTTGGTGGTATTGCTGGTCTTTGGGGAGCACTTATTGAAGGTCCACGAATTGGACGATTCGATCATTCTGGTCGAGCCGTTGCTCTTCGTGGACACAGCGCTTCACTAGTGGTCCTTGGAACTTTCATGCTTTGGTTTGGCTGGTACGGTTTTAACCCTGGTTCCTTTAACAAGATTCTCAATGCTTATGATTCAGGTAACAATTCGATTTTAGTGCTCTTTTTTCACGGACTAACTTTTATTGTTTGTACGCATTAAAATAGAAAAAAAAAATGAATTAGGATACTGAATTACTGATATGTATCTTATAAATACTATTTTTAGTATTATGTAAATTGAATTCTTCATTTTAATTTTTTTTGTATTTTTAGATTTATTTTGTGATGTGCTAATTTGTATCGTGTGATTATTTAGGTACTTATTATGGGCAATGGAGTGCGGTGGGTAGGACGGCGGTGACAACCACATTAGCAGGATGTACGGCGGCGCTGACTACTCTTTTCGGAAAAAGAATTCTCTCCGGTCACTGGAACGTTACCGATGTATGTAACGGTTTATTAGGCGGTTTCGCCGCGATAACCGCCGGGTGTTCCGTCGTGGAGCCATGGGCAGCTATCGTCTGTGGCTTTATATCCGCAATCGTTTTAATCTCGTGCAACATACTCGCGGAAAAGGTGCGTTTCGACGATCCATTAGAAGCAGCGCAGCTTCACGGAGGATGTGGCGCGTGGGGCATAATATTCACAGCTTTATTTGCTAAAGAAGAGTATGTAAACCAGGTTTATTCGGGTAAACCGGGTCGACCGTACGGTTTATTTATGGGTGGTGGAGGAAAGTTGTTAGGGGCACACGTGATTCAAATATTGGTAATTATTGGGTGGGTTAGTGCTACAATGGGTCCTCTTTTCTTTATTTTGAATAAAATGAAATTGCTTAGGATTTCACCCGAGGATGAACTTGCGGGTATGGATATGACCCGACATGGTGGTTTTGCTTATGCTTATGAAGATGAGGAGCATACAAATGGAATTCAATTGAGAAAAATTGAACATAATTCTTCTTCATCTCCCACACCTACTACAGATTCGTGATAATATTTAATTTCGTTTTGTGTGTTTGTTCAGTAGTATTTTTTATTTTATTTCTTAGATCTAGAGGATACAGTATATTTGTTTGTACGTACATTTTAATTTTTAATTGGTCGTATATATTGCTTTGTGTTAAATGATCCAATTGGTAGATATTGCGTAAGTGCGGGTGGATAGTTGTTGTGAACCAATGGCAAGTAGCAGTAAACAAATTTTTATTTTAGGAAATTGTTTCGGTGCAGCACGTGAATTAGACTGCTTCATTCAAGATTGTGATGATTTAATAATTTTGTTACAGAATTTCCTTTTTAATTTTATATGCATATAAGTTTGTAATAATGTTTTTAGTTTTTTATGATTGTGAGGAAGTGATTTGCTGCCTAATTCTGAGTTGACCAGTTCCGAGAAAGTGCTCAATTTTGTCTTCAAAGTTTATTTTGAAAAGGAAGTAAATGAATGATTGCTTTTGCAAACTCAATATTCAAAATGAATTTAACTCAACAATTTTGCTGTGAATTTGCCATCATTCTGTGTCTCTATTGGGAGGGTTCACTTCCCAAGTAGAAACTATTAATTTTTATTATTATTATTATTATTAAAAAAAATATATATTTTTGGGCTAGGCCCGAAAAATAAAAGGGATTTAAATCCCTAAGAAAAATCAGCAAGGTGCCAGCAAAAGGAAGAAGAAAAAGGTGAAAAAGTGTGACGACGGGAACAACAGGAAGGAGAAGAAAAAAATTGGTTCTGGTGATACCAGATGTTCAGAATGTTTCACTACTGCGTTTTTCAAATTCTGCTCAAATGTTAGTGCAGAAACTAGTGCTCTCTTTGCACCTTGTGGTGTATTAGGAGAAGTTGCAATGAGTTTTTGTGAGAGCAATAAAACAACCAAATTATTCCCAAGTAACAACTCTAACATCAGATTCATTGAGAGATTTCAGATGGATCAACAGTGAAGCAACTCATTTGCATTAACCTATTAATCATAGCCTATTTCCTTCCATGATACGGTTTATATTGAAATTGAATTGGAGTCTCTCGTTATCAAGATTTCTCGGTTGTTATATATATATATATATATATATATATATATATATATATATATATATAATCGTGTATGTTGACATCTAAGCCTATTTAATATGGTATTAAAATTGAAGTTGCATTGCAGTGATAGATGTCAAAGTTCCTGGATATATATGTCTATCTTCAAATTAGCTGTCATTAAAAGGCAAGCATAACGTCTTTATTAGAGTCTGGCCCGTACAGCTTTTACTCTATTTTTTATTGATGATGAAATGAAATAATTCTACCTTGCCTAAAATATACTTCAAATTATAACATGTTTTAGAGTCAAAAGTAATTCTACTATATTCCTTTACAAAGATTTTTTTTATTAAATAATTTAGTGACTAAATTTACATATCTTTAAATGTGTAAAAATGAAAAATATTAAGTTCATCTCAAGCCGCTACATATTAATATGTGTGTAGATATTAATTAAATTGTACTTATGAAACTTCCCTTTGTATTTCTTTGTAATGTTTGCTTTTTAAGAAAATATCTAAACCTACACTTATTTTAACAGCATCTTATGTTTAAGGTTTTAAATGGCAGGATGGGGTAGTCATATAAAAAATGTGACCCTTTTAAGTAGTGCAAGTTGGATAGGTGTTTGGGATTTGAAGAAGGGGTTTGGCTGTTTTCATTGATTGCTTTTGTTAGGACATGATAATATTTTTGTATTTAAAAGATAATAGTCACATGTATGGTCGTGATTGCTTCCAAAGATAGTGTCTTCTCTCTTTTCTCTGACAAAATGCCAACAGTGCAGTTTTATGCAAGTTGAAGATAGGGTAATATATGGCAACAATTAATTGGAAGTTAAAGCACTCAATTGTTGAAGTTACTTAAACTACCTAATTCCCCACCACCAATTACTAAGTAGGCATTATCTATTAAAAGATATAAGCTTTTGTATTTCATAAACAACAATCATATTCACATGTTGATCTCAAATTTTCTTCCTCTCATTCAATATTTCATTCTTTTTACATCACTTTTTTTTTATTATGTTATTAATTTATCATTTTTTTTTATCTCTTAAAGTATATACACGATATAGGATGTGTATCAAATAGTTTTCTTTCACAAAAAAGATATATATAAACTTTTGACATTGTTATTGATTTAATGTATGTTTCATTTTAGTTTGCATTGACAGAATTATTATGAATTACAATAATTTTACAAAAACTACACTATATAAGAAGTATGTAACTTTTACAAAATTATTTTAAAATCAAATATGCGATTAATGATTGTTTGCTTTTGCGTTAAAATTGGATAGACACCGTACACTAGTAAAAGATGATAGTTGTTGTTTCTACTGTGGTGGGCAGTGAGTAGTGACAGGTCGCAATACACTCATTGCAGTTGCAAAATAAGCACCTTTTTTTTTAATAGTCAAAATAAGCACTTAGTGAATGCTTGAAATTTGAATAAAAGCCAAACGGGTTTATCACCTGCAACGTGTATCTCAAAATGTAATTGATATATACTTTGTTTTGTAAATGTGCTCACTCAAATGAATATTAGGTGATGTTGAGGGTGATTTTTAGTTTTCTGTTCTCAAAAGCCAAACGGGTTTATCACCTGCAACGTGTATCTCAAAATGTAATTGATATATACTTTGTTTTGTAAATGTGCTCACTCAAATGAATATTAGGTGATGTTGAGGGTGATTTTTAGTTTTCTGTTCTCAAACTTTTAAAATTTAAAATTCGATTAAATTTTGAGTTTGTAATTTCAGTCTTGAGTTCTGAATTTAAATTATGAATTGAGTTTCACTTTTATATTTTAATTGAACTGAATCACTCTCTTAACTTCATTTGATTATGAATTCACTAAATATAAAAAAATATTGATATATAAAAAATAAAAAAAAATTAATAAAAAATTATATGAAAATTTAATTATTTAAAATAATTCAAGTATTATAAAATTATTATTTTTTCATAATAGTGGTAGTTGTTGAAATGGACGATCATATTGGTGATTAATTAGTGATGGTGACAAGAGGTGATTGACAATTGTAGGTTGTGGTCGGTGGTGTCTATAAGGTGGTGGTCAGAGGTGGTGATCGCTGATGATGATAGTGGTATGAGGTGGATGGTCAATGGTGGTGGTCGATGATGGTGGAAGTGGTAGGATGTTGGTGGTTGGATGTGGTGGTGGTGGTTTGAGATGATGATTGGTGATGGTGGTAGTGGTCAAAGGTGGTGGTCAATGGTCTAAGATGGTGGCGGTGGTTGAGGTGGATGGTCAGTGGTGGTGACAGGGGTCTGAAATGGTGGTCAGAGGTGGTGGTCGGTGATAGTGACGTAGTCGAAGGTGAGTGGTCAATGATGGGTCATTAATGGTGGCAGTGGTCAATAGTTGTTGGAGTTGTGTTTTCATTCTACTGATAGTGACATGTTAATTTCAAAACAAAAACAAAAAATATAAAACTTATTTTTGTTTGTCTTGAGTTTTATGGGAAAATTGTTTTGAAATTGAGTAATAAATCAATTCAGTTTTATTTTACTCGAACATGTTTTACTTTTGAAATTGATTTTCAAAATCAAAAACTCACAACCACCCCGAACGAGCCGTTAGAGTCGATGGATTTGGTTTTATAAGAAGCAAAATGTATAATTTTCTTTTTAAATATCATTTTATTTAGAAAAAAATAAAATGCAATTTTTGTCCTCTATTTTAACCGAAATAAATTTTAGTTATCTTATTTTTAAGTTTAGGATTATTTTACTCGTTTCAAGATTTTTGCCCACAACTTATCGTGGAGCTTTTTTTACATGTCATTTTAATTAATCATGCGGAATTACATTTAATGATGTGACATTGTTGAAATGGACTAGAAATAGTGGATTAGTAACCATGTTACAACCTTTTTTTTAGTTTTACTTTGTGAATCTATTCTTAAGAAACCCACTATTTTCAAAATAAATCAACAATAGTGCATCATAAAATGTGATTCCATGCCATTAATGAATACAAAACGTTATAAAAATAAGAATTATGAGAAAAAATTGAAATATTTGTGAAACAGGGGAACTAAAATCATGAAGAATTTTTTTAGAGAAACTAAAACCGAAATATAATATATTTATAGAGACTAAAAACTTATTTAACTTTAAAAATAATTAATTTAAGGGTGAAAGGATGGTGCTCACTAAACCTTGGACTAGACTGTTACGCCTTACTCTAAATTTTCTTCATAAAAAAAATAAGGCAACGTTGGTAGAGGCATCTTGCAGGAGTGACAGGTGGCATAACTTCCTGTAAGAAAGTTCCTCCGAATATTCGTCATCAAATTCTTTAGAACCTAAAAGATATTGAACAAATAAAGAATACTAATGCTCTCAATGATGAATATGATGATAAAATTAACGAGGAAGAAATAGAAGCGGTTCAATCTACCCAACAATTTCTAACCAAGGACAAAGAGTAGTCATTATAGAAGGAAATAGCTTTTTTGCTCCTAGGACAACTTCAAGCTCCCAACCACCTCTAAGAAGTGTATTGTCTAGCAAGGAAACAATACACAAAGCTAAGATGGCAATTGCTAGATGATTTTTTATTCTAACATTCCATTTAATGCAATAAAGTCACCATATTTCTAAGTTGTTGCTAATGCATTCGCTGCTATTAGTCCTAGTCTCAAAGATCCAACATTTCATGACATAAGGGTTAATTTTTTTGGGAGATTGCAAGCGATAGTGTTCCTTACTTGTTGAAAGTTATCGATCAAAGTGGGCTAAGAATGGGTGTACAATAATGGCTGATGGGTTGAGTGACCAAAAACAGAGAACCTTAATAAACTTTCTAGTTTATTTTCCTAAAGGTATAGTATTTGTGAATTTTGTTGATGCTTCAAATGTTGGATCCAATATTGTGAAATATGTTTACTGAAGTCATTGAGTGCAACCAAAAGAAGCTTTATGTCAATAGACACAAAATAAATGATTTGCAAATTGATGTAATCTATCTATGGATTAATGAATAAGTCTGATGGTGGTATCACATAATCTCATAATGTAATTATCTCATTTGATTTTGATATTTCTATTGTGGAGAATTGTGGGTATCACAAGGTTAGTGGAAGTAAGTTTATATTTTTATTATAATGAATCAAATTTATTTTATTTAGTCAACAATGATTTATGTTTGTTGTGCGAATCCGTTATATCTTTAACGGAAGTTTAGTGATGAAAGATCTTGGAGACGCCTCTTTTGTATTTGCCATTGTGGTACATAGAGATCATTCTCAAGGTATCATTGAGTTATATCACAAAAGAGATATTATCAATAAAGTTATAAGTAAATTCGATGTGGAAGATAATAAATTAAAGGATATCTCAATTACTAAAGGGAGACTATTTTAGTCTCAAAATTTACCCAATAGTAAATATGGAAATGAGGAAATTAAGTATTTTATAATGTTTTAGTTGTGGCGAGTCTTATAAATTATCTTATTTATGTGCATTTGGAAATAGCATATTGAGCAATTTATGTTTGAATTGTTGACAAAGGAAATCATAAAGGTTGTTAAAGACAACAATAAAGCTTATTCTCACAAATAAGAGATATAATGATTTGGAGATTATCAGTATGTTCGACCCTAATTTTATTTTTTATGTATACATAAAATAGACACTTTAACTCAAAAAAAAATTGATTTATTTATGTCACTTGATTGCATATTAAGTTATATTGCGAATATAAGTCAATGGTAAATTGCCGCAACAAATTTTTATAGTGTATTAACATACATGTTATTGTTGTTGAAGAATAAAACATATAAAGATAAACTTTATGCTAGTTGACCCACTAATAAAAGGTTTGACAAACTAAGGTCTTTCATATGGTTGTTGTCATCAAGGATGCCTTAGATTAGTGAGAGCCTCTCTTCCTTTGTGTTATGTACTTTTGGATTCGATATAGACTTTGTTATGATTTTCTAATTAAATAAAGCTTATGAGATTTTAATCTACACTATAAACAAATGTTTTGCAAAATGACATATAGTAAACGTGCATGATATTAGGTCACTTACTATTTAATGATTTCATAATGAGTATTCACATTAAATGATCATATACTGGGATGTTAACAAAAAAAATCAATTTGAGCAAATAAAGTAATAATTACGAAAAATTTATTATTATTATTAAAAACATATTAAGACTAATAAATAGTTATAATTAGTATTGATAACACAGCTGTCAAAAGTGATAATTACATCCGCCAATCACAAAGATGTGTAACTGCCAATCGTAATAATTATTTTCCATAAATGTAATACAGATATTGAATGACAATAATCAAATTAATTTTTTTGGAAAGATTTTAAAATGAAAATTTCAAAAATTTGATTGAAATCGTATTTGTAATAATCGTCTTAACCTAAATTTAGTAAACTTTTGTCTATATATTACGAAGTTGTACCAAAGATAAAAATAAATTTGTATCAATTCTACCAATGACACCTAGAAACAACGATAGCATTTCTAAAATCAACGTAACAAGAAAATCATGGAGTCTGAATGTTCGTGTGGTAGGACTATAGTTTATCAAGGATGTTGCACGTGACAAACATCCATTCTCACTTGACATGATTTTCATGGACTCAAATGTATGTACTTTTTGTTTGTTAAATTTTGTAAATACATTTTGTTGACACTTAATTTTGTCCACTATTTTTTTGGATTTTTTATTAAAAAAATAAATATATAAAAAATGAAATAAAAAAATATAATAATAATAAATAAATAAATAGGTCTATAACCTTTAGACAATCATGGGTACTTTTGTTTTTTGTTTGGCTCTGATTCATGTTCAGACGTTTCACTCTTTTCTAAAACATAAAAAAAAGTATATAATTGAATGAAAAGAAACTGAAAAGAAATGGATTAAGTGTTGTTTTTGAGTTTCGAAAACTGTTTCAAAATCAAGTTATGCCACCGAAGATATTACTGGGTTGATTCGCGGACTAGGTCGCTCTCTTTAAGATGTTTCGCGGCACTGCCCAAATTGTGTAAGGAAGACTATCAACAACGAAGTCCCCAGGATAAAATAGCCTAGATACACTGTATCGGAGTTCCACTGCACCATAGAAAACCGTTCTAGAATTACACCCTCAATATGACAGTTAAAGTCACTCAATATGGTATTATGAACACTCATAAATCAAAAGGACTACGACACGCAAAAAAAAAAAAAACCCACCGCTCATAGTGGTATTAGGACCACTCAAAATCGATAGAACTACGACATAACAATCGCTCTAAAAATCGAAGGGAAAACGGTACACATCCTCTCTAATATATCGAAGGGACAGAAAGAAAGGGGAGAAGTGGCTCGGAAATATATCGTGCATAATAGAAAAGGGAGAAAAGAGAAAGTTGGCAAATGCATCCAACTTTAGTGTGCTTTTTACAAGAGTTTGAAACTCATTATATAGTGATGGAAGCAAAGCTACATATGTTTTCTATCCAATGTGGAACTTTAGTATTTATAGAATGAAAACTACTCAATATATGAGATTTGTCCAATGTGAGATTGACGTAGCTAAAATATCACTAGAAGAGGGGTTGAATAGGGATTTTGGTGTTTAAAAATATTTTAACGTGTTTTTGAATCATTGATCTCTCTGAGAGGATGCGAATCAGAGGATAGAAATTTAAGCCTTTAAATTTGAGTTGAATAAATGCAAGAGAAAATATAAAGGAAGACACGTACAACTTTTATACTGGTTCACCCAATGATGGCTATGTCCAGTCCCCACACACTTGTGAGTTTTTACTAATGATCAAACTGCTTAACCTCTCACAGAGGTTGGTTACACTTTGTGTATTCTTTAGCCTCACCAAGCTTACAACCTTGTTTCTTACAAGTTTCAACTGTTTCCAAGTGCAACTCACGTGGAAATTACAAAGTGATATAAGTTTGATATTTCTCTTTACTTAACACTTTCTAAAAGGATATTTCAAAGATCTAGTGTAAGAATATAGAAAGTATAAAGAGAGGATGGAAATTGCTCTTGATAGCCTTTTAGAATCTTGATCTTTTTATGCAATGTGGTTGTTTATTTGATGATGAAGAGCTCCCTGCCTTTTATAGAGAACTTGTGATGCTCTTTCCATGTGACAAACATCTTATGACCGTTGGGGACTTGATCAAAAAGTCCAAGGTCTTTGATCCTAATTACAGAATTGCCATCTAGCTGTCCTTGGACATATGCAGTCCATCCTCGTACAGGAAGTTCAAACCTCCTAGGTACTTGGACATGAGCTGTACTTTTCTCTTTTCATTCTTCAAGACATGTAAGGCTATATTTTTTACTTTCTTAGCTCCAACCTTTCTGTATGTTGAAGTGTTGGGTCGTTTTCAACATTTGAGAATGATGTGGACTATTGATCCATCTT
Organism: Cicer yamashitae; assembly: GCA_037974755.1. Lineage (NCBI taxonomy): Eukaryota > Viridiplantae > Streptophyta > Magnoliopsida > Fabales > Fabaceae > Cicer > Cicer yamashitae. Next base: position 37,755,070 of record JBBPBQ010020324.1, on the reverse strand, counting down.
CTTACATCGTACAGGCCATCCTCGTACCTCGTTCAGCCCATCCTCGTACCTATTTAATCTGGCCTCTAACCTCATTGATTAAATTGCTTTATTTATTCATTCTTTGATACTAATTTAACTTCTTTTCATGACTAAAAATCATTGTTTCAGTGTTGATGAATATTTTGCAACTTTGAAGGTCCATTTTCTTAAGGGTTTATCCTATCCTCCAGTTTGAAAACTTGATGGATTGAGTCAGATTTTTCTCCTTTTAGTCTTAATGATGAATAACCTGTTTTCTAATACGAATTCACTCAAAAGCACATATTAGTCACTAACCACAATCATAATCTCTTAAGTAATTTTGTTATCATTAAAATCATTTGAGAGTGATTTTGTCTCAACAGGGATTTCAACAATTTTTAAATCTACACACTAACATACTCTATGTTCCAACAAATAGTGGTAAAAATGGTGATCAATTCACAATTATATTCTTGTCTTTTGTAACCTACACCCAAAAATTCTATAAATAATTCACACCAATAGGAGAAAAAGGGAGGAAAAGGCGGTGAGAGCACTGGTGAGTAAAAAAAAAATAGAGAATAATAGGCAAAAATAGGGAGGAGCAAAGAACTTGAACTCATTTCATGGTTTATCAAATAACTCAGAAAACCATAACAACAAACTAGAGCAATAAATAGTTTTTTTTTCTCTTAGGATTGGAATTAATAGTCACCTCCGTCAGATGAAATTAACAGATTTGACAACGCACGAGCAAATTCTTTGACATGCTACATATTTTGTTTCGTTGTCGCATCCTTCTGTTTCGTTCACATACAGTCGCGTTACTATTGTTTTCTAACAAGAACTAATTCTTCTTAACTTTAAAACCAAATACAAAATTAAAAAAATACAATCCGCGAACAGACATCTTACCTCTTTGTCGTTATTATTATTATTATTATTATTATTATTATTATTATTATTATTATTATTATTATTATTACCTTTTTTTGGATATATATATATATATAATAATAATAATTATAATAAAATAATTAAAATCGAGTAATAATAAAATCGGACAACACATAAATATTTTTTACCCAAGAACTACGTGTGTTTTGATTTCTCTATTGCACCTGAGGATACGTAAGAGTGAAGTTTTCCCTTGTCAAACTAAATTAATAAAATATAGTTTTTCTCATTTTATTAATGTAAATAATTTATTTTCCTTTTTATTATTCTTTTGAGGGTAAAATAAATAATTAAATAAATAATTTGTATATAATTAATTATAGGGTAACCGTTTTAACAGACATATAGGGTAATATTGCTTTCTCAACTCTTGAATCGGTTTTTTGATTCAAGAACTTTATTTTAGGTCTTATCTAATTTTCCCTTTAAAAAAACTGGTGGTGACTCCTTTTTCACAGACAAACCGAACGCGACACATTTGATGTATGCATAAATTTTTTTTAATAAATTTCACGTATGCTTTGAATTTAAGTTATTAATAGGAAAAATTATTTTTTTATAGGCTAATAGAATATATGAAATTGTGCGTAGAACATTGATTTACATGTTCGAAAAGGACTTACAAGAGGATTGTCTATATTATTTGGGGTCGCAGCAAATAGTGGGTAGTATCGTACCACAAAATATGAATATAAGTTAACCTTTCAATTTAATACCAAATTGAAAATTATCGATGATAGAAAGGTTCTACCAACATTTATTCCATTTCCAAACCCTGCTGAGATTTTTTCGGGTGATTATGATACCGACTTTTTGCCTGGTCAATACCAAATATTTCCTTTTATTGTTAATCATAATTATCAAGTCTAACTTTTTATTATATACTATTCATAATATTTTTTCTACGATTAATGATGTTGTTTTTTTCAAGATATCATGTGCATTTTGACTGGTGTTGGAATTCAGAAAGAGTACCAGAAAAATGGTGTCAAGACCAAAATGGTTGCCATAGAAATTGAATATGATGGGTAAGCATTCATACTACTACACACTACCAAAATAAAGTCGACTATTATTAATTTATAACTTCAATTTTGAATTTATCCTGATACTATTGAATACATCATCCCCAACTTTGTATGACTTTCTCAAATAGTTGTCAAATGCAACACACACTCTTCATTCCCTTCAATTTCAAATATGTATACTATCAAATTAGTCACTATGTTTATTTCAATTATTTCCCTCATTAGAATCAGAAAGGTGCATTAGAATATTTTAGAAAGGAATATGCTATTGAGTATATAAAGAGAAAGAAAATGTTTTAGTCAATTACATTTAATATGCTGCTTCTACTACTAATAATAATAAATTAATAATCATAATGAAATAATCATAATGAATTAATTATTAATCATGACAATTAATTCATGTAATCATTTTATTTAATTCATTAATTCAATCAATCACAATCCAATGTTATTGCTTTTCACAATACCAATCTTTGATAACGCTATTCTTTTTTTAGAACAATCTTCCTATCCATATAAAAATTACATGTTCATATAACATTCATATTTGTAACTTATTATCGATTTTGTGTTGCTAATCATCCACCAACATAATGAATCTTTCATCGGCAAAGGCTGCTCGGGCAAAAATAAAGTGCATTTTACAACAAAAGCGTCGTACTCTTATCAACACGCAGTCAAGTGTTCAATTTTTTAACAACTATTTGATTTTATTTGTCGAATAACTTTTGTGGAGTCATTAGTTTAAAAATGAATTATACATTTTATGTTTTTTTTTATGTATGCAGATGATACACTAAGAATCCCTCGAAGTAAAATATTAAATATGGGTGCATCGACGTCCGTCAGCGACATAACACCTTTATGAGTTTTATCTCATGGTATCATGGTATTTATGACATGGTTTCCGACAATGTTCTTTATTTTTACACGCATTCATTATATTTTCACATTCTTTTTTCATATCAAGTTATATTTTAATTTTTTTTAAATAATAACTTCAATAATGGAATAACAAAACATAGTATATACCTTAAAACAATTTTTTAACCAACTAAAATTGTAATATGCATGTCAACGGAAAACATCCCTTTGTTCAAGCATGTTGGTAATAGGAGTGTTTGTCGTCCATGCACTTCGACGATGACAAATACAAAAAAATTAACTTCAACCGACACAAAGTTCAGATGATGACAAACTACATTCCAAAAGCAACATGTATTCTTCAACAACCATTAGAAACTTTTTTAGTAATTTCCAACACAAATGTCATATTCGATTTATACACTTTTTTTTTAATGTCATGTATACCAATTATATTAACATGCTTAATTTTTTTAATTTTTTGGAAACAAAAATAAAGACAACGGTAATACACCAGTTTTGACTGATATTTGGTATTCAAATAAAAAAATTATTGGCATTGCATTGAAAAAGAAATAGGAGCAGGAGTCGGTCGTCATCTACCTCCACTACGCCATAAGATAATATATTGAAAGGTAATTTTAATCTATATTATTAAATTATTCAAACTAACTTATGTTAAAATTTTATTGGAGAATAATATTATCATGTAATTTAAATTTTATTTTACCATACACAAGTAATATATGACAATTGATTATACTAAATAGTTTTATGTATTTATTATTGTATATATGGTTTGTCATATTCTTTCTGTTGAGATATTAATTATAGATTCAAATTAAAGTAAACTTTTTCAAAATTTAAGTCATGTATTAATTGTTTTGTAATGAAAAAATGATAAAATATGTGAAATATTTGTATACATATTATTTTATCTAATATTTTTTTTGAATCTTTTCCAAAATTAATTATGTAGCAAGTAATATTCAAACTTTAGATTATATTAATGTAGTCAATTTTTCCAGTATCATCTATATGTACCTGAATTTCATAATTAAATTTGTAATTGCCTCTATTAGTTAATAAATTGCACATATTTTCACTTAGGTGTATTTATGTCAATAAATTGTTTTAAATGTTTTTCACATATGTTTCCAATGGAAAATTATTTTATTTTTGGCAGACTTTTAATAATTGACAATGAATTTGAAATTTAAATTTTAAACAATTATTCTTTTAGCATTAATTAAAATATGTAATGTAAATATTTGTATAATAATATGTCATTTGAAAAACCAATAATACAGCTACCTACAAAAAATGTTTTACTTTTTCATCAATTAATTCATTTAAATAAATCAAAATAAAGTCGACTATTATTAATTTATAACTTAAAATTTGAATTAATATTGATACTATTGACTAATATTGAATAGTCATTCCCAACTTTATATGACACTAATATTGAATAGTCATTCCCAACTTTATATGACATTCTCAAATAGTTGTCAAACGCAACAGACACTCTTCCTTCTGTACAATTTTAAATATGTATATTATCAAATTTGTCACTATGTTTAATAACTTTATTTCAATTTTTAAATATGTATATTATCAAATTTGTCACTATGTTTAATAACTTTATTTCAATTATTTCTCTTATTAGAATTAGCAATGTGCATTAGAATATTTGAGAATGGAATATTTGAGAAAGAAATATGCTATTGAGTATACAAAGAGAAAGAAAATGGTTTATTCAATTCCACTTAATATGCTGATACTACTAATAATAATAAATTAATAATCATAATCAAATAAAGATAGTTGATTTTTTTTTTAATTCTTAATGGATCCAAATTATTAATTATTATAATTAATTCATTTAATCATTTTAATTAATTCATTAATTTAATCAATCACAATTCAATATTACTACCTTCTAGAATACCAATCTTCGATAACACTATTTTTTTTTACAACAATCTTCCTATCCACACATAAATTTTTATATCAATTTTATTCAAACAATCTTTCTAATCAGTTAAGAAAGTTGTAATATTCGAATTATACACATTATTTTTAACGTCATGTATTCCAACTGTATTAACATGCTTAATATTATAAATTGTTTGAAAAAAAAATAAAGACAACATAAGTACACCAGTTTCGATTGATATTAGGTATTTAAATAAAGAAAATTCGTCGGCATTGCATCAGAAAGGAGCAGGGGTTAGTTGTCATCTACCTCCACTACATTGCAAGATAATACATTGACAGGTAATTTTAATCTAGATTGTTAAATTACATTAAATTATTCAAACGAATTTATGTTATAATTTTATTAGAGAATTTATCAAGTCATTTAAATTGTTTTCTACCATACACAAGCAATATATGACAATTGATTGTACTAAATAGTTTCATTAATTTACTATTGTGTAAATTGTTTGTCAGTTATTGCAACATTTTTCCCATCAGTATCTGAAGTGTTGAACATTGAAAGTGGTAATGTAGCGCACAAATGGTTTTCGCATACTTCCATTGAAATTTCTGCATTTGGTGGTACCAAACTTGACTTTGATAATAAGTCTGACGATAAAATGCCAAACCCCAATAGTTAGTAATAGTTTGTATACATACTTATGTCTAACTTTATTTGTTTCAACGTGTTTGATAGTAGTATTTGTAGTCTTATAGATGTCTTTTCTTTTTTTGCAGATGATTTACACTCCACCACCAAATCGTTGATGTACGATATGGTTGAATGTCAATGTACGTTTTTAATATCTAACAATGGGTTTCATATGTATTTAGACAAATAATGATTTTATTCTAGAATGTGTAATTAACTAATAAGTTTTTTTTAAAGAAAATTTAATTTATATACTTTCAGTAATGTTCGATGTTGGTGATTCAGATATGTTGTGTAGTTTTGGAATGCACAGTTGTGGTTTGAAGAACGTACCAACGAACGGAGAAACGAATCAAATGTTGAGTTCTCGTTATGTTGTATGAAGGGGAAGGTCGAACTTCTATTTCTCGAAAGACGTCCTGAACTAATGTACAAGATTATGAATGGTGCTCACCCAAAAAGTAGTCAATATTTGGACAACATACGTACGTATAATGACATGTTTTCCTTTACTTCACTTGGAGGTAAGATTGAAAGAACCGTCAATTATGGTGGTGGACCACCACAATTCGGTCTAAAATTTTCGTCGTATGGGTAGTTTGATATCGGAAGTTGATGCTACGCCTAAATTTGCACAATTGTATAAATATGACACACAAAATGAGGTTGTCGCGGCCTAAAATTTCGAGTGTTTCTCGAATTCAATGGAGTCGCCACAAAAATTTATTTTAAAATAGGGAAAATATTGGAAACCCTTAAAAAAATGGTCTTTGAAACCAAATTTTGAGTTCGGGAGTCGATTATGCGTAGGGAAGGTATTAGCACCCTATGACATCCGTCAAAATATGGTTACCTATAATTAATTGTGCAAAATTAATATTAACTTAAATATATTTATTTCTCTTTATTATTAAATCTGAATAACAATTATTATTAATTTTTTTTAATATGATTTTGGAATAAATGTGTGCTTAAGAAATAAAGGACAGAAAATAAATTTTTACTAATGTGGTTGCCAAGAATGTGATATTGCTCCTAGGTATCTCCTGGTGCGATGGAGAAATCAAAGCTACGTAGTTCTTGGTTAGAAAATGCGGATGCGTTGATTGTTTTTTAAAGAAAATTTGTTTTGTTATATATAAAGAAAAGTTTTTACGAAAAAGAAAATGAGTTTGTTTAAATTGAATACTTATTTTGAAATGCGAGTTTTAGGACTATCAAGCTGTACAACTCGTGTCTCAAAAAAAACTCAGAATAAAAAGATGTCTCATCTAATTAATCCTTTTAGGAATATTTTATATTATTTTCGGTTTATATATGAATTTAAAAACCACCAAATTGTACAATATGTGTCTTAACAACTCAAAGATAAAAAAAAAAATTAATACCACATCTAATTTGAACAAATCTATAAGTCGATTTTAGATTAATTTACTAAAAACATAATAAATAAATAAATAAATGAATGAATAAATAAATAAATAAATAAATAAATAAATAAATAAATAAAGAGAGTTTTAGAACTATCAAGATGTACCATTTGTGTCCTAACAATTCAAAGATAAAAAATAATACCACATCTAAATAATCAAATTTAAAAAATTTAATTTTATATTTGTTTATTTATTTATAAAAATAAGTTTTATAATTATCAAGTTGTATAAATTATGTTCTGCTACTCATGGATTAAAAGATGTCATTTCTAGTTAACCTTTAATAATAATTTTTATTTACTAATTTGTTTATGAATTTTAATTTATGAATTTATCTATTAAGATGAGATTTAGAACGGCCAAGTTGTCACAACTTGCGTCCTAATAACTTGAAGATAAAAAATAAAAATAAAAAATATCACATCTAATTAAATAAATTTATAAATCTTTTTTTTAATTTATTAAAGAATAATAAATAAAATAAAATAAAAAGAGAGTTTTAGAACTATCAAGTTGTACCACTTGTGTCATAACAACTCAAAGATTAAAAAAATGTCACGTCTAATTAATCTTTAATATAATATTTATTTGTATTTTTTATGATGAAATTGATACTTAATTATGAAGGAAAATAAACCTTTAAAAAAAATAAAATAAAGTAAGTAGCTTTAAAAAAAATGGGCTGAACTTGAACAGATTTTTGTTTTAGGCCCAAATTATAACAAAACAAAAAAAAAGAGTTAAAATAAAACCTAATTCAAACTCAGAGGCATTGGGCCCAAATTAAGACAAAACAAAAAAAGGTTAAAACAAAAGCTAAAAACCCTAGTTACAGGGGGCGGCCACATTACCAACCAAGAGAGGCTGGGTTGGCAGAAGCAAGGCATCAGCGGCGGCTGGAAACAAAATGGCCTAGTTCTGGATTTGCTCGATCAGCGGAGCTTCGCGTCGCACTGCCATACTGGAGTGGTTCCGCACATGCCGACTCGGCGACAGCGGATTCGTGCCGACTTGGCGACAATGGCTTCGTGCTGTGCCGGAGTGGTTTCGTTCATTTTTAATACTGATCGTGAAACTCATGGAAAAATGAAGAAGAACAAATGAACGGCGACGGCAAGGATGACATCCACAAGTTCGAATTTTTTTTAGTCTTATTTTTTACTATTAACCTTGCATTTATATAACACTAGAGCTATTATAATGTAAAAGAAAAAATATATATACCTTCTCTTCTTCTTGCTTGTTTGCTCTTGTTACTACTCTGTTTTCTTCTTTTTTCTGTTTAGGTATTTTTCTGTTCGTGTTCGATTCTCCTTCTCTTTTTTTTATGAAATTTAAAGAAGATGTATTTATAGAGTTTTTTATTTGTTTAGTTGCTTTCTGCTTGTCTGTGCCTCTGTTTCCAGTTCCTAGTTTGATATTTCGTTTTCTTTGCTCATCATCTGTGTTTTTTTGCTCATCATCTACTCTTCATGTACCCATACATGTTGAGGATCTATCGAGTTCCTGGTATATGTTTTCCAAGTGTCAAAGAATTAAAGGTATTTTTATATTTCCACATATTTCAACTTCTAACATTTATTACCATAAAACAAACATTTCAAAATGCTCGAACAGTCAAACAGGAAACTAGATTAGTTAAAAAAAAGTGTATCATACAACATTGAATGACGACATTGGAATTAGTACATTCACTGTATTGGGAACAAATCAATTGGGGTTACAATGTATGGATGAGTGTGTTTAGGTTAAGTTGAAGGGATAACAAACGTTATTCATTCTTGCAATTTAGGCCCTCCTGTTGGGCAGCTTCCAAGAATAATAATTGCCCCAGTTTGAAGCGCTTGATTTTTTTTTATCCCTAACTTTTGCATGGACCATTCTTCAAAGTTTTCAATCCAACGGGGTGCTCTAATTTTTGCCTAGGTCGCCTTTTCAGGTTTTCAACCTAGCGAGCCCATTTTTTGATCATTTTTTTTAAGCATAATATTTTTTGACTGCATCTGAGTTTATTGGAAGTGGAAGGTCACCTCCATCCATTTTTGTGAGTATTAGAGCTCCCCCAGAGAAAGCTTTTTTCACAACATATGGTCCTTCGTAATTCGGGGTCCATTTTCCACAAGAATCTTTTTATATGGGCAATATTTTCTTTAGCACCAAGTCCCCTTCTTGAAACTCCCGAGGACAGACTTTTTTCTCATACGCTTTTTTGAGTCTTTTTTGATATAGTTGGTCGTGGCATAGAGCTATCATTCTTTTTTCTTCTATGAGATTTAATTGATCAAATCGTGATTGAACCCACTCAGCGTCTTCCAGATTTGTTTCCATCAAGACTCTGATAGAGGGAATTTCAACTTCAATGGGAAGTACCGCTTCCATTCCATACACCAATGAGAAATGAGTTGCCCCTGTTGAGGTACGAACAGAGGTTCTATAGCCATGTAATGCAAAAGGAAGCATTTCATGCCAATCCTTATATGTCTCCACCATCTTTTGTATGATCTTCTTGATATTCTTATTTGCTTCTTCTACAGCCCCATTCATTTTTGGACGATATGGCGAAGAATTATGGTGCTGAATTTTGAAACTATCACACAACTCCTTCATCATTTTATTATTCAGATTGGTCGCATTATCAGTGATTATCTTATTTGGCAAGCCATATCGACAAATCAATTCTCTTTTGATGAATCTGACAACTACGTTTCTCGTAACATTAGCATAAGAAGCGGCCTCAACCCATTTTGTGAAATAATCAATAGCTACTAAGATAAACCGGTGCCCATTTGAAGCCTTAGGCTCGATGAGTCCAATAACATCTATTCCCCACATTGAAAATGGCCATGGTGATGTTAAAACATTCAAAGAGGTGGGTGGTACATGTACTTTATCAGCATAGATTTGACATTTATGACATTTCTTTATGTAACTAAAGCAATCGAACTCCATAGTCAACCAATAGTAGCCAGCCCTTAGGATTTTTCTTGCCATTGCGTGCCCATTTGCATGAGTCCCGAAAGAACCTTCATGGACCTCTTGAATGATTTTCTCCGCTTCTGCTTTATCCACACATCTAAGGAGAACCATATCATGATTTCTCTTATAAAGAACATCACCATTTAAGAAGAAATTCATTGACAACCTCCTTAAAACCCTCTTGTCATTCTCTGGAATACCTGATGGATATTCTCTATTCTTAACGTAGGATTTGATATCATAAAACCATGGCTTGCTATCATGCTCTTCTTCTATTGATAAGCAATATGCAGGTTTATCCTTTTGCTGAATTTTTATGACCGGCATGTCCTAGCCAATGCTTATTTTGAACATTGACGACAATGTGGCCAGGGCATCAGCCAATTGGTTTCTTTCTCGAGGGATATGGTGAAAAGTGATCTTTTCAAAGTGTTCTATCAGTTCTTTGATGTGGGTATGATACGGAATCAATTTGGAATCTCGCGTTTCCCACTCTCCTTTCGTCTGATGGATGACTAACAATGAGTTCCCATATACCTCGTGAACTTTTACCTATGATTCAATAGCTGCTTTAATGCCCATAACACATGCCTCATATTCTGCAATATTGTTTGTGCAATCAAAACACAACCTAGCAGTAAATGGAGTGAACTGGTTCTCTGGGAAAATCAAATGGCCCCAATTCCATGCCCTAACGCGTTAGAAGCACCATCAAACACCAACGTCCATTTTTCTTTATCAGGTGATTCAACCTCTTCAAATAAAGTCATGATGCCTTCATCGGGGAATTCACACTGCATTGATTGATAATCTTCTACAGGTTGTTGGGCCAAATACTCTGCTAGGGCACTTCCTTTGATAGCTTTTTGTGTAACGTATACCAAATCGTATTCTGATAACAACATCTGCCAACGGGCAATCCTTCCAGTAAGAGCAGGTTTCTCAAAGATGTATTTAATTGGGTCCATTTTAGACACCAACCAAGTTGTATGACATAACATGTATTTCCTCAACCAACAAGTAACCCATGCTAATGCGCAACATGTTCGTTCAAGCAGCGAATACCTTGTTTCGCAGCTGGTGAAATTTTTGCTCAAATAATAGATAGCATATTCTTTCTTACCGGATTCTTCATGCTGCCCCAATACACAACCCATTGACTCGTCAAGTACTGTCAAGTACATAATAAGCGGTTTCCCAGGAACAGGAGGCACTAAGATTGGAGGTTTTGACAAGTACTGCTTAATATTTTCGAAAGCTTTTTGACAATTCTAATTCCATTCAACCTTTTGGTCTTTGCGTAACAACTTGAAAATTGGCTCGCATGTAGCGGTGAGATGTGATATGAACCTGGCAATGTATTTCAATCTACCCAAAAAGCCACGAACTTCTTTTTGCGTGCGTGGAGCGGGCAATTCTTGTATTGTTCTTACTTTATTTGGGTCCACTTCTATCCCTTTTTGACTAACGATAAAACCAAGTAACTTGCCTAATCTTACACCAAAAGTGCATTTAGCAGGGTTTAAACGGAGTCTGAACTTCCTTAGTCGCACAAACAACTTTTGAAGGTTAACAACATGGTCTTCTTCGGTCCGAGATTTGGCAATCATATCGTCCACGTAAACCTCTATTTCTTTTTGCATCATGCCATGAAACAAAGTTAACATTGCTCTTTGATAGGTTGCCCCAGCATTCTTCAATCCAAATGGCATCACTTTATAACAGAAAGTCCCCCATTATGTGATGAATGTAGTTTTCTCCATATCTTCGGGAGCCATCTTGATTTGATTATACCTTGAGAAACCATCCATGAAGGAGAAAAGAGAATATTGAGCAGTGCTATCTACTAGGACATCAATGTGAGGCAAAGGAAAATCATCTTTAGGACTAGCTATATTTAAATCCCGATAATGAACGCACATTCGAACCTTTCCATCCATTTTTGGAACTGGGACAATATTAGCAACCCATTGAGGATATTTTGCTACTGCTAAGAAACCAGCATCAAATTGCTTCTTGACCTCTTCTATAATTTCAAGTGACATATCAGGCCTCATCCTCCTCAATTTTTGTTTAATTGGAGCACATTCAGGCATGAGTGGTAGCTTGTGTTCAACTATGTTAGTATCTAGCCCAGGCATATCTTGATATGACCACGCAAAGACATCCACATAATCAAATAAAAGTTTAACCAACTTTTCTCGTTCACTTTCTTTCATAGACATACCAATTTTAATTTCTTTCTTATCATGTTCAGTCCCTAAGTTGATCACCTCAACAGGTTCTTGATAGGGTTGGATTATCTTAGCTTCTTGTTCAATTAACCTTTCTAGTTCTGGGGGAGGCTCACAATCGTCTTCACAATCGTCATCAGCATGATTAATTGGGCGTTCAAAATTACAAGAATGGGTTCTAGCGCTGCTATTTTCGACATATTCGTTTTCGACTCTGCATTGTTTAAATTAAGAAGAAAAAGGAAAAAAAAGAAAATATGAATAAAGATTGCCAAAAAAAGGAAAAGGAGAAAAACAAAAACAGTTGGAGAATTCAAAATGCATTTATTGATAACAAGTACGGAATTGAAATACATGTGCCCTAATTAGTTGTCCTTATAGCCTTGGGCAGAGCAAAAAGAGTTAAAATACATAATTACTTTGAACATGAATTAACAAACACCGGAAACTCGATGATCTTCCAATTGTTGAGACTGGTGTTTAGAGGACAAGGGTACACCAATTTGAGAGTATCATCATCAACATGATCATCTTCCACAACAGCCACCTGATCAGCATATATTATTTCGGCGCTTTGAACCGTTTGGTGAATGTCACAAATAGGAATCTTTTGTGAATTTGGTACCAGATTTTCCAAACGAACCATTATGCTTTCAATTCTTTCCTTCACAACCTTTTCTTTATCAACTTTAGTAGGTACATACCCCAAACTGTACCTATCGTTCTTTTCGGATATATCTAACAATTTTCCCAATTTAACAAAAACTCCTCCTTCCAACATTGATTTGGTAGACTTTAAGGAGGTGTTAAACAACTTTGGTTCTTTTAAAAGAGATCTTTCACCTATGAAGACAACATTTTCGATTTCTAATGCTTGAAAGGAAGTCTTTATGGCTTCCTCCGTGTCTTCAATGTAGCCCGTAGAAGATAAATGACTCACTATCATATTTTCTTCCCCAAATATTATCACCAGCTTATTGTTCACTATAAATTTTGGCTTTTAATGGAGAGTGGATGTCACTGCCCCAGCAGCGTGAATCCACGGTCTCCCTAAAAGGCAACTGTACGCTGGTTTAATATCCATCACTTGGAAGGTTACTCCAAAGTTATGGGGTCCGATTTGAATCGGCATGACAATCTCACCCACAACTTGTCTTCTGGATCCATCAAACGCTTTCACCACCAAAGCACTCGGCTTCAAACAGGCTCCATCAACAAATAGTTTTGATAGTGTTGATTTCGGCATGACATTTAACGATGAACCAGAATCAACTAGCACTTGTGCAAGAATATGATCATGACACCTCACAGAGATGTGTAGGGCTTTATTATACTCTATCCCCTCAGTTTGTAATTCACCATCGCTAAAACTCAAGCCGCTACTGGCGGTAATATTACCGACAACTCCATCAAACTAGTCGACAGTGATATCATGAGTAACATGGACCTCATTTAAAACTTTCATCAGTGCTCTTTTATACGCTTCAGAGTTTAATAACAAAGAAAGAACAGATATCTTGGAAGGGGTTTGATTTAGTTGATCTACCACCTTATACTCACTTTGCTTGATAAACTTCAAAAACTCGTTAGCTTCTTCTTCAAGCATTTTCTTTTTGCAAGTATCTAGCCCTTTTATAGTATGATTCGTAACTTCTTTCCCTTTTCCTCCATGGCCCTCCTTTTCCTTAGACTGTCCGAGGGCATATACTCGACCACTCCAAGTCATCCCACCAATCCCTGATATGTTAGTGACATCAGTTCCTTTAGATTCACAACTATCACTTGATTGATGATTGGCCAAGTGGGAGGTAACTTCAAAATTCCATGGCACCGCCTTGGTATTTAGGTAAGGAAAATGGGTTGGTGCTTGGATGATTATTGCATTTGGCCTGCTAGGATTTGGCTTAAGATTTTCTTTCCTATAGAGGATTTCCAATGGTCTTTGGAAAGATCTACCATTTTCCATATACGGCTTTATGGTCAACACATGATCATCTTTTGCAAATTGGTCTATCTCACCTTCAATGACATTGACAAAGGTATCTCTCTGGCCTGGTAAGGGATTACTCCCTACGTTGGGACCGTCTTCCTTGAAGGTAAGCCATTTTGCATTAATCAATTCTTGCACTTTAGATTTTAGGGCTTGGCAATCTTCGATGGAATGCCCTACAGCTCCAGCATGGTATTCACATTTGGCGTTTGGGTTATACCACTTTGGGAATGGTGGTTCCATAGGTTTCATTGGTCTCAGGACTGCCATGGAATTCTGGAGTAGGTGAGGCAACAATTGGTTGTATGTCACGGGAATTGGGTCAAAATGGGTTATCTTCTTTGCTCGATTGACTGGTGGTTTGTATTGATTCGGGTTTGGATTTTGGCTTCGTTGGTTTTGTTGGGGAAATGTGACGGGTGGTGGTTGGACCAGAGGTGGTTGATAAAAAGGTGGCCTTGAAGGGTGATATTGGGGGTATGAAGTTTGTGAAGTAGCAGCCACATATGGATAGGGAATCTAAGGACTTTGGGGTATCGGGGGTTGGAAATTTGGGGGTCGATAAGAATTTATGGATGGGAAATAGGAGACTCTTGGGTTTACCATTACAGCGTTAGCATCCCCTTCATTCTTTTTTATGAATCCCATCTGGGGTTTCTTCACGCCACTTGCTGCATATATGATCTTACCACTCCTCATCCCACTTTCTATCCTTTCTACTATCATGACCATGTCGGAAAAGTTTGATGACATACTGCTAATCATCTTATCATAAAAAGGCGACTAGAGGGTATTCATAAACATACCAACCATTTCTCTTTTAGATAAAGGAGGTTCTACTTGTGATGCCACTTCTCTCCACCGTTGTGCATATTCTTTGAAAGTTTCGTAGTCCTTTTTCAATGAGTTTTGCAATTGCATCCTATCAGGGGCCATGTCAATGTTGTACCTGTATTGTTTTAAGAAGGCATTAGCCAAGTCTTTCCATGAACGAATTCGATTTCGCTCGAGATGCATATATCAACTTAACGATTCCCCACTCAAACTGTCTTGGAAAAATTGAATGAGAAGTTTGTCGTTATGAGCATGAGAAGCCATTTTTCTGCAATACATAGTTAGATGATTTTTAGGACATGTGGCGCCTTTGTACTTTTCAAACTCAAGAACCTTGAATTTTGGAGGGATAGTCACATCGGGAACCAAACACATATCAAAAGCTTCGAGACCATAGACATTATGCCCTTCAATTGCTTTTATTCGCTCTTCTAAAACATGAAATTTCTCTTTCGATTGTGTATCATTCCCAACATGAGGTTGTTGCCTATTCCTGTTAGCAGCAAAATGGGGTACTTGGGGTGCACTATATGGAATATTTTCTGAGGGTATAGTGTTTTGGGGTGGCATGTAGCCCATAGGAGGTGGGATTTGTGGTTGGTTTAGGCTTTGGGTGTTGATAGTTGAGTGGTTTTGGTTATTGTCCATGGGGTTGATGACTACAGGCGGAGTATAACCATGTGGGAGACCATACATAGGAAATTGCATAGCCGTTGTACGATACTGTTGGGTAGTCGAGGTAAAGCCTAGTGGGTGACAAGGAGTGGTTTGGTGTTCTTCATTTGCAGTTGGAGGATCGCCATCTGTATTCTCCTTCCATGCCAAAGCCTGTATAGCTTCTAGAATTCGATCAACCTTGTCCTTCAATTGGTTAACATCTGCTCTCATCACTTCTTGGTTTTGCTCAAGTTCATCCATGATCTTGGAGTTTGCGCGAGTCCGATAAGGGTGTCGGCGAAACAGCTTTATTGATTTTTCTTTTCTGTTTTTTTTAATAAATAAATAAAATTCTATGAGTATGTATTAAATATGAATGGAATGAAGATGAAATTAATTAGTTAAGTATGATAGTTGGATGTTGGGGAATCATAAGCTTTATGTAAATTTTTAAACAAAAACGAATTATTAGTGAAGAAAATATGGGAATCGGAAATCAAAACAGCAAATCCTTCATTGATAAGAAAAAGAGTACATCACATTTAAATTAAAAACTACTATGGTACTTCAATCTTCTCTTTTAATAGGACAACCAATCATCTCCTCCAATTCTTCTACCAAATTTTTGCAATATTCAACAAAATTGTAGACTTTGACTGGAGTATTGAGCGGATGCATTACTGCATTAATCTCTCTTAGATGCTTGGGAATATTTATGATTGCTTGATTAGCTAGCATCGCCAATTTTGAAAAACAGTCTTTCCAATGCCTACCTTTATCTTCCAGCTCTTTATAAATCTCTTGATTCTTCAACTGACCTGGCAACATCATAAAATGATCCTCCCATATATGGTTTCATCCTTTAAGTCGTTATAGATCTTTTCTTGGTAATCAATGTAATTCTTCAACTCACTAGAATTCTTCATTTCTATTTTTAGTGCATCTTGATGTTTTGAGAGTAATTCTTCAATTTCTTCTTTGTGTTGCCTCTCATTCTTTAATTGACTCTCGTACTCAGCTACTATTTGTTTCAGTTGTTTTTTTAAATATTCAAACTCCTTTTTTATGTTCCTCTCAGAGCTTGCTGACTTTGTCCACAACTGCTTCCACATATAGGCCTCTTCAATAGTTGCATTCTTTTCTTGCTTTCGCACATCTAACTCTTCATTTGCACCTCTCAAATAGTCTTGTATGTCAAGTTTATTTTCCTTTTCAATTCTCAACATTTTGTTGCTTCTCTCAATGAACTGACTCTTACAGGAGTTTTCTGATCGTAAGTTCTCGTTCTCTTGTGAGACTTTTTCTAACTTTGCTTGTAGCTCTTTTTTCTCCTCTTCAGATTTTAACAATGACGCCTTGAGTTCTTCTACTTCTTCATTGGTAACAAGGGTAGGTTCAGATATTTCCGGATCACTCGAGAGTTTACTATGGAAAGGCAACTTGATTTCTTGGACTCTTTTCTTTACCCATTGTTGATAGGGTTCTTTTGTGCTGCAACTTCTGCATCCGAGTACTTTTCCTTTTCTAATGATCATTTCCCAAGCTCGACTTAACCTTCGCAACATTTGTGGGTCTACTATACCCGTATTGTGCAAAACAAAAGCTTCCAACGACTTATCATTTGGTTTCTTCAACATAGGGTAGCCAAGCTGTCTTAGAGCCACCGTCGGATTATAATTAATACATCCTTTGGTTCCCATGAGAGGTACATTTGGGAAATCTCCGCATTGGCATATTACTTCCTCCACTCCTTGCTCTCTATGATACCATGAAATTGTGTCTCCAGTAAGGCTAGCTATACTCTGAGCCCATTCATGATTACTTTTAACTCCAACATGATATCCTTTCTTGAACATATGGGACATGAACCAGGTATACATCACTGGAACACAACACAAAATCGTTCCCCCTTTCTTCTCATGTCGCATATGCAGAGAGTAGTATACATCAGCAAGAACCGCGGGAGCTGGATTTTGTTTATTTTTGTTAAAAGCTAAGAAGACATTGATGGCAGCAAAATCTACAAAATTATCAAGGTTTGGGAATAAAACAATACCATAGATAATCAGAGCCAAAACATCTATAAAAGTACTCCATTCTTTTTTAGCAGCTAAATCTTGACACTTTTGCTCTAGATATTTTCTTGAAAAACCATGAATAGCTCATTTTTCCTTTTTTGTACTTGCCAACTCTCTTATGTCGATTTTCAACACTTCGGCAACTGCGCCCAAATTCTGTGGTTGCCCAGTATATTGATAAGGATTTCCTTTCTCTAAAGAGTAACCCAATATTCGTTCAAATTCCTCTAATGTCGGAGCCAACTGAAAGTCTTGAAAGGTAAAACATCTTAAAAGAGGGTCATAATACTGAGCCAATGCTGTGAGATCCCCTATTTGCACATTTACTGCCAAGAGATTTAGGATATTCCCATATTTGTGAAAGAAGCTCTCACGTTGTATGGTTTTCATTTGATTGCTGATGTCTCTTAAACTTTTCAAATCAGGTTGCTTGAACTTTAAAAGTAAAGTTTTTCTTTTTTCCGATGCCATTGTCCACTTTAATTTAACACGTGACTAAGGTCCTTATGATTCCCCAACAATCCTGAAAATTGATGCAAAATGCCAATTCATTTTTCAAAAGAAACAATGTTATGAGATATGAATGCAATTATGTAGAATGACTGTTGTGAATATATAAAGTTTTGAATGAATGTATGAGGTATTTTTTGCTTATATGGATATTTGATGCAAGGTTCTAGTGGCTTATGTAGTGAAACTCTCACAAGGTGGCTCTATAGTTCTAAACACGGCTCCTAGAGCCAGTAATCCTATTTTCAAATATTGCCAACAACAATAGGTAAACTATTTGGAGTGACAATATCCTCAACAAGATCGAACTCTAGGTGAGATCTTCATGCTAACCAAACAGGATGTACATTCAGAAGGCTACCACTACACAATCTCGAACCTAAACTTAAGTTTTGTTCAAACCCAGGTATAAGGTTCCACTCATAAGTGTGTATCTTAGTAAATGTGTAGGATGTGGAATAAGTATAAATCAATAACTCCATAATGATAATAAAACATATATACATATACAAAATAAATAAATAACTAAATAAATAAATAAAATGATATACTAGTTTAAAAGAGTATTATAAAGCCAGCTAATACTTATTAAGAAATAATAAACACATTAAATAAAAGAAAATGAAAAACAAACAAATATAGAAAAAGTTAAAAATTATGCACAATTAATTATGTTAGACTTGACTCTATAAGTATCCCCTGTGGAGTCGCCAGCTGTCGTGGCCTAAAATTTCGAGTGTTTCTCGAATTCAATGGAGTCGCAACCAAAATTTATTTTAAAATAGGGAAAATATTGGGAAACCCTTAAAAATAAAAATAAAAATGGTCTTTGAAACCAAATTTTGAGTTCGGGAGTCGATTATGCGTAGGGAAGGTATTAGCACCCTACGACATCCGTTAAAATACGGTTATCTATAATTAATTGTGCAAAATTAAATTTAACTTAAATATATTTATTTCTCTTTATTATTAAATATGAATAACAATTATTATTAATTTTTTTAATATGATTTTGGAATAAATGTGTGCTTAAGAAATAAAGGACAAAAAAGAAATTTTTATTAATGGGGAAATTTTTATTTTAAAATAGGGAAAATATTGGGAAACCCTTAAAAATAAAAATAAAAATGGTCTTTGAAACCAAATTTTGAGTTCGGGAGTCGATTATGCGTAGGGAAGGTATTAGCACCCTACGACATCCGTTAAAATACGGTTATCTATAATTAATTGTGCAAAATTAAATTTAACTTAAATATATTTATTTCTCTTTATTATTAAATATGAATAACAATTATTATTAATTTTTTTAATATGATTTTGGAATAAATGTGTGCTTAAGAAATAAAGGACAAAAAAGAAATTTTTATTAATGTGCTTGCCAAGAATGTGATCTTGCTGCTACGTATCTCCCGGTGCGATCGAGAAATCAAAGCTACGTAGTTCTTGGTTAGAAAATGCGGATGTTTTGATTGTTTTTTAAAGAAAATTTGTTTTGTTATATATATATATATATATATAAAAATAAAAAAAATAAAAAATAAAAAGATTTTACGAAAAAGAAAATGAGCTTGTTTAAATTGAATAATTATTTTGAAATGTGAGTTTTAGGACTATCAAGCTGTACAACTCGTGTCTCAAAAAAACTCAGAATAAAAAGATGTCTCATCTAATAAATACTTTTAGGAATATTTTATATTATTTATGGTTTATATATGAATTTAAAAACCACCAAATTGTACAATATGTGTCTTAATAACTCAAGGATAAAAAAAAATAATACCACATCCAATTTGAACAAATCTATAAGTCGATGTTAGATTAATTTACTAAAAACATAATAAATAAATAAATAAATAAATAAATAAATAAATAAATAAAGAGAGTTTTAGAACTATCAAGATGTACCACTTGTGTCCTAACAATTCAAAGATAAAAAATAATACCATATCTAAATAATCAAATTTAAAAAAGTTAATTTTATATTTGTTTATTTATTTATAAAAATAAGTTTTACAATTATCAAGTTGTATAAATTATGTTCTGTTACTCATGGATTAAAAGATATCATTTCTAGTTAACCATTAATAATAATTTTTATTTACTAATTTGTTTATGAATTTTAATTTATTAATTTATCTATTAAGATGAGATTTAGAACCGCCAAGTTAACTTGCGTCCTAATAACTCGAAGATAAAAAATAAAAATAAAAATAATATCACATCTAATTAAATAAATTTATAAATCTTTTTTAATTTATTAAAGAATAATAAATAAAATAAAAAGAGAGTTTTAGAACTATCAAGTTGTACCACTTGTGTCATAACAACACAACGACTAAAAAGATGTCACATCTAATTAATCTTTAATATAATATTTGTTTGTATTTTTTATGATGAAATTGATATTTAGTTATGAAGGAAAATAAACCTTTTAAAAAAATAAAATAAAGTAAGTAGCTTTAAAAAAAATGGGCTGAACATGAACAGATTTTTGTTTTAGGCCCAAATTATAACAAAAAAAAAGGATAAAACAAAACCTAATTCAGACTCAGAGGCATTGGGCCCAAATTAAAACAAAACATAAAAAGGTTAAAACAAAAGCTAAAAACCCTACTTACAGGGGGCGGCCACATTACAAACCAAGAGAGGCTGGGTTGGCAGAAGCAAGGCATCATCGGCGGCTGGAAACAAAATGGCCTAGTTCCGGATTTGCTCGATCAACGGAGCTTCGCGTCGCACTTCCAAACTGGAGTGGTTCCGCACATGCCGACTCGGCGACAGCGGATTCGTGTCGACTTGGCGTTAGCGGCTTCGTGCCGTGCTGGAGTGGTTTTGTTCATTTTTAATACTGATCGTGAAACTCATGGAAAAATGAAGAAGAACAAATGAACGGCGACGACAAGGACGACATCCACAGGTTCAAATTTTTTTTAGTCTTATTTTTTACTATTAACCTTGCATTTATATAACACTAGAGCTATTATAATGTAAAAGGAAAAAAATATATACCTTATCTTCTTCTTGCTTGTTTGCTCTTGCTACTACTCTGTTTTCTTCTTTTTTCTGTTTAGATATTTTTCTGTTCGTGTTCGATTCTCATCCTCTTTTTTTTATGAAATTAAAAGAAGATGTATTTATAGAGTTTTTTATTTGTTTAGTTGCTTTCTGCTTGTCTGTGCCTCTGTTTCCAATTCCTAGTTTGATATTTCGTTTTCTTTGCTCATCATCTGCGTTTTTTTGCTCACCATCTACTCTTCATGTACCCATACATGTTGAGGATCTATCGAGTTCCCGGTATATGTTTTCCAAGTGTCAAAGAATTAAAGGTATTTTTGTATTTTCACATATTTCAACTGCTAACATTTATTACCATAAAACAAACATTTCAAAATGCTCGAACAATCGAACAGGAAACTAGATTAGTTTAAAAAAAGTGTATGATACAACATCAAATGACGACATTGGAAAAAGTACATTCAGTGTATTGGGAACAAAGCAATTGTTGTTACAATGTATGGATGAGTGTGTTTAGGTTAAGTTGAAGGGATAACAAACGCAAAAGAAAGAGAGTTGCAATGAGAGAGTTTATATCCTATAGGATTCAAGACAGATCGATTGAGTATAGTCACATTGTTCACTCAAGGAGATTGTACCAACAATTTGTCGTAGACTATTATACCATGTTGGAAATTCAACGTCTTACTTATATTAGGACCCATCAAAGAACCATAAGGTGGACATTTTGAATGGATTGCAGGAGGCTGTCACCAGTGGTTAGACTAATGCAAGTGATATTGGGCGTAAGATTGTACTTCCAACATCATTTACAGGGGGCATGAGATATATGTTCAATAATTGTCAAGACGAAATGGCTATTTACAAGAGATTTGGATATCCTGATTTGTTCAAAAGGATAACATGTAAGTCAAATTGGAGGAAAATTCAAGACATCATTAAACAAAGCGATTTGAAGGCTTACGACAGACTTGATATTATTTTTAGAGTCTTAAAAATGAAGTTGGATCAGTTGATGGATGACTTAAAGAAAGATGAACTATTCGAGAAAGTTGATGCAGGTATACTATATATTTTATATTTTGTAACACTTTCATGTTCCTATAAACACCCCTGCCATTGCAATATTCTGATAATCATTATTTTTTACTGTTTTTAGGTATGTACACCGTTGAATTTCAGAAAAGGGGGATACCCCATGCTCATATTTTAATTTGGTTGAGTTCGGAGAACAAACTTAAAATTGGACATGATATTGACAAGATCATCTCAGCTGAACTTCCTAATCGTAGGTTGTACCCACGTTTGTCTCAAGCAGTCACATCATTTATGATCCATGGATCGTGTGGATATATTAATCGTCGTTCCCCATGCATAAAAGGCGGTAAGTGCTCAATATGTTACCCCAAAAACTTCCACAAAAGACCGGGTGGATACGAAGACGGTTATCTGAAATATAAAATATGTGACTTGGGAGTATCGTTTGAAAAAAATGGTGTTGAATTAGATAATCTTTATGTGGTCCCTTATAATCCATATTTGCTAATGTGATACGGAGGCCATGTGAATGTTGAGTATTGCAACAAATCAAACTCTATAAAGTATTTGTTCAAATATGTCAACAAGGGATCTGATTGAGCAACAATTGAGATTTCTACAAACAGCAACATTGGTTAACGAAATAAGCAAGTTGAAGAGATAAAACAATATTATGATTGTAGGTAAGTTTCTCCTTGTGAGGCTGCATGGAGAATATTTGCTTTTGAAATTCACCAAAAATGGCTTCCTATCTTGAAATTAACTTTTAATCTCGGCAATGAATAGTCAGTGTTATACAAAGATAATTAAAATATAAACATTGTTGTGAATAGAGGTGAGAATCTTAACACCATATTTATCGCGTGGTTCCATACTAATTGTATATATCCTGAAGGTCAAATCTAACACATGCAGAATTTCCCACTAAGTTTGTGTACTTGAAAGATAAAAGAAGATGGTTTCTACATCAAATGGGTGACCAAATAGGAAGGCTACAATACACTCCACTCGGGGTTGGCTCGTTGTACTATATGAGATTACTATTAACCGTTCAACGAGGTTGCATGTGATACACTTGTTTAAAGACTGTTAATGGCAAAACATATAATACTTTTCAAGAAGCATGTAATGCACTTGGATTGATGGTTGATGTAAAAGAGTTCATTGATGCAATAACTGAAGCAATTGAATTAGGTTTTGGTCATCAACTGCGTAGATTATTTGTTACTCTATTTATAATGAGCACAATGACAAATCCAGATGATGTTATGTAGTCAACGTGGCTTTTGTTAGCTGATGGTATTTTATATAGCATGAAAAAAAGTTTAAATAATCTAGGTAATTTTTTAGTAAATTTAATTTAATTTATTTTCTTTCATACATCTATATCATACTACTAATTATCTACAACTTTTTACAGATTTCTAAATTCAGGAGGAACAATTGAAGAACATGTGTTTAGTTGAAATAGAGAAACTGCTGCATAGAAACGGAAGGTCTCTTAAGAATTTCAAGTCCATGTCAGTACCAGATACGACAGAGATGAGTTGACTAGGTATCATTCTGAACTTATAAAGATGTTTACCATTGAACAAAGAGGTGTATATGATCAAATTTTTGGTACTGTGGAGTCTGGATGTGCTGAATTTTTCTTCTTATACGGTAATGGAGGAACAGGAAAAACTTTCATCTGGAAGACATTGTTTGTAGGTTTGTGTTCAAAAGGACTCATAGTCCTTAATTTGGCCTCAAGTGGCATTGCATCATTGTTACTACCAGACGGTCATACAACCCACTCTATGTTAAATATTCCCTTGGAGATTAACGAAGAGTTGATATGTGGTGTTAATAAAAGAAATGACAACGCTAAACTGTTTAGACAAACCAAATTGATTATATGGGATGAAAAAACACCAATCATGAACAAATATTACTTTGAGGCATTTGACAGATCAATGCGTGACATAATATCGTTTTATGGGGTAGACAACAAACAAAAACCATTTGGTGGAATTTCAGTTGTATTACGTGACGATTTTAGACAGATATTGTTTGTAGTTTGAAGAGGTTCTAGACCAGACATATTTGCTGCATCCATCAATGTTTCGATCCTATTGAAGTATTGTAAAGTTTTGAGGTTGACGACCAATATGCGGCTACGTTCTTTAGCCATACCCGATGAACAACGTGATATCAAAAACTTTGCTAATTGGACTCTTTCAATAGGGGATAGAGACGATTTTGCCGACGAGAATGGTGATATACGTGTCAAAATTCCAAATGATTTACTTATACATGACATAATTGGTCCCTTACGCGCCCTTATAGATTTCACTTATCTTGAAATTTTAAACAACATGCATGATGTTGCATTTTTTCAGGAACGAGGGACCCTTGCTCCAACTTTGGATGTTGTTGAGCACGTCAACAATACCCTTTTGTCATTGATTCCAAGTGAAGAAAATGAATATTTGAGTTCATATTCAGTATGTAAATCTGATTCGAATGATCTACAAAGTCAATGGTTCACTACTGAATTCCTCAACGATATTAATTACTCAGGTATTACAAATCACAAGTTAACACTTAAAGTAGGTTGTTCTACAATGTTAATGAGGAATATTGATCAAGAATTTATTTGGGGCAACTGCCATCACAAGAAAAACTTCGAGTGATAAAATTATAATTCCAAGAATGAATATGGTTTCGAGTGATCCGGTGTTATCATTTAAGTTTATGACGAGACAATTTTCGTTGACTCTTTGTTTCACAATGACAATTAATAAGAGTTAAGGTCAATCACTTTCTCATGTTGGCATATATCTTCCTAAATAAGTTTTCACACATGGACAATTATATGTGGTTGTATCTAGAGTCACATCCAGAAAAAGGTATGAAGTTGCTTATTCTAAATGAACATAATCAAATATATGACGAGACTCTTAATGTAGTTTTTCGTAATGTGTAATCAACTATACTAAACAACATAACTTTATTTATGACATTCATTTTAAATTATAATATGAACACATTTTTTTGTTTTTATTGTACATGATATTGTATGTTTTGTTTATTTTATAATATACAATATTTTATTTATTTATTCATGATTTATCGTTTTGATTGATCGAATAATTTATCTTGTGCTTGACACGGGCTACGCACTAGTTATTACAACGGTTTATGTATAGTGTGTAATTATGTTAAATCTGTATTTAAGAAACTTCAATTTAATCTCACTAAAGACTTTAATTGGACTAGTTGGAAATAGTAATGATATGAATATCAAATTGCATGAAACTTTCATGTCACTCTTACATATTGATCTATGTCATTAAATGCACTGTTGTAGTGGTCGTCGAGGTTTAATCACGTTATGCGTCAATGATATTATAATAATAATAGTAGTAATAAAAAAATATATTTATATTTAATTAAATATGTCGATTTGATAGATCTAAAATATTTTTTCAATAGTCTTAGTTTGTCTCTTTTAACTACATAGACTTTTAAAAAAAATTTAACTTAATTTATATGTAAAAAAATGCCTAATCTTGAACCTATCATATACTAAGCTATAGACAGGTGTTGGTTGGTCTGTTCTATTTCTATCTATGTGTACTATCTTTATTTTATTTTTTATGCTTTTTTTATTTTAAACATGGGTGGATGGTCGGATCCCATGCGACCTCCAACTCCATCCTATTTCTTTTTATTTAATTTAAAACAAACAAAATTTGATAAAATATAATTAAAAGTATTAATTATTTATTATTAATATTACTTAATTGATTAAAATCAGTAATAAAATACATATACTTTTATACATTTTGAGCAAATATTTCACTAACAATCGGAACGTACTATTTTTATCATATTCGGTGC
This sequence comes from Cicer yamashitae, assembly GCA_037974755.1. Taxonomy (NCBI): domain Eukaryota; kingdom Viridiplantae; phylum Streptophyta; class Magnoliopsida; order Fabales; family Fabaceae; genus Cicer; species Cicer yamashitae. Next base: position 37,728,930 of record JBBPBQ010020324.1, on the reverse strand, counting down.
TTAATATTTTATCTCTAAGGTTAAATTTAGTTTTAAAGTTGATACTATTTAGTCTACTCTTCTTGAAAAATATAAAATAACTTTAGATAAAAAATTAGACTTAAATAAATATAGTATAACAAAAAAAAACGCTTAATTAATTTTAATGTATAACGAGATATGGTTCAAAAATATATCATAACTTGACAAAAGTAAAATAACAAAAAAAAAGTTATTAGATATAGTAGAATAAAATTTGTAATTACGTTTAAAATTTAATTTATATATACTCTTTTGTGTAAAAAAATTTTACACCGTTACAATTGTTAGATCAATAAAAATATTTGATTTTTACCAAAACTACTTCTAAAGTCATCTTCATAAATGGTTATGATGTCCTGATAGTATAAAATTTTTTACACTGTCAATGCATAATAATTAAACTTTTAATTTTAATGTTTCACAGTTTGTAGAGAAATTAAATTAAAGAGTTAAATAAATTTTTAATCCTTATAAATTTTAAAATTTTATTTTTAGTTCCCAAAAAAAAACTTCATTTTAAATTTCAAATAAATTATTCTACAAGCAATTTTAGTTCTCGTTGGAACGATACATGTTTAATTGTCTTTGAATTTTTAAGTTTTTGAATGTTTTTTTCAAGCATGTTTTGAATATTATAAAAAGTTTCTTTAAAAAAATTTAAATTTTTTTAACTTAAGATGAATTAAATATAATGTTTTTAAATTGTATAAATTCAAGAAAAAAGTAACGATAATATTGACCTAAAAATCAAATTTTAATCTCATTTTCTGTAGAAATTTTTTTTACAATATTATGAATATATCTTAAAAAAATTATTTAAAAATATATATCAACATTCAAACATAGATTAAAATTATATACTTGAGAATAGTTTACTAACTAAAACATATTAATTTTCTTAATAAAATAAAATTTGTTTGTATAACGATGGTAATGGATTAAGAATCTTTGTTGAGACCGTCAATGTTGGCGGCCACGTTGCAATCATTCTTGGCGGCCATGAATGGAATCTTATGAGAAATAATTCCTTTCCGACAGAACGACAGAAAAATCAACTACTTTAATTAGGGACTATCTCTTTCCATGGTTATATAATATAACTTATAAAATTGGAAAACTCTTGATATTACTAATAGTTTAAGAGTTTCTTATTCTACAATGGTTTGACTTAAAAATGTAAACTGTTCATCAATATTATTTAATTTATTAATTATATCACATAATATATTGATTTCAAGATACAAATGTATATTTTTAGGGTTTTTGTAAGAAATAACAATTATACTTATATGAGTTTGTTGTTTCTTAAAATTCTATTAAATATAAAATTTTGACTTATATGAGTTTGTTGTTTCTTAAAATTCTATTAAATATAAAATTTTGACTAATATGTCTTCCGTCTCATAATGAGTATTGCTTTAGCAAAAAAAAATTATTTCAAAATAAATTTCATTTATAACTTTCAATGTAATAATTAATTAATTTTTTCTATGTCATCTTTTAATGATTATTATATACATAACTTCTAACGTATTATTATACTTTACGTTGATAATACTTAAAAAATCCACCAATAATTAAGAGGGATAGTTTGATAAAATGACTTCTCTCTTTCTACTAATTATCACCGGATGGGCCATGGTGATAGTGATGACCGGATGGGCTACGAGATAATGAATTTCATAGTACACGGTGATCGGATGGGCCATGGTGATAGTGGTGACCGGATGGGCCACGAGATAATGCATTTCATAGTACATGGTGACCGGATGGGCCATGGTGATAGTGGTGATCGGATGGGCCACGAGATAATGCCTTTCATAGTACATGGTGACCGGATGGGCCATGGTGATAGTGGTGACCGGATGGGTCACGGAATGATGTCATGTGCATTGGCATATACGCATTGCATTAGGGTGCTTGGTACGCGAGTCATGTTTGATATACTGTGATGGTTGTATATACATACTTGATTGTGGTGTGTGAATTGTGTCATATTTGGTGTTGGTGATTGATTGATTTGTGTTGAAAGTGTTTGAATGACTTAGGTTTGTTTTCAAAACTGAAAATCTGTCATTTTTACAGCTGTATTCGAATACAACAGTGTTGTAGTTGAATACAGATGACTTGTTTTTGCCTCTGACTTGCGTATTCTCAAGTGTATTCGACTACGAGGAGGTTGTAGTCGAATACAAATCTCAAAGTTTTGCCACTGACTTCGCAATTGTATTCAAATACAAGAAGGTTGTATTCGAATACAAAATCTGCAGGATTTTTCACTGTTTTCGCAAGTGTATTCGACTACAAGGAGCTGTAGTCGAATACAGTTGTGTTGTTTGTGTTGTTTTTGCTATTTTTCTGTTGTTTTCGCATCTGTAATTCGACTACAGATATGCTGTATTCGAATACAACAGTGCAGTTTTGTCCGAAACTTCATTTTTCAACCTTGTTTATGCATGTTTAGCATATGCAAACCCTTTCTAGATGCATGCTAAGTTGAAAGGCGATTTTGTACATTTAAAATTGAATATTATGTGATATTTGTTAATTTCAGTTGGTGACCCTTTACAATTATTGTGGAAATCTGGGCTTTTGCCCTCAGATGAGAACTAGGGTCGATCTAAGGCGTGGCACAACGATGAGTTGGTTTTGTGACTGAAAGCATTAGGGCTTGATGCTGCTCGTGGATTCTCAGTACCCAGTCACCCTCAGATAGATTAATGATCAGCTTAGGGTTTTAATTAAGAATTTTATTTATTTTCCCTTTCTTATTTCAAAGTTGTTGTTGTAAAAAGGGAACTTATGTATTCGAACAAACTATTTTAGTCGGTGTATATTTTACTTGGATACTTTGAATTTTTGTTCAAAACCATTTCCGCTTTTTGTAATTAATGTTGACCTTTGTCGTGGTGTTACGACTTAAATATTTTATCCAAGAGTATTTTCTTCATTTATGGATTTAACTTGGTATTTTTATCAATTTATTTTGTAAAAAAAATACACTCGCGCTGTTAAAAATCGGGGTGTTACATTAAACGACACTTATTGTGAGAATGATAGAGTATTACTTAATTTTTAATTTTATATATATATATATTGATTGTAAGATATAAATTACACTTTTAGTGTTTTATGAGAAATAAGTATTATACATGAGTTTGTTGTTTTTATTTTTTAAATTCTGTTATAATATATTTATTTATTTAAAAATATCTATACTTTATCATGTAGACAAAATATTGAATTTTTCTGTTTTAATGAAAATATGTTATTTTAATAGGCAAATTCTAATATGGATCATGATCTAGTGTGGACTAGTATTTAAAAAATGTTAGAAATAGACGTTGATGATCATATTTATTTTCATGATTAAGATAGTGACTTAAATGATGTTGGTTCAATAAAAATAAGAAAAATCAAATATATATATATCACATATTTCACCGTTTTATCCATAAAGACGACGATGGTCATGATCTATTACTTCTGAAGAATATCATTGATCATCATCAAATTTTTGATGATTTTTAAGTACTAAACCTTGGTGGACAATTTATAAAGGTGGTCCACCGTGAACTCACTTATTTTAGTATTAGGAAAACTCTTACATATTTATAAGTCGAGTCTACAAGTTCGGTCTATGTAGGCTCCATGAGTTTATCTAGATTCTCGAGTTTCATAACTTCTTTTTTTTACGGTAAAGCACAAATTTCATTAATCAAATATAGGAACATTACATATAGATTGACTACAAATTAAATGGCCATAGTCAAACCATAACTCAAATCCTAAAAAAACACTATATCTTGTTCCTTGAAGGTGCATGACAAAGGTATATTGAGAATTCACAATATTTAATTCTATCCAATTACAAATCACTATTTAAATTTTTGCAAATTCATTTCGAGTATAGATGATCTCAGGTTTGTTAAAATAAACCACATGTTCATAAACGAGATGATAGGTGGGGAGGATGTGGAACATGGTGACATTATCGTTTGGATCTTCCCGCTCCATATTAATCTAAGAACTCTTATGGGACATTTTTACAAACACTTGAAGTGCTTTCTAAAAATAAACTAGCCACAAAAATATCTCGTTAAAAAGTAAGCCCCATCAACACCAATTCAGATAAAAACATTACCTAAATCAAGTGGCTTCGGTGGAGGCCAGTTAAGAGCAAGATGTGAAGGTGGATAAACAAAAATGACAACCTTCAAAAAATTTGTTTTTATTCCTAAGGTTGTAACTCTGGTGGAGGTCATTTCTCATGGTCGCTAAAATATGAACGATTGATCAATGAAAAGACAATTGCTTGATGCAAGGAAAACATGGTGGTTGTTGGTACAGGGAAGATAAGACATGATAAATATTGGTGGTAGTGCAAGTGAGGAATCAATGTAGATATATAGAGTTAATAGGAATGTGGAAAAGGGAGAAAAATGTAGCTCAATTCTATAGATACATGACATGAAGGATGCGGGATTGAAATACCTTATCAATGGGCCACATGTTTTGGTTTTGAGTTGATTGTTCGTCTACCTCCTATTGTTTGTTTCTAATTATCTTAATACATTATTTTGATTTAAGAGTACTAAAACCATCATCACCTCACAATGTTTGGTAAAATAAATATGCCTAAAATCAAAAATATATATTTTATTAAAACACAATATTTTTATATTATAATTTATTTTGTAAAATCCAATCCAAAAAAATGTATGTTGTTAAATAAAAATATATAATACCAACTGAATTTATAAATACTTTACTTGATTACAGCTATATATAAGTTTTAGTAAACTTGGCAGCATAGCTTTTATAAAAAGATAAAATTCTTATAGAGATGGATTCATATAGTTGAGTCGTTTGGTTGAAATTGGTCAAGTGGTTTGATCGGTAATTCTATACATTTATCGAATTAATTATCAGACCGAATTTTTAAAAAAGTAGTTAATAAATTTGTGAGCTAGTTCGAAGAGTTTTTCGATTCAATCCAATTATGATCAGTTTAATGACATCGCCGGTTTAAATGTATCTTTGATCTGAAACCTTGACCAGATTGTAAGGAGTCTTGTTCACGATTAAATCTGTTCGTCTGATTGGTCAGTCCAATTTTTCGATTCAATCTAATTTATGATCGGTTTAATGACATCACCGGTTTGAATGTATCTTTGATCTAAAACCTTGATCGGATCGTAAGGGGTCTCGTTCATGATTAAACTGGTTCGTCTGGTTGGTCAAACTGATATTTAAAACAACAATTATAAGCTTTTTTTGAAAAAAAAATCACATAAAAATAAGTAACTTATTGATATATTTTTATTGTGTAATAACAACGAGTTTTTCGATTCAATCCAATTTTAGAGGAATTTTGCAACTAATCTGAGGAAAATCCACACAAGCGGTTAAGGACCACTTCTTTGAAAAAAAAGTGTTATCTACCAACACAAGTTCCAACAATCCCCCACTTAAGTTTAAAAAGGTGTTTCTGAAATAGCATCAAACACTTCTATAAGATTGAACACATAAACATATATAACATATGTGTCTTCCGACTTTAACCTTTGCATAGTAAGTAAGATTCAAATTCTACAAGAGTGACTCATGGTCTTGAACTTTATCTCTGACATTAAACCCACACACAACTTTTTCATATGGTGTATTCTTAAAAGCATGTGCTTTAATGGCTCTACACGTCTATTCCAATATAATGAATGCTCTAGGAATTCTGCCTCAAAATTCCATAGGAAGTGGCCTGACTTCTACATTCATATAGTTGAGTCTATCAAGAGCACTTTTGTAGCTAGGTATTCCACTTCACATAGATTATATATCTCATTAAGAGTTTATATTACCTTATCATATCACCGCTCCAAGAATCTCACTTCTTTGATTTATAATAGCATGTTCATCTTAAATCACTTCATGACTTGTTATTACCCATTTAACCTAACTCTTGGGATCTCCAGTCTTTTAGGTAGGGTAACCATCATGAATGACTCATTGATCTATACGAAATAGTCTCATCCTTTTAGATGTATTTAGGACTTTCTCTCTAGCTAATCCTTTCGTCAAATGATCTGCTAAGTTTTCATCAGTCCGAACATAATCCATCTGATAGCTTCTTCTAAGAGTAACTTTCTAACTGTGTTGTGCTTATGACGTATTTGTCGTCTTTTACCGTTGTAATAACAATTTTCAATTTTTTCCAATAGTCGCAGTACTATCGTAGTGGATCAACACAGCTTGCATAAGTTTTTTCCACAAAGGGATCTCAGCTAGCAAGCATCTCAACCAGCTTGCTTCTTCACTAGAGGTGCCTAGTGCTATCATTATAGACTCCATAGTGCACTGAGCTAATATCGTATGTTTCTTTAATTTCCAAGATACTACTCCTCCAGTTATGCTAAATATATAGCTACAGGTTGCTTTGAAGTCATCTGATAAAGTGTTCCAATCAACATCATTGTATCCTTTAAGGACAACATGAAATCTATGATAATAAAATCCGAGATTCATGGCCCTATTAAGGTATCTCAAGACTCTCTCAATAACGTGCTAATCCTTCATACAAGGCCTACTCGTAAACCTCCACAACAGTCTCACGACGTAGGCAATGTCGGGTCTAGTATAATCATGGTATACCTGAGGCTATCAATGGTGCTCGCATATTCAGTTTGTCTAACATTTTCACCTATATTTTTGAAAAGTTTTACACTTGGATCATATGGTGTGCAAACATGTTTACATTCAAAGTAATTGTATTTCTTTATGATATTTTCAACATAGTGAGACTGATCCAAAGAAATTCCCTTTTTTGATCTAGTAATCTTGATTCTAAGGATTACATTTGCTTCTCTTAAGCCTTTCATATCAAAGTTGTTAAACAACAATGATTTCACATTATTTACAGCTTGAATGTTTGAACCAAATATGAGTAAGCTGTCTACATAGAGACATATGATGGTGGAAATGCCATTATCAGATTTGTAATATACATTTGTCACTTTTATTCACTTTAAACTCGTTCAATATAATCAAATTATCAAACTTTTCATGTCTTTGCTTAGGAGCTTGTTTAAGACCATACATAGACTTATCTAATTTACATACTTTGTTTTCTTGTCCATGAATTACAAAACTTTCATGTTGCTCCATACAGATTTCTTCTTCCAAGTCACCATTTAAAAAAGTAGTTTTGACATTCATTTTGTGTACCACCAAGTTATGAATAGCAGTAAATAAAATTAGTACCCTAATGGATGCATGACCAATGAAAAAGTGTAGAAGATGTCTATATTTTTTCTTTGTCTAAAACATTTGGCTACAAGGTGAGCCTTGTATTTATCAACAATTCCATCGGATTTTAGTTTCCTTTCCAAAATCCATTTGCAACGTATCGGTATGCAACTATAAATGCCAAGTCTTGTTAAACTATAGAGAATCCATCTCATCGTTTATATCTTCTTGCCATAGATCTACTTCCAAAGACAACAAGGCTTCATGAAGATTTGTAGCATCATCTTCTAATGTATAGGTCGTATAATCGAGTCTATAATCTTTAGCAACTCTAGCTCTCTCTCTTCTTTGAGGTTCTGTTATGCTTGTTTGTCGCTTTCAGGGATCCTCGCCACGAGAGCACGACTTGTTTTGGTGCCCCCGCTATTACTCGATTTGAAAGGGAATCTATTTTCCTAATAGTCAACGTCATTTGACTCTGTAACCAATTTAGCATTTAGGTCAAAAAACCTATACGTTTTGAACTCTATTGCACACCTATTGAATACACATTCATAGGCTCCATGGCGAGTTTAACTCGCTTGGATCGTGGGATTCTGACATAAACGATCGTCAAAATCTCATAAGGAGATGTTTTGCTTTTAGATTTAGGAACTCTATTCAATGTATGGAAAACAATCAATAAAAATTTTCCCCACCAATGAGATATAGCAATGACTAGTTTAGTAAGAGTTATATTCTATCTTTCAGCTTTACCATTCATTTTAGGTGAATATGGTGTAGTTATTCCATGTATAATTCCATGTAGTTTATAAAAATCATTATACAAATTAGAATCATACTCGTTCTTCTACCAGTACGAAACCTCTTAATCTTTCTACTAACTTGATGTTCAATTACTGTTATAAAGATCTTAAACATGTCAAGCGTTTCACTTTTATTTTTCATTAGATATACAAAGGTACAATCAGAAAAATCATCAACAAAAGTGATAAAGTAATGTTTTCTATTTCTAGTTAAAGTCCCATCAAGTTCACATATATCAGAGTGTATTAAATCGAAAGGTTAAGATTCTCTAACTCTTGATTTATGTGAACTCTTTGTTATTTTAGTTTGACTACAAAAATCACATTTTTCAAAATCATTTAAAGATAACTTTGAAATTAAACCTAAGCTACTTAAGTTTGAAATCATGTGTTTGTTCACATGACATAGTCTAGCATGTCAAATATTAAAATCACATACGTAAGTAAAATGAGACATTTTATTAATGTCAACATTCAACTTAAACATACCATCAGTGGTGTACCATTTGCCAACAAAAATACAATTTTTAGTAATGGTGTACAAATCTCCCACTATAGACTGAGTAAACCTTGCCTTATTTAGAAGAAAACCAGAAATCAGATTATTTTTTATCTATGAAGTATGCATCACGTCCTTCTGAATTAAAGTCTTTCTAGAGGCGAACATCAATTCCACATCTCCAATACCAACAACATTAGTATTGTGATAATCTCCCAACAACACTTTCTTATCTTTAGCAGTAATGTATGTTTTAAAAATAGCACGATTATTTTCTGAATTTCATGGGATTGAGCCTTTAGGGATCTGTCGTCGGTTTTCTGATACTTGAGGTAGCGGCTCATGACATACTTTTTAGACCCAGCTTCCTCGGTATCATATTTCTTTTCCAAAGCATCTTAAACATCTCTAACAGTATTGCTGGAATTGTAGTAATCATACAGATTATCAGCAAGTTCATTAAGAATATAATTCTTACATAGGTAATCATTATTCTACCATTTGATTAATTTTGCAGCCTTCTTATCCTTTTTTGTTTGTTCAGTTGTTTTGTAAAACCATTAGAATGTCAACTTTCACAACGTTGACAATCGTTTTCGTAGTTAAGAAAAATAACATCTTATGTTGCCATCGTTTGAAGTGATTATTTTCCGTTTACGCGATTTAATATTTGCCGATAATAATTTTTTGCTGTAAAAATTACTAAATTATTTTCTGTTTCAAATGATTATTTTCCCATAGATAAATTTATTTGATCATTTCAATCCATCGTAAATAATTATTAGAACTCTTAGGTTAATTTTCATTGAATTCTGAATTCGTTTGAAAATTAAGTTGCAGGTAAATTTTATGACGGATTCTAAAACCGTAAAAAAAAATTGAATCTTTTAGAAAAATTTCAACATAGTACAATAAAATTATAAGACTAATGAAATATATATTCATAATTAATTCCATCTTGATAAAATATTAGTCAATACAGTACTTCATAGATAACAAAAAATACAAATAGATACGCAAAAGATCTATCGTTCAGCAAACTAGAATTACTGGTCTTACACATTCCTCAACATATATAATGCAATGCCAAACATTTTGATTCGTGTGTAAGGAGGTACCGATATTGCACTCAAGAAAACCAATGGGAGGTCTAAACCATTTATCCCAACTTGAATCAAAGGTATTATGATTACATTCATCATCTCTTCCACAAGCTCAATCCCATTCCTCAAAGATAAATAGTACCATATGCTAGAATAACATAAACTTTTTTCAACATCATCCCAAATCTTTTGCATTCTCTCATACCATATAGACCACATCAGCATGACGAAAGTCCACCTCACATTGATCAATAGATGTTGCATAGCTGAGAAGATTAAGGAATGAAAACCTATACCTCTCAATCTTACAATTTGGATCATTTCTCGTTTCAATCGCTTGTCACACCACTATGCTTTAAGGACGCTCCAAAAAAATATATGTCAAATTGTTTCTGACTCATTTAGTCACCAAATACAATGATGAGAACATGTAACTCTCTCATGTTGTAGACTCATGCGAGTTAAGAGTATATCACCACAGACCCCCAAAGATAACATCTAATATTATAAGGGACATTAAATTTATATAAATCTATCAAATGCTCAATCAATTCAACATTTCCATACCAATAAAGGAGTCATGCAAATCGTGTAAGTCGACTTCATTGTTAAATTGTCATCCTTATGTGGGCTCTAAATAACACGGTTTTCAAGGGATGAAGGAAAGAGAGGAAGTACGAGCACTTCAACAAGAGAAAGATTAAAAGTTTCATGGATCTTTGATACATTCCATTTCTTTATTGTAACAAACAAATTAGAAAAACATGTGTTATCATTAAAAATATGGTCATCCTGAGGGACAATCAGAGAGTCTGACTTCAACCAATAATCCATCCATACCTTTGTATCCTCCCCTCCACAAGTACTCCAAAAATGATCGACCATTAGAAGAGCTTTGGTGGTCCAAATGCTACGCTACACGTAACTAGAATTTCTTTCAACTGTGACATATGAGAACTCCTAATTTTTAAAGTATTTTGCTTTGAACAATAGATAAATAAAGAGATAGAGGTTGTGTCATCAATCACCAATCTTGTTTTGCACGTAGAGATAGATTACGAAAACTCATTCCACCAAAAAATATTGCTAATTGACATCTTGTCTCAAGAAAGCCAATTTATTCTTCTCCTATTATCACCTCTTTTATTTAATTATGTCTTTATCCAATTTAACTCAAAACTTGTGCTTAGTAACACAAATTTCTACTTAAATTGTTGTGATTGCTCATCAGCCTTTCATTTTTTCACAGAATGTTAAATACATTATCAGAAGCTGATTTTTGATAGTGTATTTCAGTCAATTTTACACTATCAAAAGTTAACTTCCGATAAAATAACATTATCCAAAGTTAACTTCCTATTAAATGCCAAAAAAAAAAAAAAGGGATGATTGAGCATTTGCCTAATTGTTTTAGCGCTAGGTCAATTCATACACAGAGATAGTCTAATATTTAATTTTGTTGTTAATTCATCATCACTGCACATAAGGTTCATCTATCTACTCTAATATAAAATAATGACATAAAGATGATTTTCTGCTAGTTTCCTAACAACTTCTGCACCGGTTATTTCAAAAATTTGTGTAACTAAATGTTATAGGCTTAAATGCAGTTTTAGTCTCTTTATTTTAACTAATTCGTAATTTTAGTCCTTTTATTTTTAATTTTGTAATTTTGGTCAACTTATTTTAACTGATTTGTAATTTTGATTTCTCTATTTCTAATTTCGCATTTTGGTCCCCTTATTTTAACTGATTCGTAATTTTGGTCCATCTATTTCTTAATATTGAGACATTTTGTAAATCTAATGGATCACATATTTTATTTAATAAAACCTAATAGATTACATTTTAAAAAAAATATATAAAATAAAGAAAATATTATATTTTTATTTTAAAAAATATTTTTTATTATAAAAAAATATTTAAAAATAGTTTTTAATTATTTTAAAACTAATTAATTCTAAAAATAGTTTTATTTATTATTTTCTAAAAACTGATTTCAAAAATTTATTATTTTAAAAACTTTTTTTAGAAGAATTTTTAACTATTATTTTTATTAATTCAAATATGTTTTTAAAATAATGATTAATAATTAATAAATTATGATTTTTTTTAAATAATGAAAAGAATTTAAGTTCTGTTTTTTGTTTAAAAAAATATGTTTTTTTCTTAAAAAATATCTTATTTTTAGTAAA